>CAUJCB010000692.1:922500-930000 GCA_963082715.1 Harpalus rubripes
AGAACTGAAACCGAAATCAATTCAGATGAAGAGTTGACTATTTGCACTCAAAAATTAGTTGAACTTGAGACTTTACAAGAGTCGATTCAAAGCCCTGCACATGGTAATGAATTTAAGAAATTTTCAGCTAAAGTATCGCACATTTTAGGTCGATTAGCGCGAATCAGTGCAACGAATGAGGATATAAGAAACTCGGTTACTATTTTACAAAAAAAAATTAATGATTTAGAAATGAAAGCAATTGAAACTATCGAGACAGAAACGGTAGAAAATTCGGAACCTACAAATCTCTCCTCGTCGAGTAGAGTTAGCGCAAACGCACCGGCATCAGCACCTTTACAGTATTCTAATAATCATGTACCGGTATGTAAATGGAATTTGTCATTTAGTGGAGACGGAAACGGTATGAGTATTAATGCTTTTTTAGAAAGAGTTGATGAGTATAGGATTTCGCGCAAAGTATCGAAGTCGGAACTTTTTGATTCAGCTATAGAATTATTAACCGGACAAGCGAGAATTTGGTACCGATCAATTAGGTCAAAGGTCACAACTTGGGACGAGCTAGTCAAGTTAATGAAAGAAGAATTCGAACCATTCGGTTATGAATACGAATTATGGACAGAAATTAGATCGCGAACTCAAGGTCAATCCGAACGTGTCGGGGCATATTTCGCATGTATGATAAATTTATTTTCTAGATTACCTACGCCTCCTTCCGAGGACGAAAAACTCAGTATATTGCGTCGTAATATGTGTCCTTATTTTATACACCATACAGGCCTTTGTGATATAGCAACTATGGACGACCTATTAAAGATCTGTAAACGTTTGGAAAATAATAAATTTCTAGCTGAAAATAACCCGGTATCGCAACCAAAAAGGCGCAGTGTGATTGAACCAGATCTCGCGGCAAGTAATACAAAGTCTCGTACGTGCACAGTGAGTTCACCAACTAATAGTAGTACCCAACAATGTTGGAATTGTAACAAACTCGGTCACCGGTTCAATGATTGCGATAGTGACTGGCGAAAATTTTGCTATAAATGCGGAAATCCGAATTACACCACTAGAACATGTCCGAAATGTAAGTCAAAAAACGCTTAGGGACAAGAACCTCCTCGAGCCGTAAGTTCTTGCGCCCCAGTAAATCGGTTCAAGCTAATGATTGGGAAAACTGGTTATCTAAAGTTAGAGAACATTATTTTAAACCACAAATTAATTCATTTCTATTATCATTACCGTTAGACAACAGACCGTATTTGAATATAAATATCTTTGGTATCACCTTCAAGGGATTGCTCGATTCGGGGGCTTCTCATACTATATTAGGTCAAAAAGGGTGGGAACTATTAAAGAATTTTAAGCTTCCTCTAGAAAACACAATTAACGATTGTGTTGTGGCGAATAATAGTACATGTAAAAGTACAGGCTCGTTAACTGTACCTATATCGTTAGAGAATAAAAGTTGTATTTTGAAAATGTTAGTCGTGCCTTCAATCCCATATGAAATAATATTAGGCGTAGATTTTTGGCTAGCCATGAATATAGTCCCAAATTTAAGAGAAGGCTCTTGGTCATTCGCCACCAGTGTATCTGTGAAAAATTCAGAGACAGTTTCACTACCAACCCTTGACGAGTCCCAGACTGATACCCTAAATAAACTATTAATTAAGTATTCAGCTTTAACCAAAAAGAATATCGGTTGCACAAATGTAGTTCAACATGAGATAAAATGTGATGCGCCACCAATAAAACAAAGATACTACCCCGTGAACCCGAAAACACAAGAAATTTTGACCGCGAACTAGATAAAATGTTAAAAGATGGGATAGTCGAACCGTCAAATAGTCCTTGGTCTAGTCCAGCTTTACTCGTTAAGAAAAAAAGACAATACGTATAGATTTGTAATTGATTACCGCAAATTAAATTCGGTGACGAAAAAGGACGCGTACCCATTACCTTACGTAAACGCGATATTAGATAAACTAAGAGATGCTCGCTACTTAACTTCCATAGATTTAAAATCAGCGTACTGGCAGATTCCAATCGCTCCCGATAGTAAAGAATTTACAGCGTTTACAGTTCCTGGTCGCGGTCTTTTCCACTTTAATAGAATGCCTTTTGGGCTGCATAATTCCCCCGCCACATGGCAACGTTTCATGGATCGCTTATTTGGAGCTTCTTTTGAACCTTATGTTTTTGTCTACTTAGACGACATTATTGTAGTTACATCCACTTTTGAAAAACATGTAGAAGTTTTAGAGAAAATTTTTGAAAAACTTTTCAGTGCCGGATTAACAATAAATAAAGAAAAATGTAACTTTTGCCGCAGCGAGTTAAAATATTTAGGGTATGTAGTAGATGCTACCGGATTGCATGTAGATCCTGATAAAGTACGAGCGATACTAGACATTCCAAATCCAAAATCAGTAACCGAAGTTCGAAGATTCATAGGCGTCGCATCGTGGTATCGTCGATTTATCCCTTCATATTCTACTGTTCTTGCACCCCTTACCAAGTTATTACGTAAGAACCATCCATTTAGATGGGACGATGAATGTGAGAAATCATTTAAAATGGTTAAAGAAAAGTTAGTTTGTGCCCCTATTTTAAATTGTCCCGACTATAACTATCCATTTATTGTCCAAACGGACGCCTCAGGGTACGGGTTAGGTGCGGTATTGGTACAAAATGTAGACGGTGTTGAGAGAATAATTTGTTATGCTAGTAGGACTTTGAATAAAAATGAACGCAATTTTACAACCACGGAGCGGGAGTGTTTAGCCGTTATCTTTGCTGTGGAAAAATTTAGGCAATATATAGAAAATACTAAATTCACCGTTGTTACTGACCATTACTCGCTGCTATGGCTAAATAATTTAAAGGACCCAATAGGTAGACTTGCCCGTTGGGCCTTGAGGCTTCAACAATATGACTACGACATAATTCACCGCAAGGGAAAAGATCATTTGTTACCCGATCTCCTTTCTCGCGCCCTTGACGTTAAAGTTAATTTAATACAAATTTCGAAGGATGTCATGGATCCTTGGTACCGTGAAATGAAAGAAGTTGTCCAGGCGGACCCTGATAATTTTACAAATTGGAAAATTTTTGATAATAATCTTTATAAACTGATTAGAGTTAACAAAAACTTTGAATGGAAATTAGTTATTCCTAAAGAACAACGTGACCAAGTGTTTAATGAATGTCACGACCGACCGACGGCAGGACATTTAGGTGTATACAAAACGTTTCACCGGATCAGTGCTTTATATTATTGGCCCAAAATGAAAGCCGACGTCATTGATTATGTCAGACGATGTACAGTATGTCAGGCTCAAAAACCCATGCAGAAACTACCGGCTGGACTTATGGGAAAACGCCCGAAAATATTTTGCCCTTGGCAAATGATTAGTTTAGACTTTATGGAGTTCCCAAAATCGACGCATGGTTATAATTATTTATTGGTCGTTGCTGATTATTTTTCAAAATTCGTTTTATTATTCCCAGTTCGTACAGCTACCGCAGCTAAATTATGCGAAATAGTTGAAGAAAAAGTATTCCTAGTATATGGCGTTTGTCAGTACCTATTGTGTGATAATGGTAGGCAAATGATTAGTAAAGAATTCCGAAATTTGGCGAAGAAATACCAGGTTAAAATAATTTACAACCCACTGTATCATGCGCAAAGTAATCCCGCTGAACGTAGTAACAGAGTAATAAAAACTATGATTCGGTCGTATTTAACTAAAGAACATAAACGATGGGACGAGCATTTATCAGAAATTGCCCTTGCAATTAATACCGCCAAACATGAGGTAACGCAGCACACTCCTTTTTATCTTAATTTTGGTAGAGAGCATGTTTTGTCCGGTTATTATTTTGGTAAAGTTGAAGATGATAACACGCTTCCCCCGATTGATCGCTCACATATTCGTATTAATGATGAAATGATTAGAATATTTTCTGAAGTTAAAAAACATTTGGATAAGGCTTATCAGCGAAATAAACACTACTATGATCTTCGTAAACGTCCCGAAGAATTTAGCGTCGGTCAAGCGGTATGGCATAAAAATTATGTTCTTTCAGACGGATCGAAAGGTTTCTCGAGTAAACTTGCGCCCAAGTTTGTCGGTCCTTACGTGATTAAACGAAAACTGTCGGCTACAACCTACGAGTTACAAGATGAAAATCAAGTAGCGAAAGGTATTTGGCATATCAAAGATTTGAAGTTAGCACAGGTTTAGTCCTTTTTTTTCTCGTTTTTTTTTTAAGTAAGGGTGGGATTTGTAACGTTCAATTTTTTTTATTATAATATGGTTTTATTATTTTTGATACTTAGCGTTTGTCAATATATTTAATACGCCCCTGGCATATACGTCACTTAATTAAACGTACGCGTGCGGAGTAGATTTGCAAAATTCGAGGCTTTTAGATTTCTGCCGTGCAACGAAACGGTTGTCTCGTGGCGATTCTCACGCGCCCTATTTAAAGTCTTGTGCCACTAGTAGTGCAGTTAAATTTAATTAAGTTGAGTATCGTCGAATTTAGATACTACCAAAAGGGTAGAGTATTCTTATCTCAGCTTAAAGTTCTCCGTGAGTGAGGAGTTGAAGTTTTGCGCTCGTGGTAACAGTATTACCTGTATGCGCCCTTTAAGAAGCCCTTTAGTGAAGTTTTAGTATCGGGCATACAGACTTTTCCCGTATTGTGGGGAGTTAGTAGACTTTTAGTGCCGTGAGACTAGTGATTTTCGTGTTGCACCAACGAGCACCACGCCGAGTCCAGCCGATCGTAGGCCGTCATCCAGTTCTATCGCCGCCGCCAATCGTACTGGGTTTGGTCAACTTCTACGTGGTCATCACCTTCACAGATGAGTACAACTACTTCTTATTTGATACGCTAATTCCACCCTCGAACTAATTCCATCATTTTTTCCCCGTACATTTTGTGTTGTGCGCGTGCGCGTTAAGCTGTGGTCAGTGACGAACTTTTACAGTGTGGCATGCAGATATAGTTTATCTTTTGTTGAGCCTAAATTTTGTCATACAGTGCTCTTATTACGTTCAGTTTATCGTTGTTTGTTTAAATAATTTCTACAAGCTTATTTTGTGGGGCCACTGTCTTGTAGCAGTGATATTTTGTTCTTTTCTTGGTTGGTGGTATGCCCTACGCCACTGAATTGTAATTAGAATAATAATTTCATGCGCACATTTCACCCCTCCCCTCATCATTTCATTTATCATTAGGTTATAAGGTTAGGCATTGTTATGTCAACTGTTGCAGTTTGCAATAGTTTATTTGCGGGTTTAAATAAATCAAATTTGTTAAGCTTTATGGACAGTCTTGTTGTAGGCAAGCCTAATTTAAAACATGCTTCCTTCCTTCAAATTTATTCCGATGAACCCTCTTGTATTTTCAGCTGTTGAGATTATTTTGGTATTTTTCGTGAAGGGGTTCAGTGTTAAAATACCTGGCGCCCTAATACAAGTAAGTAACATACTATTTTCTTTTGATGTACTACCCCTCCCCCTCTCTGCTAGCTAGCCGGTGTCATAATTGGGAGGCCACATTTGTGGTAAGTGCTTCTGTAATTTGTTTTACCAGATGTTCTTTATTTTCAATCTTTTATTCGTATTTTTGGATCAAAGTACGTAGTAGTGTGCATGTGTGTGCATGTGTGTGCATGTGTGTGCATGTGTGTGCATGTGTGTGCATGTGTGTGCATGTGTGTGTGTGCATGTGTGTTCATGTGTGTGCATGTGTGTGCATGTGCGTGTATGTGTGTGTGCATGTGTGTGCATGTTTGTGCATGTGTGTGCATGTGTGTGCATGTGTGTGTGTGCATGTGTGTGCATGTGTGTGCATGTGTGTGTGCATGTGTGTGCATGTGTGTGCATGTGTGTGCATGTGTGTACGCATGTGTGTGCATGTATGTGCATGTGTGTGTGCATGTGTATGTGCATGTGTGAGCATGTGTGTGTGCATGTGTGTGCATGTGTGTGCATGTGTGTGCATGTGTGTGCATGTGTGTGCATGTGTGTGCATGTGTGTGCGCATGAGTGTGTGCATGTGTGTGCATGTGTGTGCATGTGTGTGCATGTGTGTGTGCATGTGTGTGCATGTGTATGCATTTGTGTGCATGTGTGTGCATGTGTGTGCACGTGTGTGTGTGTGTGTGTATTTGTGTGCAGGTGTGTGCATGTGTGTGCATGTGTGTGCATGTGTGTGCATGTGTGTGCATGTGTGTGCATGTGTGTGCATGTGTGAGTGCATGTGTGTGCATGTTTGTCCATGTGTGTGCATGTGTGTGTTCATGTGTGTGTTCATGTGTGTGTTCATGTGTGTGTGCATGTGTGCATGTGTGTGCATGTGTGTGCATGCGTGTGCATGTGTGTGCATGTGTGTGCATGTGTGCATGTGTGTGCATGTGTGTGCATGTGTGCATGTGTGTGTATGTGCATGTGTGCGTGCATGTGTGTGTGAATGTGTGTGTGCATGTGTGTGCATGTGTGTGTGCATGTGTGTGCATGTATGTGCATGTGTGTGTGCATGTGTGTGTGCATATGTGTGTTTGCATGTATGTGCATGTGTGTGTGCATGTGTGTGTGCATATGTGTGTTTGTATGTGTGTGCATGTGTGTGTGCATGTGTGTGTACATGTGTGTGTGCATGTTTGTGTGCATGTGTGTGCATGTGTGTGTGCAGGTGTGTGCATGTGTGTGCATGTGTGTGCATGTGTGCGCATGTGTGAGCATGTGTTGCATGTGTGTGCATGTGTGTGTTCATGTGTGTGTGCATGTGTGCATGTGTGCATGTGTGTGCATGTGTGTGCATGTGTGTGTGTGCATGTGTGTGCATGTGTGTGCATGTGTGTGCAAGTGTGTGTGCAAGTGTGTGTGCAAGTGTGTGCATGTGTGTGCATGTGTGTGCATGTGTTGCATGTGTGTGCATGTGTGTGTGCATGTGTGTGCATGTGTGTGCATGTGTGTGTTAATGTGTGTGCATGTGTGTGCATGTGTGTGCATGTGTGAGCATGTGTGTGCATGTGTGTGTGCATATGTGTGCATGTGTGTGAATGTGTGTGCATGTGTTAGCACAGGTTTAGTCCTTTTTTTTCTCGTTTTTTTTTAAGTAAGGGTGGGATTTGTAACGTTCAATTTTTTTTATTATAATATGGTTTTATTATTTTTGATACTTAGCGTTTGTCAATATATTTAATACGCCCCTGGCATATACGTCACTTAATTAAACGTACGCGTGCGGAGTAGATTTGCAAAATTCGAGGCTTTTAGATTTCTGCCGTGCAACGAAACGGTTGTCTCGTGGCGATTCTCACGCGCCCTATTTAAAGTCTTGTGCCACTAGTAGTGCAGTTAAATTTAATTAAGTTGAGTATCGTCGAATTTAGATACTACCAAAAGGGTAGAGTATTCTTATCTCAGCTTAAAGTTCTCCGTGAGTGAGGAGTTGAAGTTTTGCGCTCGTGGTAACAGTATT
>CAUJCB010000692.1:935000-937500 GCA_963082715.1 Harpalus rubripes
ATGTGTGTGTACATGTGTGTGTGCATGTGTGTGTGCATGTTTGTGTGCATGCGTGTGCATGTGTGTGTGCATGTGTGTGTGCATGTGTGTGCATGTGTGTGTGCATGTGTGTGTGCATGTGTGTGCATGTGTGTGCACGCGTGTGTGCAGGTGTGTGCATGTGTGTGCATGTGTGTGCATGTGTGTGCATGTGTGTGCATGTGTGTGCATGTGTGTGCATGTGTGTGTGTGCATGTATGTGCATGTGTGTGCATGTGTGTGCAAGTGTGTGTGCAAGTGTGTGCATGTGTGTGCATGTGTGTGCATGTGTTGCATGTGTGTGCATGTGTGTGTGTGCATGTGTGTGCATGTGTGTGCATGTGTGTGTGCATGTGTGTGCATGTGTGTGCATGTGTGTGCATGTGTGAGCATGTGTGTGCATGTGTGTGTGCATATGTGTGCATGTGTGTGCATGTGTGTGCATGTGTGTGTGCATGTGTGTGCATGTATGTGCATGTGTGTGTGCATGTGTGTGTGCATATGTGTGTTTGCATGTGTGTGCATGTGTGTGCATGTGTGTGTGCATGTGTGTGTACATGTGTGTGTGCATGTGTGTGTGCATGTTTGTGTGCATGCGTGTGCATGTGTGTGTGCATGTGTATGTGCATGTGTGTGCATGTGTGTGTGCATGTGTGTGTGCATGTGTGTGCATGTGTGTGCATGCGTGTGTGCATGTGTGTGTGCATGTGTGTGCATGTATGTGCATTTGTGTGCATGTGTGTGCATGTGTGTGCATGTGTGTGCATGTGTGTGCATGTGTGTGTGCATGTGTGTGCATGTGTGTGCATGTGTGTGCATGTGTGGGTGCATGTGTGTGCATGTGTGTGTGCATGTGTGTGTGCATGTGTGTGTTCATGTGTGTGTTCATGTGTGTGTTCATGTGTGTGTGAATGTGTCTGCATGCGTGTGCATGTGTGTGCATGTGTGTGCATGTGTGTGCATGTGTGTGCATGTGTGTGCATGTGTGTGCATGTGTGTGCATGTGTGTACATGTGTGTGCATGTGTGTGCGCATGAGAGTGTGCATGTGTGTGCATGTGTGTGCATGTGTGTGCATGTGTATGCATGTGTGAGCATGTGTGTGCATGTGTGTGTGCATGTGTGTGCATGTGTTGCATGTGTGTGCACGTGTGTGTGTTTATTTGTGTGCAGGTGTGTGCATGTGTGTGCATGTGTGTGCATGTGTGTGCATGTGTTTGCATGTGTGAGTGCATGTGTGTGCATGTGTGTCCATGTGTGTGCATGTTTGTGTTCATGTGTGTGTGCATGTGTGCATGTGTGCATGTGTGTGCATGTGTGTGCATGTGTGTGCATGTGTGTGCATGTGTGTGCATGTGTGTGCATGTGTGCATGTGTGTGCATGTGTGTGCATGTGTGCATGTGTGTGCATGTGTGTGTGTGCATGTGTGTTCATGTGTGTGCATGTGTGTGCATGTGTGTGTATGTGTGTGTGCATGCGTGTGCATGTGTGTGCATATGTGTGCATGTGTGTGTGCATGTGTGTGTGCATGTGTGTGCATGTGTGTGCATGCGTGTGTGCAGGTGTGTGCATGTGTGTGCATGTGTGTGCATGTGTGCGCATGTGTGTGCATGTGTGTGCATGTGTGTGTGCATGTGTGTGCATGTGTGTGCATGTGTTGCATGTGTGTGAATGTGTGTGTGTGCAAGTGTGTGTGCATATGTGTGTGTGCATATGTATGTATGTGTGTGCATGTGTGTGCGTGTGTGTGCATGTGTGTGCATGTGTGTGCATGTGTGTGTTCATGTGTGTGTGCATGTGTATGTGTGCATGTATGTGCATGTGTGTGCATGTGTGTGCATGTGTGTGTTCATGTGTGTGTGCATGTATGTGCATGTGTGCGCATGTGTGTGCATGTGTGTGCATGTGTGTGTGCATGTGTTGCATGTGTGTGAATGTGTGTGTGCATGTGTGTGTGCATGTGTGTGTGCATATGTGTGTGTGTGCATATGTATGTATGTGTGTGCCTGTGTGTGCGTGTGTGTGCATGTGTGTGCATGTGTGTGCATGTGTGTGTTCATGTGTGTGTGCATGTGTGTGTGTGCATGTATGTGCATGTGTGTGCATGTGTGTGCATGTGTGTGTTCATGTGTGTGTGCATGTATGTGCATGTGTGTACATGTGTGTGCATGTGTGTGTGCATGTGTGTGCATTTGTGTGCATGTGTGTGTGCATGTGTGTGCATGTGTGTGCATGTGTGTGTTCATGTGTGTGTGCATGTGTGCATGTGTGTGTATGTGTGTGCATGTGTGTGCATGTGTGTGCATGTGTGTGCATGTGTGTGCATGTGTGGCATGTGTGTGCATGTGTGTGCATGTGTGTGCATGTGTGTGTGTGCATGTGTGTTCATGTGTGTGCATGTGTGTGCATGTGTGTGTATGCGTGTGTGTGCATGTGTGTGCATGTGTGTGCATGTGTATGTGTGTGTGTGCATGTGTGTGCA
>CAUJCB010000692.1:975000-977500 GCA_963082715.1 Harpalus rubripes
CATGTGTGTGCATGTGTGTGATCATGTGTGTGTGCATGTGTGCATGTGTGTGCATGTGTGTGTGTGCATGTGTGTGCATGTATGTGCATGTGTGTGTGTATGTGTGTGTGCATGTGTGTGCATTTGTGTGCATGTGTGTGTGCATGTGTGTGCATGTGTGTGCATGTGTGTGCATGTGTGTGCATGTGTGTGCATGTGTGTGTGCATGTGTGTGTGCATGTGTGTGTGCATGTGTGTGTGCATGTGTGTGTGCATGTGTGTGTGCATGTGTGTGCATGTGTGTGCATGTGTGTGCATGTGTGTGTGCATCTGTGTGCATGTGCGCGCATGTGTGTGCATGTGTGTGCATGTGTGTGTGCATGTGTGTGCATGTGTGTGTGCATGTGTGTGTGCATGTGTGTGCATGTGTGTGCATGTGTGTGCATGTGTGTTAATGTGTGTGCAAGTGTGTGCATGTGTGTGCATGTGTGTGCATGTGTGTGCATGTGTGTTAATGTGTGTGCATGTGTGTGCATGTGTGTGCATGTGTGTGCGTATGCGTGTGTGCATGTGTGTGTGCATGTGTGTGTGCATGTGTTTGTTTGCATGTGTGTGTGCATGTGTGTGCATGTGTGTGTATGTGTGTGTGCATGTGTGTGCATGTGTGTGCATGTGTGTGTGTATGTGTGTGTGCATGTGTGTGTGCATGTGTGTGCATGTGTGTGTGTGCATGTATGTGCATGTGTGTGTGCATGTGTGTGAATGTGTGTGCATGGGTGTGTGCATGTTTGCGCATGTGTGTGCATGTGTGTGCATGTGTGTGCATGTGTGTGATCATGTGTGTGTGCATGTGTGCATGTGTGTGCATGTGTGTGTGTGCATGTGTGTGCATGTATGTGCATGTGTGTGTGTATGTGTGTGTGCATGTGTGTGCATTTGTGTGCATGTGTGTGTGCATGTGTGTGCATGTGTGTGCATGTTTGTGCATGTGTGTGCATGTGTGTGCATGTGTGTGCATGTGTGTGATCATGTGTGTGCATGTGTGCATGTGTGTGCATGTGTGTGCATGTGTGTGCATGTGTGTGCATGTATGTGCATGTGTGTGTGCATGTGTGTGTGCATGTGTGTGTGCATGTGTGTGTGCATGTGTGTGCATGTGTGCGCTTGTGTGTGCGCTTGTGTGTGCATGTGTGTGCATGTGTGTGCATGTGTGTGTGCATGTGTGTGTGCATGTGTGTGTGCATGTGTGTGCATGTGTGTGCATGTGTGTGCATGTGTGTGCATGTGTGTGCATGTGTGTGCAGGTGTGTGATCATGTGTGTGTGCATGTGTGCATGTGTGTGCATGTGTGTGTGTGCATGTGTGTGCATGTATGTGCATGTGTGTGTGTATGTGTGTGTGCATGTGTGTGCATTTGTGTGCATGTGTGTGTGCATGTGTGTGCATGTGTGTGCATGTGTGTGCATGTGTGTGCATGTGTGTGTGCATCTGTGTGCATGTGCGCGCATGTGTGTGCATGTGTGTGCATGTGTGTGTGCATGTGTGTGCATGTGTGTGTGCATGTGTGTGTGCATGTGTGTGCATGTGTGTGCATGTGTGTGCATGTGTGTTAATGTGTGTGCAAGTGTGTGCATGTGTGTGCATGTGTGTGCATGTGTGTGCATGTGTGTTAATGTGTGTGCATGTGTGTGCATGTGTGTGCATGTGTGTGCATGTGTGTGCGTATGCGTGTGTGCATGTGTGTGTGCATGTGTGTGTGCATGTGTTTGTTTGCATGTGTGTGTGCATGTGTGTGTATGTGTGTGTGCATGTGTGTGCATGTGTGTGCATGTGTGTGCATGTGTGTGTATGTGTGTGTGCATGTGTGTGTGCATGTGTGTGCATGTGTGTGTGCATGTATGTGCATGTGTGTGTGCATGTGTGTGCATGTGTGTGCATGGGTGTGTGCATGTGTGCGCATGTGTGTGCATGTGTGTGCATGTGTGTGCATGTGTGTGCATGTGTGTGATCATGTGTGTGTGCATGTGTGCATGTGTGTGCATGTGTGTGTGTGCATGTGTGTGCATGTATGTGCATGTGTGTGTATGTGTGTGTGCATGTGTGTGCATTTGTGTGCATGTGTGTGTGCATGTGTGTGCATGTGTGTGCATGTTTGTGCATGTGTGTGCATGTGTGTGCATGTGTGTGATCATGTGTGTGCATGTGTGCATGTGTGTGCATGTGTGTGCATGTGTGTGCATGTGTGTGCATGTATGTGCATGTGTGTGTGCATGTGTGTGTGCATGTGTGTGTGCATGTGTGTGTGCATGTGTGTGCATGTGTGTGCATGTGTGTGCATGTGTGTGCATGTGTGTGTGCATCTGTGTGCATGTGCGCGCATGTGTGTGCATGTGTGTGCATGTGTGTGTGCATGTGTGTGCATGTGTGTGTGCATGTGTGTGTGCATGTGTGTGCATGTGTGTGCATGTGTGTGTGCATGTGTGTGCATGTGTGTTAATGTGTGTGCATGTGTGTGCATGTG
>CAUJCB010000692.1:980000-982500 GCA_963082715.1 Harpalus rubripes
CGTGTGTGCAGGTGTGTGCATGTGTGTGCATGTGTGTGCATGTGTGCGCATGTGTGTGTTTGTGTGCGCATGTGTGTGCATGTGTGTGCATGTGTGTGCATGTGTGCATGTGTGTGCATGTGTGTGCATGTGTGTGTGTGCATGTGTGTGCATGTGTGTGCATGCGTATACGCATGCGTGTGCATGTATGTGCATGTGTGTGCATGTGTGTGCGTGTGTGTGCATGTGTGTGCATGTGTGTGCATGTGTGTGTTCATGTGTGTGTGCATGTGTGTGTGCATGTATGTGCATGTGTGTGCATGTGTGTGCATGTGTGTGCATGTGTGTGCATGTGTGTGTGCATGTGTGTGCATGTGTGTGTGCATGTGTGTGCATGTGTGTGCATGTGTGTGTTCATGTGTGTGTGCATGTGTGCATGTGTGTGCATGTGTGTGCATGTGTGTGCATGTGTGTGCATGTGTGTGCATGTGTGTGCATGTGTGTGCATGTGTGTGCATGTGTGTGCATGTGTGTGTGTGCATGTGTGTTCATGTGTGTGCATTTGTATGCATGTGTGTGTATGTGTGTGTGTGCATGTGTGTGCATGTGTGTGCATGTGTGTGCATGTGTGTGCATGTGTGTGTGCATGTGTGTGCATGTGTGTGCATGTGTGTGCATGTGTGTGCATGTGTGTGCATGTGTGTACGCATGTGTGTGCATGTATGTGCATGTGTGTACATGTGTATGTGCATGTTTGAGCATGTGTGTGTGCATGTGTGTGCATGTGTGTGTGCATGTGTGTGCATGTGTGTGCATGTGTTTGCATGTGTGTGTTCATGTGTGTGTGCATGTGTGTGTATGTGTGTGCATGTGTGTGCATGTGTGTGCATGTGTGTGCATGTGTGTGCATGTGTGTTCATGTGTGTGTGCATGTGTGTGTGCATGTGTGTGCATGTGTGTGTGTGCATGTGTGTGTTCATGTGTGTGTTCATGTGTGTGTTCATGTGTGTGTTCATGTGTGTGTGAATGTGTGTGCATGTGTGTGCATGTGTGTGCGTGTGTGTGCATGTGTGTGCATGTGTGTGCATGTGTGTGTGCATGTGTGTGCATGTGTGTGCATTAGTGTGCATGTGTGTGTGTATGTGTGAGCATGTGTGTGCATGTGTGTGCATGTGTGTGCATTAGTGTGCATGTTTGTGCATGTTTGAGCATGTGTGTGCATGTGTGTGCATGTGTGTGCATGTGTGTGCATGTGTGTGCATGTGTGTGCAAGTGCAAGCGTGTGTGTGTGCATCTGTGTGCATGTGTGTGCATGTGTGTGCATGTGTGTGCATGTGTGTGCATTTGTGTGCATGTGTGTGTGCATGTGTGTGTGCATGTGTGTGCATGTGTGTGCATGTGTGTGCATGTGTGTGCATGTGTGTGCATGTGTGTGCATGTGTGTGATCATGTGTGTGTGCATGTGTGCATGTGTGTGCATGTGTGTGTGTGCATGTGTGTGCATGTATGTGCATGTGTGTGTGTGTATGTGTGTGTGCATGTGTGTGCATGTGTGTGCATGTGTGTGTGCATGTGTGTGCATGTGTGTGTGCATGTGTGTGCATGTGTGTGCATGTGTGTGCATGTGTGTGCATGGGTGTGTGCATGTGTGCGCTTGTGTGTGCATGTATGTGCATGTGTGTGCATGTGTGTGTGCATGTGTGTGTGCATGTGTGTGTGCATGTGTGTGCATGTGTGTGTGCATCTGTGTGCATGTGCGTGCATGTGTGTGTGCATGTGTGTGCATGTGTGTGTGCATGTGTGTGCATGTGTGTGCATGTGTGTGCATGTGTGTGCATAGTTGTGTGCATGTGTGCGCTTGTGTGTGCATGTGTGTGCATGTGTGTGCATGTGTGTGTGCATGTGTGTGTGCATGTGTGTGCAAGTGTGTGTGCATGTGTGTGCATGTGTGTGTGCATGTGTGTGCATGTGTGTGCATGTGTGTGCATGTGTGTGCATGGGTGTGTGCATGTGTGCGCTTGTGTGTGCATGTGTGTGCATGTGTGTGCATGTGTGTGTGCATGTGTGTGCATGTGTGTGTGCATGTGTGTGCATGTGTGTGCATGTGTGTGCATGTGTGTGCATGTGTGTGCATGGGTGTGTGCATGTGTGCGCTTGTGTGTGCATGTGTGTGCATGTGTGTGCATGTGTGTGCATGTGTGTGTGCATGTGTGTGCATGTGTGTGTGCATGTGTGTGCATGTGTGTGCATGTGTGTGCATTTGTGTGCATGTGTGTGTGCATGTGTGTGCATGTGTGTGCATGTGTGTGCATGTGTGTGCATGGGTGTGTGCATGTGTGCGCTTGTGTGTGCATGTGTGTGCATGTGTGTGCATGTGTGTGTGCATGTGTGTGCATGTGTGTGTGCATGTGTGTGCATGTGTGTGCATGTGTGTGCATGTGTGTGCATGTGTGTGCATGGGTGTGTGCATGTGTGCGCTTGTGTGTGCATGTGTGTGCATGTGTGTGCATGTGTGTGTGCA
>CAUJCB010000692.1:995000-1000000 GCA_963082715.1 Harpalus rubripes
CATGTGTGTGCATGTGTGTGCATGTGTGTGCATGTGTGTGCATGGGTGTGTGCATGTGTGCGCTTGTGTGTGCATGTGTGTGCATGTGTGTGCATGTGTGTGTGCATGTGTGTGCATGTGTGTGTGCATGTGTGTGCATGTGTGTGCATGTGTGTGCATGTGTGTGCATGTGTGTGCATGGGTGTGTGCATGTGTGCGCTTGTGTGTGCATGTGTGTGCATGTGTGTGCATGTGTGTGTGCATGTGTGTGCATGTGTGTGTGCATGTGTGTGTGCATGTGTGTGCATGTGTGTGCATGTGTGTGCATGTGTGTGCATGGGTGTGTGCATGTGTGCGCTTGTATGTGCATGTGTGTGCATGTGTGTGCATGTGTGTGTGCATGTGTGTGCATGTGTGTGTGCATGTGTGTGCATGTGTGTGCATGTGTGTGCATGTGTGTGCATGTGTGTGCAAGTGCGTGCGTGTGTGTGTGCATCTGTGTGCATGTGTGTGCATGTGTGTGCATGTGTGTGCATGTGTGTGCATGTGTGTGCATTTGTGTGCATGTGTGTGCATGTGTGTGTGCATGTGTGTGCATGTGTGTGCATGTGTGTGCATGTGTGTGCATGTGTGTGCATGTGTGTGCATGTGTGTGATCATGTGTGTGTGCATGTGTGCATGTGTGTGCATGTGTGTGTGTGCATGTGTGTGCATGTATGTGCATGTGTGTGTGTGTATGCATGTGTGTGCATGTGTGTGCATGTGTGTGCATGTGTGTGCATGTGTGTGTGCATGTGTGTGCATGTGTGTGCATGTGTGTGCATGTGTGTGCATGTGTGTGCATGTGTGTACGCATGTGTGTGCATGTATGTGCATGTGTGTGCATGTGTATGTGCATGTTTGAGCATGTGTGTGTGCATGTGTGTGCATGTGTGTGTGCATGTGTGTGCATGTGTGTGCATGTGTTTGCATGTGTTTGTTCATGTGTGTGTGCATGTGTGTGTATGTGTGTGCATGTGTGTGCATGTGTGTGCATGTGTGTGCATGTGTGTGCATGTGTGTGCATGTGTGTGTGCATGTGTGTGTGCATGTGTGTGCATGTGTGTGTGTGTTCATGTGTGTGTTCATGTGTGTGTTCATGTGTGTGTGAATGTGTGTGCATGTGTGTGCATGTGTGTGCGTGTGTGTGCATGTGTGTGCATGTGTGTGCATGTGTGTGCATGTGTGTGCATGTGTGTGCATGTGTGTGCATGCGTGTGTGCATGTGTGTGCATGTGTGTGCATGTGTGTGTGCATGTGTGTGCATGTGTTGCATGTATGTGCACGTGTGTGTGTGTATTTGTGTGCAAGTGTGTGCATGTGTGTGCATGTGTGTGCATGTGTGTGCATGTGTGTGCATGTGTGTGCATGTGTGTGTGCATGTGCGTGCATGTGTGTGCATGTGTGTGCATGTGTGTGCATGTGTGTGCATGTGTGTGTGCATGTGTGTGCATGTGTGTGTGCACGTTTGTGCATGTTTGTGCATGTGTGTGCATCTGTGTGCATGTGTGTGCATGTGTGTGTTTATGTGTGTGAATGTGTGTGCATGTGTGTGCATGTGTGTGTGCATGTTTGTGTGCTTGTGTGTGCATGTGTTTGCATGTGTGTGCATGTGTGTGTGCATGTGTGTGCATGCGTGTGCATTAGTGTGCATGTGTGTGTGCATGTTTGTGCATGTGTGAGCATGTGTGTGCATGTGTGTGCATTAGTGTGCATGTGTGTGTGCATGTTTGTGCATGTGTGAGCATGTGTGTGCATGTGTGTGCATGTGTGTGCATGTGTGTGCATGTGTGTGCAAGTGCGTGCGTGTGTGTGTGCATCTGTGTGCATGAGTGTGCATGTGTGTGCATGTGTGTGCATGTGTGTGTGCATGTGTGTGTGCATGTGTGTGCATGTGTGTGCATGTGTGTGCATGTGTGTGCATGTGTGTGCATGTGTGTGAATGTGTGTGCATGTGTGTGCATGTGTGTGCGCATGTGTGTGCATGTGTGTGCATTAGTGTGCATGTGTGTGTGCATGTGTGAGCATGTGTGTGCATGTGTGTGCATGTGTGTGCATTAGTGTGCATGTGTGTGTGCATGTTTGTGCATGTTTGAGCATGTGTGTGCATGTGTGTGCATGTGTGTGCATGTGTGTGCATGTGTGTGAGCATGTGTGTGTGCATGTGTGCATGTGTGTGCATGTGTGTGTGTGCATGTGTGTGCATGTATGTGCATGTGTGTGTGTGTATGTGTGTGTGCATGTGTGTGCATGTGTGTGCATGTGTGTGCATGTGTGTGCAAGTGCGTGCGTGTGTGTGTGCGTCTGTGTGCATGTGTGTGCATGTGTGTGCATGTGTGTGCATGTGTGTGTGCATGTGTGTGTGCATGTGTGTGCATGTGTGTGCATGTGTGTGCATGTGTGTGCATGTGTGTGCATGTGTGTGCATTTGTGTGCATGTGTGTGTGCATGTGTGTGTGCATGTGTGTGCATGTGTGTGCATGTGTGTGCATGTGTGTGCATGTGTGTGATCATGTGTGTGTGCATGTGTGCATGTGTGTGCATGTGTGTGTGTGCATGTGTGTGCATGTATGTGCATGTGTGTGTGTGTATGTGTGTGTGCATGTGTGTGCATGTGTGGGCATGTGTGTGTGCATGTTTGTGCATGTGTGTGTGCATGTGTGTGCATGTGTGTGCATGTGTGTGCATGTGTGTGCATGGGTGTGTGCATGTGTGCGCTTGTGTGTGCATGTGTGTGCATGTGTGTGCATGTGTGTGTGCATGTGTGTGTGCATGTGTGTGTGTATGTGTGTCCATGTGTGTGTGCATCTGTGTGCATGTGCGTGCATGTGTGTGTGCATGTGTGTGCATGTGTGTGTGCATGTGTGTGCATGTGTGTGCATGTGTGTGCATGTGTGTGCATGGGTGTGTGCATGTGTGCGCTTGTGTGTGCATGTGTGTGCATGTGTGTGCATGTGTGTGTGCATGTGTGTGTGTGCATGTGTGTGCAAGTGTGTGTGCATGTGTGTGCATGTGTGTGTGCATGTGTGTGCATGTGTGTGCATGTGTGTGCATGTGTGTGCATGGGTGTGTGCATGTGTGCGCTTGTGTGTGCATGTGTGTGCATGTGTGTGCATGTGTGTGTGCATGTGTGTGCATGTGTGTGTGCATGTGTGTGCATGTGTGTGCATGTGTGTGCATGTGTGTGCATGTGTGTGCATGGGTGTGTGCATGTGTGCGCTTGTGTGTGCATGTGTGTGCATGTGTGTGCATGTGTGTGCATGTGTGTGTGCATGTGTGTGCATGTGTGTGTGCATGTGTGTGCATGTGTGTGCATGTGTGTGCATTTGTGTGCATGTGTGTGTGCATGTGTGTGCATGTGTGTGCATGTGTGTGCATGTGTGTGCATGGGTGTGTGCATGTGTGCGCTTGTGTGTGCATGTGTGTGCATGTGTGTGCATGTGTGTGTGCATGTGTGTGCATGTGTGTGTGCATGTGTGTGCATGTGTGTGCATGTGTGTGCATGTGTGTGCATGTGTGTGCATGGGTGTGTGCATGTGTGCGCTTGTGTGTGCATGTGTGTGCATGTGTGTGCATGTGTGTGTGTGCATGTGTGTGCATGTGTGTGCATGTGTGTGCATGTGTGTGCATGTGTGTGCATGGGTGTGTGCATGTGTGCGCTTGTGTGTGCATGTGTGTGCATGTGTGTGCATGTGTGTGTGCATGTGTGTGTGCATGTGTGTGTGCATGTGTGTGCATGTGTGTGCATGTGTGTGCATGTGTGTGCATGTGTGTGCATGTGTGTGCATGTGTGTGCATGTGTGTGATCATGTGTGTGTGCATGTGTGCATGTGTGTGCATGTGTGTGTGTGCATGTGTGTGCATGTATGTGCATGTGTGTGTGTATGTGTGTGTGCATGTGTGTGCATTTGTGTGCATGTGTGTGTGCATGTGTGTGCATGTTTGTGCATGTGTGTGCATGTGTGTGCATGTGTGTGCATGTGTGTGTGCATGTGTGTGTGCATGTGTGTGTGCATGTGTGTGTGCATGTGTGTGTGCATGTGTGTGCATGTGTGTGCATGTGTGTGCATGTGTGTGCATGTGTGTGTGCATCTGTGTGCATGTGCGCGCATGTGTGTGCATGTGTTTGCATGTGTGTGCATGTGTGTGTGCATGTGTGTGCATGCGTGTGCATTAGTGTGCATGTGTGTGTGCATGTTTGTGCATGTGTGAGCATGTGTGTGCATGTGTGTGCATGTGTGTGCATTAGTGTGCATGTGTGTGTGCATGTTTGTGCATGTGTGAGCATGTGTGTGCATGTGTGTGCATGTGTATGCATGTGTGTGCATGTGTGTGCAAGTGCGTGCGTGTGTGTGTGCATCTGTGTGCATGAGTGTGCATGTGTGTGCATGTGTGTGCATGTGTGTGTGCATGTGTGTGTGCATGTGTGTGCATGTGTGTGCATGTGTGTGCATGTGTGTGCATGTGTGTGCATGTGTGTGAATGTGTGTGCATGTGTGTGCATGTGTGTGCGCATGTGTGTGCATGTGTGTGCATTAGTGTGCATGTGTGTGTGCATGTGTGAGCATGTGTGTGCATGTGTGTGCATGTGTGTGCATTAGTGTGCATGTGTGTGTGCATGTTTGTGCATGTTTGAGCATGTGTGTGCATGTGTGTGCATGTGTGTGCATGTGTGTGCATGTGTGTGATCATGTGTGTGTGCATGTGTGCATGTGTGTGCATGTGTGTGTGTGCATGTGTGTGCATGTATGTGCATGTGTGTGTGTGTATGTGTGTGTGCATGTGTGTGCATGTGTGTGCATGTGTGTGCATGTGTGTGCAAGTGCGTGCGTGTGTGTGTGCGTCTGTGTGCATGTGTGTGCATGTGTGTGCATGTGTGTGCATGTGTGTGCATGTGTGTGTGCATGTGTGTGTGCATGTGTGTGCATGTGTGTGCATGTGTGTGCATGTGTGTGCATGTGTGTGCATTTGTGTGCATGTGT
>CAUJCB010000692.1:1015000-1017500 GCA_963082715.1 Harpalus rubripes
GCATGTGTGTGATCATGTGTGTGAATGTGTGCATGTGTGTGCATGTGTGTGCATGTGTGTGCATGTGTGTGCATGTATGTGCATGTGTGTGTGCATGTGTGTGTGCATGTGTGTGTGCATGTGTGTGTGCATGTGTGTGCATGTGTGTGCATGTGTGTGCATGTGTGTGCATGTGTGTGTGCATCTGTGTGCATGTGCGCGCATGTGTGTGCATGTGTGTGCATGTGTGTGTGCATGTGTGTGCATGTGTGTGTGCATGTGTGTGTGCATGTGTGTGCATGTGTGTGCATGTGTGTGCATGTGTGTGTGCATGTGTGTGCATGTGTGTTAATGTGTGTTCATGTGTGTGCATGTGTGTGCCTGTGTGTGCATGTGTGTGCGTATGCGTGTGTGCATGTGTGTGTTTGCATGTGTTTGTGCATGTGTTTGTTTGCATGTGTGTGTGTGCATGCGTGTGCATGTGTGTGTATGTGTGTGTGCATCTGTGTGCATGTGCGTGCATGTGTGTGCATGTGTTTGCATGTGTGTGTGCATGTGTGTGCATGTGTGTGTGCATGTGTGTGCATGTGTGTGTGCATGTGTGTGCATGTGTGTGCATGTGTGTTAATGTGTGTGCAAGTGTGTGCATGTGTGTGCATGTGTGTGTGTATGTGTGTGTGCATGTGTGTGTGCATGTGTGTGCATGTGTGTGTGCATGTATGTGCATGTGTGTGTGCATGTGTGTGCATGTGTGTGCATGTGTGTGCATGTGTGTGTGCATGTGTGTGCATGTGTGTGCATGTGTGTGCATGTGTGTGTGCATGTGTGTGCATGTGTGTGTGCATGTGTGTGCATGTGTGTGTGCATGTGTGTGCATGTGTGTGCGTATGCGTGTGTGCATGTGTGTGTGCATGTGTGTGTGCATGTGTTTGTTTGCATGTGTGTGTGCATGTGTGTGTATGTGTGTGTGCATGTGTGTGCATGTGTGTGCATGTGTGTGTGTATGTGTGTGTGCATGTGTGTGTGCATGTGTGTGCATGTGTGTGTGCATGTATGTGCATGTGTGTGTGCATGTGTGTGCATGTGTGTGCATGTGTGTGCATGTGTGTGCGTGTATGTATGTGTGTGTGCATGTGTGTGTGCATGTGTGTGCATGTGTGTGTGTGCATGTGTGTGTTCATGTGAGTGTTCATGTGTGTGTTCATGTGTGTGTGAATGTGTGTGCATGTGTGTGCATGTGTGTACGCATGTGTGTGCATGTATGTGCATGTGTGTGTGCATGTGTATGTGCATGTGTGAGCATGTGTGTGTGCATGTGTGTGCATGTGTGTGTGCATGTGTGTGCATGTGTGTGCATGTGTGTGCATGTGTGTGCATGTGTGTGCGCATGAGTGTGTGCATGTGTGTGCATGTGTGTGCATGTGTGTGTATATGTGTGTGCATGTGTGTGTGCATGTGTGTGCATGTGTGTGTGCATGTATGTGCATGTGTGTGTGCATGTGTGTGCATGGGTGTGTGCATGTGTGCGCATGTGTGTGCATGTGTGTGCATGTGTGTGCATGTGTGTGCATGTGTGTGATCATGTGTGTGTGCATGTGTGCATGTGTGTGCATGTGTGTGTGTGCATGTGTGTGCATGTATGTGCATGTGTGTGTATGTGTGTGTGCATGTGTGTGCATGTGTGTGTGCATGTGTGTGCATGTGTGTGCATGTGTGTGCATGTGTGTGTGCATGTGTGTGCATGTGTGTTAATGTGTGTGCAAGTGTGTGCATGTGTGTGCATGTGTGTGTATGTGTGTGTGCATGTGTGTGTGCATGTGTGTGCATGTGTGTGTGCATGTATGTGCATGTGTGTGTGCATGTGTGTGCATGTGTGTGCATGTGTGTGCATGTGTGTGTGCATGTGTGTGCATGTGTGTGCATGTGTGTGCATGTGTGTGTGCATGTGTGTGCATGTGTGTGTGCATGTGTGTGCATGTGTGTGTGCATGTGTGTGCATGTGTGTGCGTATGCGTGTGTGCATGTGTGTGTGCATGTGTGTGTGCATGTGTTTGTTTGCATGTGTGTGTGCATGTGTGTGTATGTGTGTGTGCATGTGTGTGCATGTGTGTGTGTATGTGTGTGTGCATGTGTGTGTGCATGTGTGTGCATGTGTGTGTGCATGTATGTGCATGTGTGTGTGCATGTGTGTGCATGTGTGTGCATGTGTGTGCATGTGTGTGCATGTGTGTGCGTGTATGTATGTGTGTGTGCATGTGTGTGTGCATGTGTGTGCATGTGTGTGTGTGCATGTGTGTGTTCATGTGAGTGTTCATGTGTGTGTTCATGTGTGTGTGAATGTGTGTGCATGTGTGTGCATGTGTGTACGCATGTGTGTGCATGTATGTGCATGTGTGTGTGCATGTGTATGTGCATGTGTGAGCATGTGTGTGTGCATGTGTGTGCATGTGTGTGTGCATGTGTGTGCATGTGTGTGCATGTGTGTGCATGTGTGTGCGCATGAGTGTGTGCATGTGTGTGC
>CAUJCB010000692.1:1020000-1025000 GCA_963082715.1 Harpalus rubripes
GTGCATGTGTGTGCATGTGTGTGCGTGTATGTATGTGTGTGTGCATGTGTGTGTGCATGTGTGTGCATGTGTGTGTGTGCATGTGTGTGTTCATGTGAGTGTTCATGTGTGTGTTCATGTGTGTGTGAATGTGTGTGCATGTGTGTGCATGTGTGTACGCATGTGTGTGCATGTATGTGCATGTGTGTGTGCATGTGTATGTGCATGTGTGAGCATGTGTGTGTGCATGTGTGTGCATGTGTGTGTGCATGTGTGTGCATGTGTGTGCATGTGTGTGCATGTGTGTGCGCATGAGTGTGTGCATGTGTGTGCATGTGTGTGCATGTGTGTGCATGTGTGTGCATGTGTGTGCATGTGTGTGTGCATGTGTGTGCATGTGTATGCATGTGTGTGCATGTGTGTGCATGTGTGTGCATGTGTTGCATGTGTGTGTGCATGTGTGTGCATGTGTATGCATGTGTGTGCATGTGTGTGTGCATGTGTGTGCATGTGTTGCATGTGTGTGCACGTGTGTGTGTGTGTATTTGTGTGCAGGTGTGTGCATGTGTGTGCATGTGTGTGCATGTGTGTGCATGTGTGAGTGCATGTGTGTGCATGTTTGTCCATGTGTGTGCATGGTTGTGTTCATGTGTGTGTGCATGTGTGCATGTGTGTGCATGTGTGTGCATGTGTGTGCATGTGTGTGCATGTGTGTGCATGTGTGCATGTGTGTGCATGTGTGTGCATGTGTGCATGTGTGTGCATGTGTGTGTGTGCATGTGTGTTCATGTGTGTGCATGTGTGTGCATGTGTGTGTATGTGTGTGTGCATGTGTGTGCATGTTTGTGCATATGTGTGCATGTGTGTGCATGTGTGTGCATGTGTGTGATCATGTGTATGTGCATGTGTGCATGTGTGTGCATGTGTGTGTGTGCATGTGTGTGCATGTATGTGCATGTGTGTGTGTATGTGTGTGTGCATGTGTGTGCATTTGTGTGCATGTGTGTGTGCATGTGTGTGCATGTGTGTGCATGTTTGTGCATGTGTGTGCATGTGTGTGCATGTGTGTGCATGTGTGTGATCATGTGTGTGAATGTGTGCATGTGTGTGCATGTGTGTGCATGTGTGTGCATGTGTGTGCATGTATGTGCATGTGTGTGTGCATGTGTGTGTGCATGTGTGTGTGCATGTGTGTGTGCATGTGTGTGCATGTGTGTGCATGTGTGTGCATGTGTGTGCATGTGTGTGTGCATGTTTGTGCATGTGTGTGCATGTGTGTGCATGTGTGTGCATGTGTGTGATCATGTGTGTGCATGTGTGCATGTGTGTGCATGTGTGTGCATGTGTGTGCATGTGTGTGCATGTATGTGCATGTGTGTGTGCATGTGTGTGTGCATGTGTGTGTGCATGTGTGTGTGCATGTGTGTGCATGTGTGTGCATGTGTGTGCATGTGTGTGCATGTGTGTGTGCATCTGTGTGCATGTGCGCGCATGTGTGTGCATGTGTGTGCATGTGTGTGTGCATGTGTGTGCATGTGTGTGTGCATGTGTGTGTGCATGTGTGTGCATGTGTGTGCATGTGTGTGAATGTGTGCATGTGTGTGCATGTGTGTGCATGTGTGTGCATGTGTGTGCATGTATGTGCATGTGTGTGTGCATGTGTGTGTGCATGTGTGTGTGCATGTTTGTGCATGTGTGTGCATGTGTGTGCATGTGTGTGCATGTGTGTGATCATGTGTGTGCATGTGTGCATGTGTGTGCATGTGTGTGCATGTGTGTGCATGTGTGTGCATGTATGTGCATGTGTGTGCATGTGTGTGTGCATGTGTGTGTGCATGTGTGTGTGCATGTGTGTGCATGTGTGTGCATGTGTGTGCATGTGTGTGCATGTGTGTGCATGTGTGTGTGCATCTGTGTGCATGTGCGCGCATGTGTGTGCATGTGTGTGCATGTGTGTGTGCATGTGTGTGCATGTGTGTGTGCATGTGTGTGTGCATGTGTGTGCATGTGTGTGCATGTGTGTGCATGTGTGTGTGCATGTGTGTGCATGTGTGTTAATGTGTGTTCATGTGTGTGCATGTGTGTGCCTGTGTGTGCATGTGTGTGCGTATGCGTGTGTGCATGTGTGTGTTTGCATGTGTTTGTGCATGTGTTTGTTTGCATGTGTGTGTGTGCATGTGTGTGCATGTGTGTGTATGTGTGTGTGCATCTGTGTGCATGTGCGTGCATGTGTGTGCATGTGTTTGCATGTGTGTGTGCATGTGTGTGCATGTGTGTGTGCATGTGTGTGCATGTGTGTGTGCATGTGTGTGCATGTGTGTGCATGTGTGTGCATGTGTGTGTGCATGTGTGTGCATGTGTGTTAATGTGTGTGCAAGTGTGTGCATGTGTGTGCATGTGTGTGTGTATGTGTGTGTGCATGTGTGTGTGCATGTGTGTGCATGTGTGTGTGCATGTATGTGCATGTGTGTGTGCATGTGTGTGCATGTGTGTGCATGTGTGTGCATGTGTGTGTGCATGTGTGTGCATGTGTGTGCATGTGTGTGCATGTGTGTGTGCATGTGTGTGCATGTGTGTGTGCATGTGTGTGCATGTGTGTGTGCATGTGTGTGCATGTGTGTGCGTATGCGTGTGTGCATGTGTGTGTGCATGTGTGTGTGCATGTGTTTGTTTGCATGTGTGTGTGCATGTGTGTGTATGTGTGTGTGCATGTGTGTGCATGTGTGTGCATGTGTGTGTGTATGTGTGTGTGCATGTGTGTGTGCATGTGTGTGCATGTGTGTGTGCATGTATGTGCATGTGTGTGTGCATGTGTGTGCATGTGTGTGCATGTGTTTGCATGTGTGTGCATGTGTGTGCGTGTATGTATGTGTGTGTGCATGTGTGTGTGCATGTGTGTGCATGTGTGTGTGTGCATGTGTGTGTTCATGTGAGTGTTCATGTGTGTGTTCATGTGTGTGTGAATGTGTGTGCATGTGTGTGCATGTGTGTACGCATGTGTGTGCATGTATGTGCATGTGTGTGTGCATGTGTATGTGCATGTGTGAGCATGTGTGTGTGCATGTGTGTGCATGTGTGTGTGCATGTGTGTGCATGTGTGTGCATGTGTGTGCATGTGTGTGCATGTGTGTGCGCATGAGTGTGTGCATGTGTGTGCATGTGTGTGCATGTGTGTGCATGTGTGTGCATGTGTGTGCATGTGTGTGTGCATGTGTGTGCATGTGTATGCATGTGTGTGCATGTGTGTGCATGTGTGTGCATGTGTTGCATGTGTGTGTGCATGTGTGTGCATGTGTATGCATGTGTGTGCATGTGTGTGTGCATGTGTGTGCATGTGTTGCATGTGTGTGCACGTGTGTGTGTGTGTATTTGTGTGCAGGTGTGTGCATGTGTGTGCATGTGTGTGCATGTGTGTGCATGTGTGAGTGCATGTGTGTGCATGTTTGTCCATGTGTGTGCATGGTTGTGTTCATGTGTGTGTGCATGTGTGCATGTGTGTGCATGTGTGTGCATGTGTGTGCATGTGTGTGCATGTGTGTGCATGTGTGCATGTGTGTGCATGTGTGTGCATGTGTGCATGTGTGTGCATGTGTGTGTGTGCATGTGTGTTCATGTGTGTGCATGTGTGTGCATGTGTGTGTATGTGTGTGTGCATGTGTGTGCATGTTTGTGCATATGTGTGCATGTGTGTGCATGTGTGTGCATGTGTGTGATCATGTGTATGTGCATGTGTGCATGTGTGTGCATGTGTGTGTGTGCATGTGTGTGCATGTATGTGCATGTGTGTGTGTATGTGTGTGTGCATGTGTGTGCATTTGTGTGCATGTGTGTGTGCATGTGTGTGCATGTGTGTGCATGTTTGTGCATGTGTGTGCATGTGTGTGCATGTGTGTGCATGTGTGTGATCATGTGTGTGAATGTGTGCATGTGTGTGCATGTGTGTGCATGTGTGTGCATGTGTGTGCATGTATGTGCATGTGTGTGTGCATGTGTGTGTGCATGTGTGTGTGCATGTGTGTGTGCATGTGTGTGCATGTGTGTGCATGTGTGTGCATGTGTGTGCATGTGTGTGTGCATGTTTGTGCATGTGTGTGCATGTGTGTGCATGTGTGTGCATGTGTGTGATCATGTGTGTGCATGTGTGCATGTGTGTGCATGTGTGTGCATGTGTGTGCATGTGTGTGCATGTATGTGCATGTGTGTGTGCATGTGTGTGTGCATGTGTGTGTGCATGTGTGTGTGCATGTGTGTGCATGTGTGTGCATGTGTGTGCATGTGTGTGCATGTGTGTGTGCATCTGTGTGCATGTGCGCGCATGTGTGTGCATGTGTGTGCATGTGTGTGTGCATGTGTGTGCATGTGTGTGTGCATGTGTGTGTGCATGTGTGTGCATGTGTGTGCATGTGTGTGAATGTGTGCATGTGTGTGCATGTGTGTGCATGTGTGTGCATGTGTGTGCATGTATGTGCATGTGTGTGTGCATGTGTGTGTGCATGTGTGTGTGCATGTTTGTGCATGTGTGTGCATGTGTGTGCATGTGTGTGCATGTGTGTGATCATGTGTGTGCATGTGTGCATGTGTGTGCATGTGTGTGCATGTGTGTGCATGTGTGTGCATGTATGTGCATGTGTGTGTGCATGTGTGTGTGCATGTGTGTGTGCATGTGTGTGTGCATGTGTGTGCATGTGTGTGCATGTGTGTGCATGTGTGTGCATGTGTGTGCATGTGTGTGTGCATCTGTGTGCATGTGCGCGCATGTGTGTGCATGTGTGTGCATGTGTGTGTGCATGTGTGTGCATGTGTGTGTGCATGTGTGTGTGCATGTGTGTGCATGTGTGTGCATGTGTGTGTGCATGTGTGTGCATGTGTGTTAATGTGTGTTCATGTGTGTGCATGTGTGTGCCTGTGTGTGCATGTGTGTGCGTATGCGTGTGTGCATGTGTGTGTTTGCATGTGTTTGTGCATGTGTTTGTTTGCATGTGTGTGTGTGCATGTGTGTGTATGTGTGTGTGCATCTGTGT
>CAUJCB010000692.1:1040000-1047500 GCA_963082715.1 Harpalus rubripes
GTGCATGTGTGTGTGCATGTGTGTGCGTGTGTGTGCATGTGTGTGCATGTGTGTGCATGTGTGTGCATGTGTGTGCATGGGTGTGTGCATGTGTGCGCATGTGTGTGCATGTGTGTGCATGTGTGTGCATGTGTGTGCATGTGTGTGTTCATGTGTGTGTGCATGTGTGCATGTGTGTGCATGTGTGTGTGCATGTGTGTGCATGTATGTGCATGTGTGTGTATGTGTGTGTGCATGTGTGTGCATTTGTGTGCATGTGTGTGTGCATGTGTGTGCATGTGTGTGTATGTTTGTGCATGTGTGTGCATGTGTGTGCATGTGTGTGCATGTGTGTGCATGTGTGTGATCATGTGTGTGCTTGTGTGCATGTGTGTGCATGTGTGTGCATGTGTGTGCATGTATGTGCATGTGTGTGTGCATGTGTGTGTGCATGTGTGTGTGCATGTGTGTGCATGTGTGTGCATGTGTGTGCATGTGTGTGCATGTGTGTGTGCATCTGTGTGCATGTGCGCGCATGTGTGTGCATGTGTGTGCATGTGTGTGTGCATGTGTGTGCATGTGTGTGTGCATGTGTGTGTGCATGTGTGTGCATGTGTGTGCATGTGTGTGCATGTGTGTGTGCATGTGTGTGCATGTGTGTTAATGTGTGTGCATGTGTGTGCATGTGTGTGCATGTGTGTGCGTATGCGTGTGTGCATGTGTGTGTGCATGTGTGTGTGCATGTGTTTGTTTGCATGTGTGTGTGCATGTGTGTGCATGTGTGTGTATGTGCGTGTGCATCTGTGTGCATGTGCGTGCATGTGTGTGCATGTGTGTGCATGTGTGTGCTTGTGTGTGTGCATGTGTGTGCATGTGTGTTAATGTGTGTGCAAGTGTGTGCATGTGTGTGCATGTGTGTGTGTATGTGTGTGTGCATGTGTGTGTGCATGTGTGTGCATGTGTGTGTGCATGTATGTGCATGTGTGTGTGCATGTGTGTGCATGTGTGTGCATGTGTGTGCATGTGTGTGTGCATGTGTGTGCATGTGTGTGCATGTGTGTGCATGTGTGTGTGCATGTGTGTGCATGTGTGTGTGCATGTGTGTGCATGTGTGTGTGCATGTGTGTGCATGTGTGTGCGTATGCGTGTGTGCATGTGTGTGTGCATGCGTGTGTGCATGTGTTTGTTTGCATGTGTGTGTGCATGTGTGTGCATGTGTGTGTATGTGTGTGTGCATGTGTGTGCATGTGTGTGCATGTGTGTGTGTATGTGTGTGTGCATGTGTGTGTGCATGTGTGTGCATGTGTGTGTGCATGTATGTGCATGTGTGTGTGCATGTGTGTGCATGTGTGTGCATGTATGTGCATGTGTGTGCGTGTATGTATGTGTGTGTGCATGTGTGTGTGCATGTGTGTGCATGTGTGTGTGTGCATGTGTGTGTTCATGTGTGTGTGCACGTTTGTGCACGTTTGTGCATGTTTGTGCATGTGTGTGCATCTGTGTGCATGTGTGTGCATGTGTGTGTGCATGTGTGTGAATGTGTGTGCATGTGTGTGCATGTGTGTGTGCATGTTTGTGTGCATGTGTGTGCATGTGTTTGCATGTGTGTGCATGTGTGTGCATGTGTGTGTGCATGTGTGTGCATGCGTGTGCATTAGTGTGCATGTGTGTGTGCATGTTTGTGCATGTGTGAGCATGTGTGTGCATGTGTGTGCATGTGTGTGCATTAGTGTGCATGTGTGTGTGCATGTTTGTGCATGTGTGAGCATGTGTGTGCATGTGTGTGCAAGTGCGTGCGTGTGTGTGCATCTGTGTGCATGTGTGTGCATGTGTGTGCATGTGTGTGCATGTGTGTGTGCATGTGTGTGTGCATGTGTGTGCATGTGTGTGCATGTGTGTGCATGTGTGTGCATGTGTGTGCATGTGTGTGAATGTGTGTGCATGTGTGTGCATGTGTGTGTGCATGTGTGTGCATGTGTGTGCATTAGTGTGCATGTGTGTGTGCATGTGTGAGCATGTGTGTGCATGTGTGTGCATGTGTGTGCATTAGTGTGCATGTGTGTGTGCATGTTTGTGCATGTTTGAGCATGTGTGTGCATTTGTGTGCATGTGTGTGCATGTGTGTGCATGTGTGTGCATGTGTGTGCATGTGTGTGCATGTGTGTGCGTATGCGTGTGTGCATGTGTGTGTGCATGTGTGTGTGCATGTGTTTGTTTGCATGTGTGTGTGCATGTGTGTGCATGTGTGTGTATGTGTGTGTGCATCTGTGTGCATGTGCGTGCATGTGTGTGCATGTGTGTGCATGTGTGTGTGCATGTGTGTGCATTTGTGTGTGCATGTGTGTGCATGTGTGTGTGCATGTGTGTGCATGTGTGTGCATGTGTGCGCATGTGTGTGTGCATGTTTGTGTGCATGTGTGTGCATGTGTTTGCATGTGTGTGCATGTGTGTGCATGTGTGTGTGCATGTGTGTGCATGCGTGTGCATTAGTGTGCATGTGTGTGTGCATGTTTGTGCATGTGTGAGCATGTGTGTGCATGTATGTGCATGTGTGTGCATTAGTGTGCATGTGTGTGTGCATGTATGTGCATGTGTGTGTGTGCATGTGTGTGCATGTGTGTGCAAGTGCGTGCGTGTGTGTGCATCTGTGTGCATGTGTGTGCATGTGTGTGTGCATGTGTGTGCATGTGTGTGTGTGTGCATGTGTCTGTTCATGTGTGTGTTCATGTGTGTGTTCATGTGTGTGTGAATGTGTGTGCATGTGTGTGCATGTGTGTGCATATGTGTGCATGTGTGTGCATGTGTGTGCATGTGTGTGCATGTGTGTGCATGCGTGTGTGCATGTGTGTGCATGTGTGTGCATGTGTATGCATGTGTGTGCATGTGTGTGCATGTGTGTGCATGTGTGTGCATGTGTGTGTGCATGTGTGTGCATGTGTATGCATGTGTGTGCATGTGTGTGCATGTGTGTGCATGTGTGTGCATGTGTGTGCTTGTGTCTGCATGTGTTGCATGTGTGTGCACGTGTGTGTGTGTATTTGTGTGCAGGTGTGTGCATGTGTGTGCATGTGTGTGCATGTGTGTGCATGTGTGTGCATGTGTTTGTGCATGTGTGTGTGCATGTGTGTGCATGTGTGTGCATGTGTGTGCATGTGTGTGCATGTGTGAGCATGTGTGTGCATGTGTGTGCATGTGTGTGATCATGTGTGTGTGCATGTGTGCATGTGTGTGTGTGCATGTGTGTGCATGTATGTGCATGTGTGTGTGTATGTGTGTGTGCATGTGTGTGCATGTGTGTGCATGTGTGTGTGCATGTGTGTGCGTGTGTGTGCATGTGTGTGCATGTGTGTGCATGTGTGTGCATGTGTGTGCATGTGTGTGCATGTGTGTGTGCATGTGTGCGCATGTGTGTGCATGTGTGTGCATGTGTGTGCATGTGTGTGCATGTGTGTGATCATGTGTGTGTGCATGTGTGGATGTGTGTGCATGTGTGTGCATGTATGTGCATGTGTGTGTATGTGTGTGTGCATGTGTGTGCATTTGTGTGCATGTGTGTGTGCATGTGTGTGCATGTGTGTGCATGTTTGTGCATGTGTGTGCATGTGTGTGCATGTGTGTGCATGGGTGTGATCATGTGTGTGCATGTGTGCATGTGTGCATGTGTGTGCATGTGTGTGCATGTGTGTGCATGTGTGTGCATGTGTGTGCATGTTTGTGCATGTGTGTGTGCATGTGTGTGTGCATGTGTGCGTGCATGTGTGTGTGCATGTGTGTGCATGTGTGTGCATGTGTGTGCATGTGTGTGCATGTGTGTGTGCATCTGTGTGCATGTGCGCGCATGTGTGTGCATGTGTGTGCATGTGTGTGTGCATGTGTGTGCACGTGTGTGCATGTGTGTGTGCATGTGTGTGCGTGTATGTATGTGTGTGTGCATGTGTGTGCATGTGTTGCATGTGTGTGCATGTGTGTGCATGTGTGTGCGTATGCGTGTGTGCATGTGTGTGTGCATGTGTGTGTGCATGTGTTTGTTTGCATGTGTGTGTGCACGTGTGTGCATGTGTGTGTATGTGTGTGTGCATCTGTGTGCATGTGTGTGTGCATGTGAGTGCATGTGTGTGTGCATGTGTGTGCATGTGTGTGCATGTGTGTGTGCATGTGTGTGCATGTGTGTGTGCATGTGTGTGCATGTGTGTGCATGTGTGTGTGCATGTGTGTGCATGTGTGTTAATGTGTGTGCAAGTGTGTGCATGTGTGTGCATGTGTGTGCATGTGTGTGCATGTGTGTGCATGTGTGTGCGTATGCGTGTGTGCATGTGTGTTTGCATGTGTGTGTGCATGTGTTTGTTTGCATGTGTGTGTGCATGTGTATGCATGTGTGTGTATGTGTGTGTGCATGTGTGTGCATGTGTGTGTGCATGTGTGTGTGCATGTGTGTGTGCATGTGTGTGTGCATGTGTGTGCATGTGTGTGTGCATGTATGTGCATGTGTGTGTGCATGTGTGTGCATGTGTGTGCATGCGTGTGTGCATGTGTGTGCATGTGTGTGCATGTGTGTGCATGTGTGTGCATGTGTGTGCATGTGTGTGCATGTGTGTGCATGTGTGTGTGCATGTGTGTGCATGTGTATGCATGTGTGTGCATGTGTGTGCATGTGTGTGCATGTGTGTGCATGTGTGTGCATGTGTGTGCATGTGTGTGCATGTGTGTGCATGTGTGTGCATGTGTTGCATGTGTGTGCACGTGTGTGTGTATTTGTGTGCAGGTGTGTGCATATGTGTGCATGTGTGTGCATGTTTGTGCATGTGTGTGCATGTGTGTGTGCATGTGTGTGCATATGTGTGCATGTGTGTGCATGTGTGTGCATGTGTGTGTATGTGTGTGCATGTGTGTGTGCACGTTTGTGCATGTGTGTGCATGTGTGTGCATCTGTGTGCATGTGTGTGTGCATGTGTGTGAATGTGTGTGCATGTGTGTGCATGTGTGTGTGCATGTTTGTGTGCATGTGTGTGAATGTGTTTGCATGTGTGTGCATGTGTGTGCATGTGTGTGTGCATGTGTGTGCATGTGTGCATGTGTGCATGTGTGTGCATGTGTGTGCATATGTGCATGTGTGTGCATGTGTATGTGCATGTGCATGTGTGCGTGCATGTGTGTGTGCATGTGTGTGTGCATGTGTGTGCATGTGTGTGCATGCATGTATGTGCATGTGTGTGTGCATGTGTGTGTGCATATGTGTGTTTGCATGTGTGTGCATGTGTGTGTGCATGTGTGTGTACATGTGTGTGTGCATGTGTGTGCATGTTTGTGTGCATGCGTGTGCATGTGTGTGTGCATGTGTGTGTGCATGTGTGTGCATGTGTGTGCATGTGTGTGTGCATGTGTGCATGTGTGCATGTGTGCATGTGTGTGCATGTGTGTGTGTGCATGTGTGTGCATGTGTGTGCATGTGTGTGTATGTATGTGCAAGTGTGTGTGCAAGTGTGTGTGCAAGTGTGTGCATGTGTGTGCATGTGTATGTGCATGTGTGTGTGCATGTGTGTGTGCATGTGTGTGCATGTGTGTGCATGTGTGTGTGCATGTGTGTGTGCATGTGTGTGCATGTGTGTGCATGTGTGTGCATGTGTGTGCATGTGTGTGCATGTGTGTGCATGTGTGTGCATGTGTGTGCAAGTGTGTGTGCATGTGTGTGTGCATGTGTGTGCATGTGTGTGTGCATGTGTGTGTGCATGTGTGTGTTCATGTGTGTGTTCATGTGTGTGTTCATGTGTTTGTGAATGTGTCTGCATGTGTGTGCATGTGTGTGCATGTGTGTGCATGTGTGTGCATGTGTGTGCATGTGTGTGCATGTGTGTGCATGTGTGTGCATGTGTGTGCATGTGTGTGCATATGTGTGCATGTGTGTGCATGTGTATGTGCATGTGTGCGTGCATGTGTGTGCATGTGTGTGTGCATGTGTGTGCATGTTTGTGCATGTGTGTGTGCATGTGTGTGCATGTATGTGCATGTGTGTGTGCATGTGTGTGTGCATATGTGTGTTTGCATGTGTGTGCATGTGTGTGTGTGCATGTGTGTGTACATGTGTGTGTGCATGTGTGTGTGCATGTTTGTGTGCATGCGTGTGCATGTGTGTGTGCATGTGTGTGTGCATGTGTGTGCATGTGTGTGTGCATGTGTGTGTGCATGTGTGTGCATGTGTGTGCAGGCGTGTGTGCAGGTGTGTGCATGTGTGTGCATATGTGTGCATGTGTTGCATGTGTGTGCATGTGTGTGTGCATGTGTGTGTGCATATGTGTGTGTGCATATGTGTGTGTGCATATGTGTGTATGTGTGTGCATGTGTGTGCATGTGTGTGCATGTGTGTGTATGTGTGTGCATGTGTGTGTGCATGTGCGTGCATGTGTGTGCATGTGTGTGCATGTGTGTGAATGTGTGTGTGCATGTGCGTGCATGTGTGTGCATGTGTGTGCATGTGTGTGCATGTGTGTGCATGTGTGTGCATGTGTGTGCATGTGTGTGCATGTGTGTGTGCACGTTTGTGCATGTTTGTGCATGTGTGTGCATCTGTGTGCATGTGTGTGCATGTGTGTGTGCTTGTGTGTGAATGTGTGTGCATGTGTGTGCATGTGTGTGTGCATGTTTGTGTGCATGTGTGTGCATGTGTTTGCATGTGTGTGCATGTGTGTGCATGTGTGTGCATGTGTGTGCATTAGTGTGCATGTGTGTGTGCATGTGTGTGTGCATGTTTGTGCATGTGTTAGCATGTGTGCGCATGTGTGTGCATGTGTGTGCATTAGTGTGCATGTGTGTGTGCATGTTTGTGCATGTGTGAGCATGTGTGTGCATGTGTGTGCATGTGTGTGCATGTGTGTGCAAGTGCGTGCGTGTGTGTGTGCATCTGTGTGCATGTGTGTGCATGTGTGTGCATGTGTGTGTGTGCATGTGTGTGTGCATGTGTGTGCATGTGTGTGCATGTGTGTGCATGTGTGTGCATGTGTGTGCATGTGTGTGCATGTGTGTGCATGTGTGTGATCGTGTGTGTGTGCATGTGTGTGCATGTGTGTGTGTGCATGTGTGTGCATGTATGTGCATGTGTGTGTATGTGTGTGTGCATGTGTGTGCATGTGTGTGTGCATGTGTGTGCGTGTGTGTGCATGTGTGTGCATGTGTGTGCATGTGTGTGTTCATGTGTGTGTGCATGTGTGTGTGTGCATGTATTTGCATGTGTGTGCATGTGTGTGTTCATGTGTGTGTGCATGTGTGTGTGCATGTATGTGCATGTGTGTGCATGTGTGTGCATGTGTGTGCATGTGTGTGCATGTGTGTGCATGTGTGTGTGCATGTGTGTGCATGTGTGTGCATGTGTGTGTTCATGTGTGTGTGCATGTGTGTGTGCATGTGTGTGCATGTGTGTGCATGTGTGTGCATGTGTGTGCATGTGTGTGCATGTGTGTGTGCATGTGTGTGCATGTGTGTGCATGTGTGTGCATGTGTGTGCATGTGTGTGCATGTGTGTGCATGTGT
>CAUJCB010000692.1:1060000-1062500 GCA_963082715.1 Harpalus rubripes
TGTGTGCACGTGTGTGAGTGTATTTGTGTGCAAGTGTGTGCATGTGTGTGCATGTGTGTGCATGTGTGTGCATGTGTGTGCATGTGTGTGTGCATGTGCGTGCATGTGTGTGCATGTGTGTGCATGTGTGTGCATGTGTGTGCATGTGTGTATATGTGTGTGTATGTGTGTGCATGTATGTGTGCACGTTTGTGCATGTTTGTGCATGTGTGTGCATCTGTGTGCATGTGTGTGCATGTGTGTGTGCATGTGTGTGAATGTGTGTGCATGTGTGTGCATGTGTGTGTTCATGTTTGTGTGCATGTGTGTACATGTGTGTGCATGTGTGTGTGCATGTGTGTGCATGTGTGTGCATTAGTGTGCATGTGTGTGTGCATGTTTGTGCATGTGTGTGTGCATGTGTGTGCATGTGTGTGCATGTGTGTGTTCATGTGTGTGTGCATGTGTGCATGTGTGTGCATGTGTGTGCATGTGTGTGCATGTGTGTGCATATGTGTGCATGTGTGTGCATGTGTGTGCATGTGTGTGTGTGCATGTGTGTTCATGTGTGTGCATGTGTGTGCATGTGTGTATGTGTGTGTGTGCATGTTTGTGCATGTGTGTGCATGCGTGTATATGTGTGTGTGCATGTGTGTGCATGTGTGTGCATGTGTGTGTGCATGTGTGTGCATGTGTGTTCATGTGTGTACGCATGTGTGTGCATGTATGTGCATGTGTGTGTGCATGTGTATGTGCATGTGTGAGCATGTGTGTGTTCATGTGTGTGCATGTGTGTGCATGTGTGTGCATGTGTGTGCATGTGTTTGCATGTGTGTGTTCATGTGTGTGTGCATGTGTGTGTATGTGTGTGCATGTGTGTGCATGTGTGTGCATGTGTGTGCATGTGTGTGCATGTGTGTGCATGTGTATGTATGTGTGTGTGCATGTGTGTGTGTGCATGTGTGTGCATGTGTGTGCATGTGTGTGCATGTGTGTGCATGTGTGTGCATGTGTGTGCATGTGTGTGCATGTGTGTGCCTGTGTGTGCATGTGTGTGTTCATGTGTGTGTTCATGTGTGTGTTCATGTGTGTGTGAATGTGTGTGCATGTGTGTGCATGTGTGTGCATGTGTGTGCATGTGTGTTCATGTGTGTGCATGTGTGTGCATGTGTGTGCATGTGTGTGCATGCGTGTGTGCATGTGTGTGCATGTGTGTGCATGTGTGTGCATGTGTGTGCATGTGTGTGCATGTGTTGCATGTGTGTGCACGTGTGTGAGTGTATTTGTGTGCAAGTGTGTGCATGTGTGTGTTCATGTGTGTGTTCATGTGTGTGTTCATGTGTGTGTGAATGTGTGTGCATGTGCGTGCATGTGTGTGCATGTGTGTGCATGTGTGTGCATGTGTGTGCATGTGTGTATATGTGTGTGTATGTGTGTGCATGTATGTGTGCACGTTTGTGCATGTTTGTGCATGTGTGTGCATCTGTGTGCATGTGTGTGCATGTGTGTGTGCATGTGTGTGAATGTGTGTGCATGTGTGTGCATGTGTGTGTTCATGTTTGTGTGCATGTGTGTACATGTGTGTGCATGTGTGTGTGCATGTGTGTGCATGTGTGTGCATTAGTGTGCATGTGTGTGTGCATGTTTGTGCATGTGTGAGCATGTGTGTGCATGTGTGTGCATTAGTGTGCATGTGTGTGTGCATGTATGTGCATGTGTGCGTGCATGTGTGTGTTCATGTGTGTGTGCATGTGTGTGTGCATGTATGTGCATGTGTGTGCATGTGTGTGCATGTGTGTGCATGTGTGTGTGCATGTGTGTGCATGTGTGTGCATGTGTGTGTGCATGTGTGTGCATGTGTGTGCATGTGTGTGCATGTGTGTGCATGTGTGTGCATGTGTGTGTGTGTGCATGTGTGTTCATGTGTGTGCATGTGTGTGCATGTGTGTGTATGTGTGTGTGTGCATGTGTGTGCATGTGTGTGCATGTGTGTGCATGTGTGTGTGTGCATGTGTGTGCATGTGTGTGCATGTGTGTGCATGTGTGTGTGCATGTGTGTGCATGTGTGTGCATGTGTGTGCATGTGTGTACGCATGTGTGTGCATGTATGTGCATGTGTGTGTGCATGTGTATGTGCATGGGTGAGCATGTGTGTGTGCATGTGTGTGCATGTGTGTGCATGTGTGTGCATGTGTGTGTGCATGTGTGTGTGCATATGTGTGTTTGCATGTGTGTGCATGTGTGTGTGCATGTGTGTGTACATGTGTGTGTGCATGTGTGTGTGCATGTTTGTGTGCATGCGTGTGCATGTGTGTGTGCATGTGTGTGCATGTGTGTGTGCATGTGTGTGTGCATGTGTGTGCATGTGTGTTCATGCGTGTGTGCATGTGTGTGTGCATGTGTGTGCATGTATGTGCATGTGTGTGTGCATGTGTGTGCATGTGTGTGCATGTGTGTGCATGTGTGTGCATGTGTGTGCATGTGTGTGCATGTGTGTGCATGTGTGTGCATGTGTGTGCAT
>CAUJCB010000692.1:1072500-1077500 GCA_963082715.1 Harpalus rubripes
TGTTCATGTGTGTGTGAATGTGTGTGCATGTGTGTGCATGTGTGTGCATGTGTGTGCATGTGTGTTCATGTGTGTGCATGTGTGTGCATGTGTGTGCATGCGTGTGTGCATGTGTGTGCATGTGTGTGCATGTGTGTGCATGTGTGTGCATGTGTTGCATGTGTGTGCACGTGTGTGAGTGTATTTGTGTGCAAGTGTGTGCATGTGTGTGCATGTGTGTGCATGTGTGTGCATGTGTGTGCATGTGTGTGTGCATGTGCGTGCATGTGTGTGCATGTGTGTGCATGTGTGTGCATGTGTGTGCATGTGTGTATATGTGTGTGTATGTGTGTGCATATATGTGTGCACGTTTGTGCATGTTTGTGCATGTGTGTGCATCTGTGTGCATGTGTGTGCATGTGTGTGTGCATGTGTGTGAATGTGTGTGCATGTGTGTGCATGTGTGTGTTCATGTTTGTGTGCATGTGTGTGCATGTGTTTGCATGTGTGTGCATGTGTGTGCATGTGTGTGTGCATGTGTGTGCATGTGTGTGCATTAGTGTGCATGTGTGTGTGCATGTTTGTGCATGTGTGAGCATGTGTGTGCATGTGTGTGCATGTGTGTGCATTAGTGTGCATGTGTGTGTGCATGTTTGTGCATGTGTGAGCATGTGTGTGCATGTGTGTGCATGTGTGTGCATGTGTGTGCATTTGTGTGCAAGTGCGTGCGTGTGTGTGCATCTGTGTGCATGTGTGTGCATGTGTGTGCATGTGTGTGCATGTGTGTGTGCATGTGTGCGTGCGTGTGTGTGCATGTGTGTGCACGTGTGTGCATTTATGTGCATGTGTGTGATCATGTGTGTGAAAAGTGTCAGTGCGATCAGTCGTGTTTCTTTTATTCTCTGCTACTTTTATATAAATACAAGAGTTTTTTCTTAATCTAAAATAATTTAATGCATATCAGTCTGCGCGTAAATTCACTGTGAGTGATAATAGATAATTCACTTTGTGTGTACTCTGCTCTAATTAAAGTAAAAACATATAAACGATTTAAATAAAATTTTAATTCTTAAAACACATTTGTGCAAGTCTAAATCGGCTTAAGTATACTATTTAAACAGTCCTATCGTTACACAAATGTCTCTTAAATGTAAAAAGTGTAGTGCGGCAACTAATCCGTCTAACTCGATAAATTGTAGTGTGTGTAAATCTACGTGTCATCTATCGTGTGCTAAATTTGCGCAAAACGACTGTAGAATTCTCCGTTCCTCAGATAACCTGAAATGGTTTTGCGATCCCTGCAATAGCTCTTTTGAAAAGGACAATGTGCAATTCAATGAACTTAAAGACCTTATACTCACCTTACAAAAAGAAATCACAACTATTAAAAATGATATTTTAAATAAACCGTCTAAATACGACGAATCAGTTAAATTTGAAAACATTATTTCAGAGATAAATGATAGAAATAAACGTGCGAGCAATCTCATGATTTATAATGTACCTGAAGAGCCTAATGACGATAAGAAAATTGTGAGCGAACTGGTTACTTTTGCTTTAAACACTAATTTTCCGGTGAATAACTTAAACTTAGTGCGGTTAGGAAGAAAAGTGCCCAATAAAGCTCGCCCAATTAAAGTATTCTTGGATAATCCGAAAACTGTAACATCAATACTAAAATTTAATTCTTTTAATATTGGAAGTGATTTAACTCTGAAACAACGAGAGCACCTCATAATAGTTCGAGAAGAACTTAATAATCGTATAGCGGCTGGAGAGTCTGATCTCACAATAAAATACATAAATAACGTTCCGTGCATTGTTAACTCAAAAAACTAAAAACTAAAGTTATGTTATATTACCAAAACGTTCGCGGGCTAAACACAAAATTAAACGAACTTTTTCTAAGTGGTACGACCTGCTCATATGACGCGCTCATCCTGTCTGAGACGTGGTTGGCTGACAACGTCTTTGACCCTGAGTTATTCGACAGCCGATTTGCTGTATTTCGCTGTGACAGGGACCGAGTCGCAACTGGGAAGTGCCAAGGAGGAGGAGTTCTTATTGCTGTCAATAAACTTTTAAATCCATGCCTGCAGAATTTAGCTTCCAATATTAATAATTTTGAATTTGTTTGTGTCAAATGTTCTCTGCAGTCTATGTCGTTCTACTTAATTGCAACCTATTTCCCTCCAAACTCACCACGTACATACTACGATATGTTTTACGACTGTCTACTGCAAGCCCCATTCATATACTCTTCTCCTGTATTTATAATAGGTGACCTTAATCTACCAGCACTTGTTAACTATACAACAGGTAATACGAACAATGATATTAATGTCCAACAATTATTCAACATGCTTAACATGTTCAATATGAAACAGTACAATAAGGTTGTTAATAATAATAACAGAATTTTAGATGTTGTCATCTCAAATATTGATTGCACGGTTAATAAATCTTTAGATGCTCTAGTTCCTGTGGACACCCATCACCCACCACTAATAATCGATCTTAATAATGATTCGCACCAAATAAAACTTTGCAAGCCCTATTTGGATTACTATTATCAGTTTAAGCGGGGCAACTATGATTTATTATATAACATGTTACGTAATGCTGATTGGACCTCTGTAATCTCATGTAATGATGTAAACATTGCACTAGACAAATTTTAATGTTACATTATATAGTATTCTTGATGTGTGTATTCCTAAAGTTGCTCGCCGATTAAATACTAGACAGTATCCATGTTGGTTTAATGCCGAATTAATTAATACACTAAAAATGAAAGAACACAACAGGAAACTATATAATCGTACTAACTTACACTGCTATTTAATTAAGTTTAAAGAACACCGCATTAAATGTAAATCACTTACCAAGAAACTTTATGAAAACTATATCGCACAAACCGAAAACAACATTATTGAAAATCCTAAATTATTTTGGAATTTTATTAACAATAAAAAAAACTGCAACGGTATTCCTTCAGCACTGCATCACAATAATACTGAATTTTCTGGTGAATCTAATATTGCTCAAGCTTTTGCTAACTTTTTTGAAAGTGTTTATCAACCTCACGGCACAAACAGTATTAACATCAGCTCTTCATTTTCTCATAATAAGCTTATAGATATTAAAGAAATCATTGATCTTGATATCTCCCGTGCTATAAGATCTCAAAAAAATACTAAATCAACAGGCCCGGACCATATTCCTGTATTTATATTCAAAGGATGCTCCGATTTTTTCATTTTACCACTTCTTCATTTATTCAACCTGTCGCTGCAAACTGGTATATATCCTACTAAATGGAAGGAAGCCAAAATTTGCCCCGTGCACAAATCTGGCCAAAGAAATATGTTAAGCAACTACCGGCCCATATCATGCCTTAATTCTTTGTCAAAAATTTTTGAACATATAATCTTTAAAAAAATTCAGTTTCAAACGCAAGACATTATATGTTTACAGCAACATGGCTTTATTCCAAAAAGATCTACGTTAACTAATCTCTTAGAATTTACCAACTATACTAATAACATCTTAGAAATGAAGCAGCAGGTTGACGTCATATTCACAGATTTCTCCAAAGCGTTCGACACCGTGTCACATGATATATTAATGAAAAAATTAGAACAAATTGGATTCAGTCAGAGTTTGTTAAATTTAATTTACTCATACATAAATGAAAGAATCCAATATGTAAATGTAAGAGGTTATTGCTCCAATTCTTTCACACCTACTTCCGGGGTTCCCCAAGGTTCTGTCCTTGGCCCTTTGTTGTTCATTATATTTATCAATGACATTGTTGATGCGGTGAAGTTTTCTAACTGCCTACTGTTTGCAGACGACTTTAAAATTTTTCATAAGATTTCATCGACCAATGATTATCTTGAGTTGCAATCTGATCTTAGTAATATTTATCAATGGTCCTTGAACAATAATTTATTTTTTAACATCAGCAAATGTTGTGTTCTGAGTATTACTAGAAAATTAAATTCCATGCACTTCGATTATTCTATGGGAGACACCTGTTTGAACAGAGTATTTCTTGTTAAAGATCTCGGGATCTACTTTAATAATAAATTTCAATTCAACCCGCACTTAGATAAAATGACTTCTAACGCATATAAAACTCTGGGATTTGCACTTCGCGCATCGCATAATTTTCGAAACACAGCGACAATAATTAGCTTATATTTTTCTCTTGTTAGAAGCAAATTGGAATATGGATGCATTGTTTGGTGTCCTTTCTACGCTAATTATATTAATAAAATTGAAAACGTGCAAAAAAAATTCTGTAGTATTCTTTATTTCCGGCTTCACAAAATATGGCCGAACATGGACTATAAAACTCTGCTTACTACTTTTAGTATAGAAAGTTTAAACATACGTCATGCTAAATTTCAACTCCTATTTTTATATAAACTTATTAATAATTTTATATTCAGTCCAACCCTTTTAGCTGAACTCAATTTCCACGTCAGACCATGTAACACTCGTACCACATTTGTTTTTCACTGTGATCTCTCACGCACTAATACTCACTACGCGAGTCCCATCAATACTATGTGTCGTTTGTTTAATAAATATTGCAATGCACTTGATTTTAGCGATTCACTAGTAGCATTTAATCGTCTAGTTGATAATTGCCTGAGAGAATTTTGATCGTTTTGATTTATATTTTCTTGTTATTTATATAAAATATGTATATTTTTTTTGATATTGGTTTATATTTTGTATGTACTTGTTTATGTACTGATGCTTTATTACTTATTATTCATTTTCAATGTTACTCTGTAATTGGGATTTTTTTTTCCTGTTGGGTAAATAAATAAATAAATAAATGTGTGTGTGCATGTGTGTGCATGTGTGTGCATTAGTGTGCATGTGTGTGTGCATGTTTGTGCATGTGTGAGCATGTGTGTGCATGTGTGTGCATGTGTGTGCATTAGTGTGCATGTGTGTGTGCATGTTTGTGCATGTGTGAGCATGTGTGTGCATGTGTGTGCATG
>CAUJCB010000692.1:1085000-1087500 GCA_963082715.1 Harpalus rubripes
GTACGAATTATTGAACTGCACTGATTGGGAAGTATTACATCAATATAATGATGCTAACTTAGCCTTTGAAAATTTTTATGAAATACTGTTTAATATATTTGCAAAATGTGTCCCAATCAAGTGTCGCAAGAAGAGGAAATATCCTCCTTGGTTCACTAAACAAATCATATTTGACTTGAAAATAAAAGACAGATATAGAAAACAGTATATGCTATCAAATGATAAACATTATTATGATCTTTTTAAATCAATACGAACTAAAGTGAAATGTAATATAAAAATAGCATATAAAAACTATATCGCCTCAATGGAAGGTAATATTGTCAATAATCCGAAAAAATTCTGGACATTTATTAATGATAAGAAAAATGTCACACGCATTCCTGGTAATATGTTTTGGGAAAATAAAAATTTTAGTGACACTGCCAGTATTGTTGAAGGTTTTGCTGATTACTTTTCCTTTGTTTTCCGTGAAACAAATAATGTTGACTATTCAAATATAACCAGTGATTCATTGACGTCAAATTTTCTTTCCATTGCTCATATTACCGAAAATGATATCTGTAATGCCATTAACAGCTTGAAATCGTCCTGCTCACCAGGACCTGACAATATTCCACCATACGTTCTTAAGGGCTGTCGTGATCTTTTCATTAAGCCATTGTATATCCTGTTTAATTTATGTTTAAAAACTAATACTTTTCCTTCAGTTCTTAAAGCTTCGCGAATTTGTCCAGTATTTAAATCGGGTGATATACACGATATCACAAATTATCGACCTATATCAATACTCTCAAGTGTTGCTAAATGTTTTGAAAAAGTGTTGTACAAATACATTTATAATCATGTGAAGCAAATTATTACCACAGAGCAACATGGTTTCATGGAAGGAAAATCTACTACCACAAATCTTGTCAACTTCACACAATTTATTGCTAATAACCTTCATAGTAATAATCAAATTGACGTACTTTACACAGATTTTAGTAAGGCTTTTGATACAGTAGATCACAACATAATGCTTTTTAAATTACAGTACATATATAACTTTTCACCCGGTTTAACAGAATTTTTAAAGTCATATATTAGCGATCGTCAGCAATTTGTAGGTTACAATAATTATGCTTCTCATTATTTCACTCCTAGCTCTGGCATACCACAAGGGTCGAATCTGGGTCCTTTGCTTTTTATATTGTTTGTCAATGATATCACTCGCTGTTTGCATTCTGTGAGTGCACTGTTGTATGCAGATGATTTAAAGATATTTAAAGTTGTTAATAATGATGATGATTCTCATAACATGCAGTTTGACATAGATCGCTTGTTGGATTGGTCTTCTTCAAACTCTCTACCATTTAACATCTCTAAATGTAAGATTATGACATATTCTGTAAAAAAAGATGTATGTAACTACATGTATTTCATGGGTACTGATTCTTTAACACGAGTGTCGAACATCAAGGACTTGGGTGTTATATTTGACCCCAAATTAATTTTCGATCTACATATTAATTATATTGTTAATATAGCATACAAGAATCTAGGATTTATTATTCGTAACTCTCAGAGCTTCATTAACCTTAACACTCTCAAGTCTTTGTATTTTGCATTCGTACGTTCAAAACTGGAATACTGCAGTGTCATATGGAATCCGATTTATGACAAATATAGTTTAGACTTAGAATGGGTTCAAAGGAAATTTATTAGGTATTGTTCATATAAAACTACGGGCGCATTTGATATATATACTTACAGTTATACTCTGTCACTTAAAACTTTTGACATGCTATCACTCGAGAATAGACGAACAGTAATTTCTTGTGTATATTTGTATAAATTATTATGGAACATTATTGACGATAGTGCAACTCTAAACTGTATTTGTATAAACGTTCCACGAATTACATCTCGATACAAATCTGTAATTACGTTTAATTTAAAAAATGTGAAAACAAATTATGAATCTAAGGCACCTAGTAGAAGAGTATGTTCACTATTTAATGAAATTAACTCTACTTTGAACATTGACATATTCAGCTGTGGTTTGCAAAGATTTAAAAATGTAATGTTTCAATATTTCTTCAACAAGTAAATGTACATATACCTAATATTGTAATTCGTTATGTTTTACGTTACTTACGTTATATTGTCATATATTTGTAAAATTTTGTCACCCCTCAGTAATTGGGATCTTCGATCCTGTTGAGTGGGTTAACAATAAATAAAATAAAAATAAATATGTGTGTGTGCATATGTATGTATGTGTGTGCATGTGTGTGCATGTGTGTGCATGTGTGTGCTTGTGTGTGCATGTGTGTGCATGTGTGTGTTCATGTGTGTGTGCATGTGTGTGTGTGCATGTATGTGCATGTGTGTGCATGTGTGTGTTCATGTGTGTGTGCATGTGTGTGTGCATGTATGTGCATGTGTGTGCATGTGTGTACATGTGTGTGCATGTGTGTGTGCATGTGTGTGCATGTGTGTGCATGTGTGTGTGCAT
>CAUJCB010000692.1:1092500-1095000 GCA_963082715.1 Harpalus rubripes
TGTGCATGTGTGTGCATGTGTGTGCATGTGTGTTCATGTGTGTGCATGTGTGTGCATGTGTGTGCATGTGTGTGCATGCGTGTGTGCATGTGTGTGCATGTGTGTGCATGTGTGTGCATGTGTGTGCATGTGTCTGCATGTGTTGCATGTGTGTGCACGTGTGTGAGTGTATTTGTGTGCAAGTGTGTGCATGTGTGTGTATGTGTGTGCATGTGTGTGCATGTGTGTGCATGTGTGTGTGCATGTGTGTGAATGTGTGTGCATGTGTGTGCATGTGTGTGTTCATGTTTGTGTGCATGTGTGTGCATGTGTTTGCATGTGTGTGCATGTGTGTGCATGTGTGTGTGCATGTGTGTGCATGTGTGTGCATTAGTGTGCATGTGTGTGTGCATGTTTGTGCATGTGTGAGCATGTGTGTGCATGTGTGTGCATGTGTGTGCATTAGTGTGCATGTGTGTGTGCATGTTTGTGCATGTGTGAGCATGTGTGTGCATGTGTGTGCATGTGTGTGCATGTGTGTGCATTTGTGTGCAAGTGCGTGCGTGTGTGTGCATCTGTGTGCATGTGTGTGCATGTGTGTGCATGTGTGTGCATGTGTGTGTGCATGTGTGTGTGCATGTGTGTGCATGTGTGTGCATGTGTGTGCATGTGTGTGCATGTGTGTGATCATGTGTGTGTGCATGTGTGCATGTGTGTGCTTGTGTGTGCATGTGTGTGTGTATGTGTGTGTGCATGTGTGTGTGCATGTGTGTGCATGTGTGTGCGTGTGTGTGTTTATCTGTGTGCGTGTGTGTGCATGTGTGTGCATGTGTGTGCATGTGTGTGTGCATGTGTGTGCATGTGTGTGTGCATGTGTGTGCATGTGTGTGTGCATGTGTGTGCATGTGTGCGCATGTGTGTGCATGTTTGTGCATGTGTGTGCATGTGTGTGCATGTGTGTGCATGTGTGTGATCATGTGTGTGCATGTGTGCATGTGTGTGCATGTGTGTGCATGTGTGTGCATGTGTGTGCATGTGTGTGCATGTGTGTGCATGTGTGTGCATGTGTGTGCATGTGTGTGCATGTGTGTGCATGTGTATGTATGTGTGTGTGCATGTGTGTGTGTGCATGTGTGTGCATGTGTGTGCATGTGTGTGCATGTGTGTGTGCATGTGTGTGTGCATGTGTGTGCATGTGTGTGTGTGCATGTGTGTGTTCATGTGTGTGCTCATGTGTGTGTTCATGTGTGTGTGAATGTGTGTGCATGTGTGTGCATGTGTGTGCATGTGTGTGCATGTGTGTGCATGTGTGTTCATGTGTGTGCATGTGTGTGCATGTGTGTGCATGTGTGTGCATGCGTGTGTGCATGCGTGTGTGCATGTGTGTGCATGTGTGTGCATGTGTGTGCATGTGTCTGCATGTGTTGCATGTGTGTGCACGTGTGTGAGTGTATTTGTGTGCAAGTGTGGGCATGTGTGTGTATGTGTGTGCATGTGTGTGCATGTGTGTGCATGTGTGTGTGCATGTGTGTGAATGTGTGTGCATGTGTGTGCATGTGTGTGTTCATGTTTGTGTGCATGTGTGTGCATGTGTTTGCATGTGTGTGCATGTGTGTGCATGTGTGTGTGCATGTGTGTGCATGTGTGTGCATTAGTGTGCATGTGTGTGTGCATGTTTGTGCATGTGTGAGCATGTGTGTGCATGTGTGTGCATGTGTGTGCATTAGTGTGCATGTGTGTGTGCATGTTTGTGCATGTGTGAGCATGTGTGTGCATGTGTGTGCATGTGTGTGCATGTGTGTGCATTTGTGTGCAAGTGCGTGCGTGTGTGTGCATCTGTGTGCATGTGTGTGCATGTGTGTGCATGTGTGTGCATGTGTGTGTGCATGTGTGTGTGCATGTGTGTGCATGTGTGTGCATGTGTGTGCATGTGTGTGCATGTGTGTGCATGTGTGTGATCATGTGTGTGTGCATGTGTGCATGTGTGTGCATGTGTGTGTGCATGTGTGTGTGTATGTGTGTGTGCATGTGTGTGTGCATGTGTGTGCATGTGTGTGCGTGTGTGTGTTTATCTGTGTGCGTGTGTGTGCATGTGTGTGCATGTGTGTGCATGTGTGTGTGCATGTGTGTGCATGTGTGTGTGCATGTGTGTGCATGTGTGTGTGCATGTGTGTGCATGTGTGCGCATGTGTGTGCATGTTTGTGCATGTGTGTGCATGTGTGTGCATGTGTGTGCATGTGTGTGATCATGTGTGTGCATGTGTGCATGTGTGTGCATGTGTGTGCATGTGTGTGCATGTGTGTGCATGTGTGTGCATGTGTGTGCATGTGTGTGCATGTATGTGCATGTGTGTGATCATGTGTGTGTGCATGTGTGCATGTGTGTGCATGTGTGTGTGCATGTGTGTGCATGTATGTGCATGTGTGTGTATGTGTGTGTGCATGTGTGTGTGCATGTGTGTGCATGTGTGTGCATGTGTTTGCATGTGTGTGCATGTGTGTGCATGTGTGTGTGCATGTG
>CAUJCB010000692.1:1100000-1130000 GCA_963082715.1 Harpalus rubripes
TGTGCATGTGTGTGCATGTATGTGCATGTGTGTGATCATGTGTGTGTGCATGTGTGCATGTGTGTGCATGTGTGTGTGTGCATGTGTGTGCATGTATGTGCATGTGTGTGTATGTGTGTGTGCATGTGTGTGTGCATGTGTGTGCATGTGTGTGCATGTGTTTGCATGTGTGTGCATGTGTGTGCATGTGTGTGTGCATGTGCGTGCATGTGTGTGCATTAGTGTGCATGTGTGTGTGCATGTTTGTGCATGTGTGTGCATGTGTGTGCATGTGTGTGCATGTGTATGTATGTGTGTGTGCATGTGTGTGCATGTGTGTGTGTGCATGTGTGTGCATGTGTGTGCATGTTTGTGCATGTGTGTGCATGTGTGTGCATGTGCGTGTGCATGTGTGTGTGCATGTGTGTGTGCATGTGTGTGCATGTGTGTGTGTGCATTTGTGTGTTCATGTGTGTGTTCATGTGTGTGTTCATGTGTGTGTGAATGTGTGTGCATGTGTGTGCATGTGTGTGCATGTGTGTGCATGTGTGTGCATGTGTGTGCATGTGTGTGCATGTGTGTGCATGTGTGTGCATGCGTGTGTGCATGTTTGTGCATGTGTGTGTGCATCTGTGTGCGTGTGTGTGCATGTGTGTGCATGTGTGTGCATGTGTGTGCATGTGTGTGCATGTGTGTGTGCATGTGTGTGCATGTGTGTGTGCATGTGTGTGCATGTGTGTGTGCATGTGTGTGCATGTGTGCGCATGTGTGTGCATGTTTGTGCATGTGTGTGCATGTGTGTGCATGTGTGTGCATGTGTGTGATCATGTGTGTGCATGTGTGCATGTGTGTGCATGTGTGTGCATGAGTGTGCATGTGTGTGCATGTGTGTGCATGTATGTGCATGTGTGTGTGCATGTGTATGTGCATGTGTGAGCATGTGTGTGTGCATGTGTATGTGCATGTGTGAGCATGTGTGTGTGCATGTGTGTGCATGTGTGTGTGCATGTGTGTGCATGTGTGTGCATGTGTGTGTGCATGTGTGTGCATGCGTGTGTGCATGTGTGTGCATGTGTGTGCATGTGTGTGCATGTGTTGCATGTGTGTGCACGTGTGTGAGTGTATTTGTGTGCAAGTGTGTGCATGTGTGTGTATGTGTGTGAATGTGTGTGCATGTGTGTGCATGTGTGTGCATGTGTGTGCATGTGTGTTCATGTGTGTGCATGTGTGTGCATGTGTGTGCATGTGTGTGCATGTGTGTGCATGCGTGTGTGCATGTGTGTGCATGTGTGTGCATGTGTGTGCATGTGTGTGCATGTGTCTGCATGTGTTGCATGTGTGTGCACGTGTGTGAGTGTATTTGTGTGCAAGTGTGTGCATGTGTGTGTATGTGTGTGCATGTGTGTGCATGTGTGTGCATGTGTGTGTGCATGTGTGTGAATGTGTGTGCATGTGTGTGCATGTGTGTGTTCATGTTTGTGTGCATGTGTGTGCATGTGTTTGCATGTGTGTGCATGTGTGTGCATGTGTGTGTGCATGTGTGTGCATGTGTGTGCATTAGTGTGCATGTGTGTGTGCATGTTTGTGCATGTGTGAGCATGTGTGTGCATGTGTGTGCATGTGTGTGCATTAGTGTGCATGTGTGTGTGCATGTTTGTGCATGTGTGAGCATGTGTGTGCATGTGTGTGCATGTGTGTGCATGTGTGTGCATTTGTGTGCATGTGCGTGCATGTGTGTGCATGCGTGTGTGCATGTTTGTGCATGTGTGTGTGCATCTGTGTGCGTGTGTGTGCATGTGTGTGCATGTGTGTGCATGTGTGTGCATGTGTGTGCATGTGTGTGCATGTGTGTGTGCATGTGTGTGCATGTGTGTGTGCATGTGTGTGCATGTGTGTGTGCATGTGTGTGCATGTGTGCGCATGTGTGTGCATGTTTGTGCATGTGTGTGCATGTGTGTGCATGTGTGTGCATGTGTGTGATTATGTGTGTGCATGTGTGCATGTGTGTGCATGTGTGTGCATGAGTGTGCATGTGTGTGCATGTGTGTGCATGTATGTGCATGTGTGTGTGCATGTGTATGTGCATGTGTGAGCATGTGTGTGTGCATGTGTATGTGCATGTGTGAGCATGTGTGTGTGCATGTGTGTGCATGTGTGTGTGCATGTGTGTGCATGTGTGTGCATGTGTGTGTGCATGTGTGTGCATGCGTGTGTGCATGTGTGTGCATGTGTGTGCATGTGTGTGCATGTGTTGCATGTGTGTGCACGTGTGTGAGTGTATTTGTGTGCAAGTGTGTGCATGTGTGTGTATGTGTGTGCATGTGTGTGCATGTGTGTGCATGTGTGTGCATGTGTGTGCATGTGTGTTCATGTGTGTGCATGTGTGTGCATGTGTGTGCATGTGTGTGCATGCGTGTGTGCATGTGTGTGCATGTGTGTGCATGTGTGTGCATGTGTGTGCATGTGTCTGCATGTGTTGCATGTGTGTGCACGTGTGTGAGTGTATTTGTGTGCAAGTGTGTGCATGTGTGTGTATGTGTGTGCATGTGTGTGCATGTGTGTGCATGTGTGTGTGCATGTGTGTGAATGTGTGTGCATGTGTGTGCATGTGTGTGTTCATGTTTGTGTGCATGTGTGTGCATGTGTTTGCATGTGTGTGCATGTGTGTGCATGTGTGTGTGCATGTGTGTGCATGTGTGTGCATTAGTGTGCATGTGTGTGTGCATGTTTGTGCATGTGTGAGCATGTGTGTGCATGTGTGTGCATGTGTGTGCATTAGTGTGCATGTGTGTGTGCATGTTTGTGCATGTGTGAGCATGTGTGTGCATGTGTGTGCATGTGTGTGCATGTGTGTGCATTTGTGTGCAAGTGCGTGCGTGTGTGTGCATCTGTGTGCATGTGTGTGCATGTGTGTGCATGTGTGTGCATGTGTGTGTGCATGTGTGTGCATGCGTGTGTGCATGTGTGTGCATGTGTGTGCATGTGTGTGCATGTGTTGCATGTGTGTGCACGTGTGTGAGTGTATTTGTGTGCAAGTGTGTGCATGTGTGTGCATGTGTGTGATTATGTGTGTGCATGTGTGCATGTGTGTGCATGTGTGTGCATGAGTGTGCATGTGTGTGCATGTGTGTGCATGTATGTGCATGTGTGTGTGCATGTGTATGTGCATGTGTGAGCATGTGTGTGTGCATGTGTATGTGCATGTGTGAGCATGTGTGTGTGCATGTGTGTGTGCATGTGTGTGCATGTGTGTGTGCATGTGTGTGCATGCGTGTGTGCATGTGTGTGCATGTGTGTGCATGTGTGTGCATGTGTTGCATGTGTGTGCACGTGTGTGAGTGTATTTGTGTGCAAGTGTGTGCATGTGTGTGTATGTGTGTGCATGTGTGTGCATGTGTGTGCATGTGTGTGCATGTGTGTGCATGTGTGTTCATGTGTGTGCATGTGTGTGCATGTGTGTGCATGTGTGTGCATGCGTGTGTGCATGTGTGTGCATGTGTGTGCATGTGTGTGCATGTGTGTGCATGTGTCTGCATGTGTTGCATGTGTGTGCACGTGTGTGAGTGTATTTGTGTGCAAGTGTGTGCATGTGTGTGTATGTGTGTGCATGTGTGTGCATGTGTGTGCATGTGTGTGTGCATGTGTGTGAATGTGTGTGCATGTGTGTGCATGTGTGTGTTCATGTTTGTGTGCATGTGTGTGCATGTGTTTGCATGTGTGTGCATGTGTGTGCATGTGTGTGTGCATGTGTGTGCATGTGTGTGCATTAGTGTGCATGTGTGTGTGCATGTTTGTGCATGTGTGAGCATGTGTGTGCATGTGTGTGCATGTGTGTGCATTAGTGTGCATGTGTGTGTGCATGTTTGTGCATGTGTGAGCATGTGTGTGCATGTGTGTGCATGTGTGTGCATGTGTGTGCATTTGTGTGCAAGTGCGTGCGTGTGTGTGCATCTGTGTGCATGTGTGTGCATGTGTGTGCATGTGTGTGCATGTGTGTGCATTTGTGTGCAAGTGCGTGCGTGTGTGTGCATCTGTGTGCATGTGTGTGCATGTGTGTGCATGTGTGTGCATGTGTGTGCATGTGTCTGCATGTGTTGCATGTGTGTGCACGTGTGTGAGTGTATTTGTGTGCAAGTGTGTGCATGTGTGTGTATGTGTGTGCATGTGTGTGCATGTGTGTGCATGTGTGTGTGCATGTGTGTGAATGTGTGTGCATGTGTGTGCATGTGTGTGTTCATGTTTGTGTGCATGTGTGTGCATGTGTTTGCATGTGTGTGCATGTGTGTGCATGTGTGTGTGCATGTGTGTGCATGTGTGTGCATTAGTGTGCATGTGTGTGTGCATGTTTGTGCATGTGTGAGCATGTGTGTGCATGTGTGTGCATGTGTGTGCATTAGTGTGCATGTGTGTGTGCATGTTTGTGCATGTGTGAGCATGTGTGTGCATGTGTGTGCATGTGTGTGCATGTGTGTGCATTTGTGTGCAAGTGCGTGCGTGTGTGTGCATCTGTGTGCATGTGTGTGCATGTGTGTGCATGTGTGTGCATGTGTGTGTGCATGTGTGTGTGCATGTGTGTGCATGTGTGTGCATGTGTGTGCATGTGTGTGCATGTGTGTGATCATGTGTGTGTGCATGTGTGCATGTGTGTGCATGTGTGTGTGCATGTGTGTGTGTATGTGTGTGTGCATGTGTGTGTGCATGTGTGTGCATGTGTGTGCGTGTGTGTGTTTATCTGTGTGCGTGTGTGTGCATGTGTGTGCATGTGTGTGCATGTGTGTGTGCATGTGTGTGCATGTGTGTGTGCATGTGTGTGCATGTGTGTGTGCATGTGTGTGCATGTGTGCGCATGTGTGTGCATGTTTGTGCATGTGTGTGCATGTGTGTGCATCTGTGTGCATGTGTGTGATCATGTGTGTGCATGTGTGCATGTGTGTGCATGTGTGTGCATGTGTGTGCATGTGTGTGCATGTGTGTGCATGTGTGTGCATGTGTGTGCATGTATGTGCATGTGTGTGATCATGTGTGTGTGCATGTGTGCATGTGTGTGCATGTGTGTGTGTGCATGTGTGTGCATGTATGTGCATGTGTGTGTATGTGTGTGTGCATGTGTGTGTGCATGTGTGTGCATGTGTGTGCATGTGTTTGCATGTGTGTGCATGTGTGTGCATGTGTGTGTGCATGTGCGTGCATGTGTGTGCATTAGTGTGCATGTGTGTGTGCATGTTTGTGCATGTGTGTGCATGTGTGTGCATGTGTGTGCATGTGTATGTATGTGTGTGTGCATGTGTGTGCATGTGTGTGTGTGCATGTGTGTGCATGTGTGTGCATGTTTGTGCATGTGTGTGCATGTGTGTGCATGTGCGTGTGCATGTGTGTGTGCATGTGTGTGTGCATGTGTGTGCATGTGTGTGTGTGCATTTGTGTGTTCATGTGTGTGTTCATGTGTGTGTTCATGTGTGTGTGAATGTGTGTGCATGTGTGTGCATGTGTGTGCATGTGTGTGCATGTGTGTGCATGTGTGTGCATGTGTGTGCATGTGTGTGCATGTGTGTGCATGCGTGTGTGCATGTTTGTGCATGTGTGTGTGCATCTGTGTGCGTGTGTGTGCATGTGTGTGCATGTGTGTGCATGTGTGTGCATGTGTGTGCATGTGTGTGTGCATGTGTGTGCATGTGTGTGTGCATGTGTGTGCATGTGTGCGCATGTGTGTGCATGTTTGTGCATGTGTGTGCATGTGTGTGCATGTGTGTGCATGTGTGTGATCATGTGTGTGCATGTGTGCATGTGTGTGCATGTGTGTGCATGAGTGTGCATGTGTGTGCATGTGTGTGCATGTATGTGCATGTGTGTGTGCATGTGTATGTGCATGTGTGAGCATGTGTGTGTGCATGTGTATGTGCATGTGTGAGCATGTGTGTGTGCATGTGTGTGCATGTGTGTGTGCATGTGTGTGCATGTGTGTGCATGTGTGTGTGCATGTGTGTGCATGCGTGTGTGCATGTGTGTGCATGTGTGTGCATGTGTGTGCATGTGTTGCATGTGTGTGCACGTGTGTGAGTGTATTTGTGTGCAAGTGTGTGCATGTGTGTGTATGTGTGTGCATGTGTGTGCATGTGTGTGCATGTGTGTGCATGTGTGTGCATGTGTGTTCATGTGTGTGCATGTGTGTGCATGTGTGTGCATGTGTGTGCATGTGTGTGCATGCGTGTGTGCATGTGTGTGCATGTGTGTGCATGTGTGTGCATGTGTGTGCATGTGTCTGCATGTGTTGCATGTGTGTGCACGTGTGTGAGTGTATTTGTGTGCAAGTGTGTGCATGTGTGTGTATGTGTGTGCATGTGTGTGCATGTGTGTGCATGTGTGTGTGCATGTGTGTGAATGTGTGTGCATGTGTTTGCATGTGTGTGCATGTGTGTGCATGTGTGTGTGTGCATGTGTGTGCATGTGTGTGCATTAGTGTGCATGTGTGTGTGCATGTTTGTGCATGTGTGAGCATGTGTGTGCATGTGTGTGCATGTGTGTGCATTAGTGTGCATGTGTGTGTGCATGTTTGTGCATGTGTGAGCATGTGTGTGCATGTGTGTGCATGTGTGTGCATGTGTGTGCATTTGTGTGCAAGTGCGTGCGTGTGTGTGCATCTGTGTGCATGTGTGTACATGTGTGTGCATGTGTGTGCATGTGTGTGTGCATGTGTGTGTGCATGTGTGTGCATGTGTGTGCATGTGTGTGCATGTGTGTGCATGTGTATGTGCATGTGTGAGCATGTGTGTGTGCATGTGTGTGCATGTGTGTGTGCATGTGTGTGTGTATGTGTGTGTGCATGTGTGTGTGCATGTGTGTGCATGTGTGTGCGTGTGTGTGTTTATCTGTGTGCGTGTGTGTGCATGTGTGTGCATGTGTGTGTGCATGTGTGTGCATGTGTGTGTGCATGTGTGTGCATGTGTGTGTGCATGTGTGTGCATGTGTGCGCATGTGTGTGCATGTTTGTGCATGTGTGTGCATGTGTGTGCATGTGTGTGCATGTGTGTGATCATGTGTGTGCATGTGTGCATGTGTGTGCATGTGTGTGCATGTGTGTGCATGTGTGTGCATGTGTGTGCATGTGTGTGCATGTATGTGCATGTGTGTGATCATGTGTGTGTGCATGTGTGCATGTGTGTGCATGTGTGTGTGTGCATGTGTGTGCATGTATGTGCATGTGTGTGTATGTGTGTGTGCATGTGTGTGTGCATGTGTGTGCATGTGTGTGCATGTGTTTGCATGTGTGTGCATGTGTGTGCATGTGTGTGTGCATGTGCGTGCATGTGTGTGCATTAGTGTGCATGTGTGTGTGCATGTTTGTGCATGTGTGTGCATGTGTGTGCATGTGTATGTATGTGTGTGTGCATGTGTGTGCATGTGTGTGTGTGCATGTGTGTGCATGTGTGTGCATGTTTGTGCATGTGTGTGCATGTGTGTGCATGTGCGTGTGCATGTGTGTGTGCATGTGTGTGTGCATGTGTGTGCATGTGTGTGTGTGCATTTGTGTGTTCATGTGTGTGTTCATGTGTGTGTTCATGTGTGTGTGAATGTGTGTGCATGTGTGTGCATGTGTGTGCATGTGTGTGCATGTGTGTGCATGTGTGTGCATGTGTGTGCATGTGTGTGCATGTGTGTGCATGCGTGTGTGCATGTTTGTGCATGTGTGTGTGCATCTGTGTGCGTGTGTGTGCATGTGTGTGCATGTGTGTGCATGTGTGTGCATGTGTGTGCATGTGTGTGCATGTGTGTGTGCATGTGTGTGCATGTGTGTGTGCATGTGTGTGCATGTGTGTGTGCATGTGTGTGCATGTGTGCGCATGTGTGTGCATGTTTGTGCATGTGTGTGCATGTGTGTGCATGTGTGTGCATGTGTGTGATTATGTGTGTGCATGTGTGCATGTGTGTGCATGTGTGTGCATGAGTGTGCATGTGTGTGCATGTGTGTGCATGTATGTGCATGTGTGTGTGCATGTGTGTGCATGTGTGTGCGTGTGTGTGTTTATCTGTGTGCGTGTGTGTGCATGTGTGTGCATGTGTGTGTGCATGTGTGTGCATGTGTGTGTGCATGTGTGTGCATGTGTGTGTGCATGTGTGTGCATGTGTGCGCATGTGTGTGCATGTTTGTGCATGTGTGTGCATGTGTGTGCATGTGTGTGCATGTGTGTGATCATGTGTGTGCATGTGTGCATGTGTGTGCATGTGTGTGCATGTGTGTGCATGTGTGTGCATGTGTGTGCATGTGTGTGCATGTATGTGCATGTGTGTGATCATGTGTGTGTGCATGTGTGCATGTGTGTGCATGTGTGTGTGTGCATGTGTGTGCATGTATGTGCATGTGTGTGTATGTGTGTGTGCATGTGTGTGTGCATGTGTGTGCATGTGTGTGCATGTGTTTGCATGTGTGTGCATGTGTGTGCATGTGTGTGTGCATGTGCGTGCATGTGTGTGCATTAGTGTGCATGTGTGTGTGCATGTTTGTGCATGTGTGTGCATGTGTGTGCATGTTTGTGCATGTATGTGTGTGTGCATGTGTGTGCATGTGTGTGTGTGCATGTGTGTGCATGTGTGTGCATGTTTGTGCATGTGTGTGCATGTGTGTGCATGTGCGTGTGCATGTGTGTGTGCATGTGTGTGTGCATGTGTGTGCATGTGTGTGTGTGCATTTGTGTGTTCATGTGTGTGTTCATGTGTGTGTTCATGTGTGTGTGAATGTGTGTGCATGTGTGTGCATGTGTGTGCATGTGTGTGCATGTGTGTGCATGTGTGTGCATGTGTGTGCATGTGTGTGCATGTGTGTGCATGCGTGTGTGCATGTTTGTGCATGTGTGTGTGCATCTGTGTGCGTGTGTGTGCATGTGTGTGCATGTGTGTGCATGTGTGTGCATGTGTGTGCATGTGTGTGCATGTGTGTGTGCATGTGTGTGCATGTGTGTGTGCATGTGTGTGCATGTGTGTGTGCATGTGTGTGCATGTGTGCGCATGTGTGTGCATGTTTGTGCATGTGTGTGCATGTGTGTGCATGTGTGTGCATGTGTGTGATTATGTGTGTGCATGTGTGCATGTGTGTGCATGTGTGTGCATGAGTGTGCATGTGTGTGCATGTGTGTGCATGTATGTGCATGTGTGTGTGCATGTGTATGTGCATGTGTGAGCATGTGTGTGTGCATGTGTATGTGCATGTGTGAGCATGTGTGTGTGCATGTGTGTGCATGTGTGTGTGCATGTGTGTGCATGTGTGTGCATGTGTGTGCATTAGTGTGCATGTGTGTGTGCATGTTTGTGCATGTGTGAGCATGTGTGTGCATGTGTGTGCATGTGTGTGCATTAGTGTGCATGTGTGTGTGCATGTTTGTGCATGTGTGAGCATGTGTGTGCATGTGTGTGCATGTGTGTGCATGTGTGTGCATTTGTGTGCAAGTGCGTGCGTGTGTGTGCATCTGTGTGCATGTGTGTGCATGTGTGTGCATGTGTGTGCATGTGTGTGTGCATGTGTGTGTGCATTTGTGTGCATGTGTGTGCATGTGTGTGCATGTGTGTGCATGTGTGTGATCATGTGTGTGTGCATGTGTGCATGTGTGTGCATGTGTGTGTGCATGTGTGTGTGTATGTGTGTGTGCATGTGTGTGTGCATGTGTGTGCATGTGTGTGCGTGTGTGTGTTTATCTGTGTGCGTGTGTGTGCATGTGTGTGCATGTGTGTGTGCATGTGTGTGCATGTGTGTGTGCATGTGTGTGCATGTGTGTGTGCATGTGTGTGCATGTGTGCGCATGTGTGTGCATGTTTGTGCATGTGTGTGCATGTGTGTGCATGTGTGTGCATGTGTGTGATCATGTGTGTGCATGTGTGCATGTGTGTGCATGTGTGTGCATGTGTGTGCATGTGTGTGCATGTGTGTGCATGTGTGTGCATGTATGTGCATGTGTGTGATCATGTGTGTGTGCATGTGTGCATGTGTGTGCATGTGTGTGTGTGCATGTGTGTGCATGTATGTGCATGTGTGTGTATGTGTGTGTGCATGTGTGTGTGCATGTGTGTGCATGTGTGTGCATGTGTTTGCATGTGTGTGCATGTGTGTGCATGTGTGTGTGCATGTGCGTGCATGTGTGTGCATTAGTGTGCATGTGTGTGTGCATGTTTGTGCATGTGTGTGCATGTGTGTGCATGTGTATGTATGTGTGTGTGCATGTGTGTGTGTGCATGTGTGTGCATGTGTGTGCATGTTTGTGCATGTGTGTGCATGTGTGTGCATGTGCGTGTGCATGTGTGTGTGCATGTGTGTGTGCATGTGTGTGCATGTGTGTGTGTGCATTTGTGTGTTCATGTGTGTGTTCATGTGTGTGTTCATGTGTGTGTGAATGTGTGTGCATGTGTGTGCATGTGTGTGCATGTGTGTGCATGTATGTGCATGTGTGTGCATGTGTGTGCATGTGTGTGCATGCGTGTGTGCATGTTTGTGCATGTGTGTGTGCATCTGTGTGCGTGTGTGTGCATGTGTGTGCATGTGTGTGCATGTGTGTGCATGTGTGTGCATGTGTGTGCATGTGTGTGTGCATGTGTGTGCATGTGTGTGTGCATGTGTGTGCATGTGTGTGTGCATGTGTGTGCATGTGTGCGCATGTGTGTGCATGTTTGTGCATGTGTGTGCATGTGTGTGCATGTGTGTGCATGTGTGTGATTATGTGTGTGCATGTGTGCATGTGTGTGCATGTGTGTGCATGAGTGTGCATGTGTGTGCATGTGTGTGCATGTATGTGCATGTGTGTGTGCATGTGTATGTGCATGTGTGAGCATGTGTGTGTGCATGTGTATGTGCATGTGTGAGCATGTGTGTGTGCATGTGTGTGCATGTGTGTGTGCATGTGTGTGCATGTGTGTGCATGTGTGTGTGCATGTGTGTGCATGCGTGTGTGCATGTGTGTGCATGTGTGTGCATGTGTGTGCATGTGTTGCATGTGTGTGCACGTGTGTGAGTGTATTTGTGTGCAAGTGTGTGCATGTGTGTGTATGTGTGTGCATGTGTGTGCATGTGTGTGCATGTGTGTGCATGTGTGTGCATGTGTGTTCATGTGTGTGCATGTGTGTGCATGTGTGTGCATGTGTGTGCATGCGTGTGTGCATGTGTGTGCATGTGTGTGCATGTGTGTGCATGTGTGTGCATGTGTCTGCATGTGTTGCATGTGTGTGCACGTGTGTGAGTGTATTTGTGTGCAAGTGTGTGCATGTGTGTGTATGTGTGTGCATGTGTGTGCATGCGTGTGCATGTGTGTGTGCATGTGTGTGAATGTGTGTGCATGTGTGTGCATGTGTGTGTTCATGTTTGTGTGCATGTGTGTGCATGTGTTTGCATGTGTGTGCATGTGTGTGCATGTGTGTGTGCATGTGTGTGCATGTGTGTGCATTAGTGTGCATGTGTGTGTGCATGTTTGTGCATGTGTGAGCATGTGTGTGCATGTGTGTGCATGTGTGTGCATTAGTGTGCATGTGTGTGTGCATGTTTGTGCATGTGTGAGCATGTGTGTGCATGTGTGTGCATGTGTGTGCATGTGTGTGCATTTGTGTGCAAGTGCGTGCGTGTGTGTGCATCTGTGTGCATGTGTGTGCATGTGTGTGCATGTGTGTGCATGTGTGTGTGCATGTGTGTGCATGCGTGTGTGCATGTGTGTGCATGTGTGTGCATGTGTGTGCATGTGTTGCATGTGTGTGCACGTGTGTGAGTGTATTTGTGTGCAAGTGTGTGCATGTGTGTGCATGTGTGTGATTATGTGTGTGCATGTGTGCATGTGTGTGCATGTGTGTGCATGAGTGTGCATGTGTGTGCATGTGTGTGCATGTATGTGCATGTGTGTGTGCATGTGTATGTGCATGTGTGAGCATGTGTGTGTGCATGTGTATGTGCATGTGTGAGCATGTGTGTGTGCATGTGTGTGTGCATGTGTGTGCATGTGTGTGCATGTGTGTGTGCATGTGTGTGCATGCGTGTGTGCATGTGTGTGCATGTGTGTGCATGTGTGTGCATGTGTTGCATGTGTGTGCACGTGTGTGAGTGTATTTGTGTGCAAGTGTGTGCATGTGTGTGTATGTGTGTGCATGTGTGTGCATGTGTGTGCATGTGTGTGCATGTGTGTGCATGTGTGTTCATGTGTGTGCATGTGTGTGCATGTGTGTGCATGTGTGTGCATGCGTGTGTGCATGTGTGTGCATGTGTGTGCATGTGTGTGCATGTGTGTGCATGTGTCTGCATGTGTTGCATGTGTGTGCACGTGTGTGAGTGTATTTGTGTGCAAGTGTGTGCATGTGTGTGTATGTGTGTGCATGTGTGTGCATGTGTGTGCATGTGTGTGTGCATGTGTGTGAATGTGTGTGCATGTGTGTGCATGTGTGTGTTCATGTTTGTGTGCATGTGTGTGCATGTGTTTGCATGTGTGTGCATGTGTGTGCATGTGTGTGTGCATGTGTGTGCATGTGTGTGCATTAGTGTGCATGTGTGTGTGCATGTTTGTGCATGTGTGAGCATGTGTGTGCATGTGTGTGCATGTGTGTGCATTAGTGTGCATGTGTGTGTGCATGTTTGTGCATGTGTGAGCATGTGTGTGCATGTGTGTGCATGTGTGTGCATGTGTGTGCATTTGTGTGCAAGTGCGTGCGTGTGTGTGCATCTGTGTGCATGTGTGTGCATGTGTGTGCATGTGTGTGCATGTGTGTGCATTTGTGTGCAAGTGCGTGCGTGTGTGTGCATCTGTGTGCATGTGTGTGCATGTGTGTGCATGTGTGTGCATGTGTGTGCATGTGTCTGCATGTGTTGCATGTGTGTGCACGTGTGTGAGTGTATTTGTGTGCAAGTGTGTGCATGTGTGTGTATGTGTGTGCATGTGTGTGCATGTGTGTGCATGTGTGTGTGCATGTGTGTGAATGTGTGTGCATGTGTGTGCATGTGTGTGTTCATGTTTGTGTGCATGTGTGTGCATGTGTTTGCATGTGTGTGCATGTGTGTGCATGTGTGTGTGCATGTGTGTGCATGTGTGTGCATTAGTGTGCATGTGTGTGTGCATGTTTGTGCATGTGTGAGCATGTGTGTGCATGTGTGTGCATGTGTGTGCATTAGTGTGCATGTGTGTGTGCATGTTTGTGCATGTGTGAGCATGTGTGTGCATGTGTGTGCATGTGTGTGCATGTGTGTGCATTTGTGTGCAAGTGCGTGCGTGTGTGTGCATCTGTGTGCATGTGTGTGCATGTGTGTGCATGTGTGTGCATGTGTGTGTGCATGTGTGTGTGCATGTGTGTGCATGTGTGTGCATGTGTGTGCATGTGTGTGCATGTGTGTGATCATGTGTGTGTGCATGTGTGCATGTGTGTGCATGTGTGTGTGCATGTGTGTGTGTATGTGTGTGTGCATGTGTGTGTGCATGTGTGTGCATGTGTGTGCGTGTGTGTGTTTATCTGTGTGCGTGTGTGTGCATGTGTGTGCATGTGTGTGCATGTGTGTGTGCATGTGTGTGCATGTGTGTGTGCATGTGTGTGCATGTGTGTGTGCATGTGTGTGCATGTGTGCGCATGTGTGTGCATGTTTGTGCATGTGTGTGCATGTGTGTGCATCTGTGTGCATGTGTGTGATCATGTGTGTGCATGTGTGCATGTGTGTGCATGTGTGTGCATGTGTGTGCATGTGTGTGCATGTGTGTGCATGTGTGTGCATGTGTGTGCATGTATGTGCATGTGTGTGATCATGTGTGTGTGCATGTGTGCATGTGTGTGCATGTGTGTGTGTGCATGTGTGTGCATGTATGTGCATGTGTGTGTATGTGTGTGTGCATGTGTGTGTGCATGTGTGTGCATGTGTGTGCATGTGTTTGCATGTGTGTGCATGTGTGTGCATGTGTGTGTGCATGTGCGTGCATGTGTGTGCATTAGTGTGCATGTGTGTGTGCATGTTTGTGCATGTGTGTGCATGTGTGTGCATGTGTGTGCATGTGTATGTATGTGTGTGTGCATGTGTGTGCATGTGTGTGTGTGCATGTGTGTGCATGTGTGTGCATGTTTGTGCATGTGTGTGCATGTGTGTGCATGTGCGTGTGCATGTGTGTGTGCATGTGTGTGTGCATGTGTGTGCATGTGTGTGTGTGCATTTGTGTGTTCATGTGTGTGTTCATGTGTGTGTTCATGTGTGTGTGAATGTGTGTGCATGTGTGTGCATGTGTGTGCATGTGTGTGCATGTGTGTGCATGTGTGTGCATGTGTGTGCATGTGTGTGCATGTGTGTGCATGCGTGTGTGCATGTTTGTGCATGTGTGTGTGCATCTGTGTGCGTGTGTGTGCATGTGTGTGCATGTGTGTGCATGTGTGTGCATGTGTGTGCATGTGTGTGTGCATGTGTGTGCATGTGTGTGTGCATGTGTGTGCATGTGTGCGCATGTGTGTGCATGTTTGTGCATGTGTGTGCATGTGTGTGCATGTGTGTGCATGTGTGTGATCATGTGTGTGCATGTGTGCATGTGTGTGCATGTGTGTGCATGAGTGTGCATGTGTGTGCATGTGTGTGCATGTATGTGCATGTGTGTGTGCATGTGTATGTGCATGTGTGAGCATGTGTGTGTGCATGTGTATGTGCATGTGTGAGCATGTGTGTGTGCATGTGTGTGCATGTGTGTGTGCATGTGTGTGCATGTGTGTGCATGTGTGTGTGCATGTGTGTGCATGCGTGTGTGCATGTGTGTGCATGTGTGTGCATGTGTGTGCATGTGTTGCATGTGTGTGCACGTGTGTGAGTGTATTTGTGTGCAAGTGTGTGCATGTGTGTGTATGTGTGTGCATGTGTGTGCATGTGTGTGCATGTGTGTGCATGTGTGTGCATGTGTGTTCATGTGTGTGCATGTGTGTGCATGTGTGTGCATGTGTGTGCATGTGTGTGCATGCGTGTGTGCATGTGTGTGCATGTGTGTGCATGTGTGTGCATGTGTGTGCATGTGTCTGCATGTGTTGCATGTGTGTGCACGTGTGTGAGTGTATTTGTGTGCAAGTGTGTGCATGTGTGTGTATGTGTGTGCATGTGTGTGCATGTGTGTGCATGTGTGTGTGCATGTGTGTGAATGTGTGTGCATGTGTTTGCATGTGTGTGCATGTGTGTGCATGTGTGTGTGTGCATGTGTGTGCATGTGTGTGCATTAGTGTGCATGTGTGTGTGCATGTTTGTGCATGTGTGAGCATGTGTGTGCATGTGTGTGCATGTGTGTGCATTAGTGTGCATGTGTGTGTGCATGTTTGTGCATGTGTGAGCATGTGTGTGCATGTGTGTGCATGTGTGTGCATGTGTGTGCATTTGTGTGCAAGTGCGTGCGTGTGTGTGCATCTGTGTGCATGTGTGTACATGTGTGTGCATGTGTGTGCATGTGTGTGTGCATGTGTGTGTGCATGTGTGTGCATGTGTGTGCATGTGTGTGCATGTGTGTGCATGTGTATGTGCATGTGTGAGCATGTGTGTGTGCATGTGTGTGCATGTGTGTGTGCATGTGTGTGTGTATGTGTGTGTGCATGTGTGTGTGCATGTGTGTGCATGTGTGTGCGTGTGTGTGTTTATCTGTGTGCGTGTGTGTGCATGTGTGTGCATGTGTGTGTGCATGTGTGTGCATGTGTGTGTGCATGTGTGTGCATGTGTGTGTGCATGTGTGTGCATGTGTGCGCATGTGTGTGCATGTTTGTGCATGTGTGTGCATGTGTGTGCATGTGTGTGCATGTGTGTGATCATGTGTGTGCATGTGTGCATGTGTGTGCATGTGTGTGCATGTGTGTGCATGTGTGTGCATGTGTGTGCATGTGTGTGCATGTATGTGCATGTGTGTGATCATGTGTGTGTGCATGTGTGCATGTGTGTGCATGTGTGTGTGTGCATGTGTGTGCATGTATGTGCATGTGTGTGTATGTGTGTGTGCATGTGTGTGTGCATGTGTGTGCATGTGTGTGCATGTGTTTGCATGTGTGTGCATGTGTGTGCATGTGTGTGTGCATGTGCGTGCATGTGTGTGCATTAGTGTGCATGTGTGTGTGCATGTTTGTGCATGTGTGTGCATGTGTGTGCATGTGTATGTATGTGTGTGTGCATGTGTGTGCATGTGTGTGTGTGCATGTGTGTGCATGTGTGTGCATGTTTGTGCATGTGTGTGCATGTGTGTGCATGTGCGTGTGCATGTGTGTGTGCATGTGTGTGTGCATGTGTGTGCATGTGTGTGTGTGCATTTGTGTGTTCATGTGTGTGTTCATGTGTGTGTTCATGTGTGTGTGAATGTGTGTGCATGTGTGTGCATGTGTGTGCATGTGTGTGCATGTGTGTGCATGTGTGTGCATGTGTGTGCATGTGTGTGCATGTGTGTGCATGCGTGTGTGCATGTTTGTGCATGTGTGTGTGCATCTGTGTGCGTGTGTGTGCATGTGTGTGCATGTGTGTGCATGTGTGTGCATGTGTGTGCATGTGTGTGCATGTGTGTGTGCATGTGTGTGCATGTGTGTGTGCATGTGTGTGCATGTGTGTGTGCATGTGTGTGCATGTGTGCGCATGTGTGTGCATGTTTGTGCATGTGTGTGCATGTGTGTGCATGTGTGTGCATGTGTGTGATTATGTGTGTGCATGTGTGCATGTGTGTGCATGTGTGTGCATGAGTGTGCATGTGTGTGCATGTGTGTGCATGTATGTGCATGTGTGTGTGCATGTGTGTGCATGTGTGTGCGTGTGTGTGTTTATCTGTGTGCGTGTGTGTGCATGTGTGTGCATGTGTGTGTGCATGTGTGTGCATGTGTGTGTGCATGTGTGTGCATGTGTGTGTGCATGTGTGTGCATGTGTGCGCATGTGTGTGCATGTTTGTGCATGTGTGTGCATGTGTGTGCATGTGTGTGCATGTGTGTGATCATGTGTGTGCATGTGTGCATGTGTGTGCATGTGTGTGCATGTGTGTGCATGTGTGTGCATGTGTGTGCATGTGTGTGCATGTATGTGCATGTGTGTGATCATGTGTGTGTGCATGTGTGCATGTGTGTGCATGTGTGTGTGTGCATGTGTGTGCATGTATGTGCATGTGTGTGTATGTGTGTGTGCATGTGTGTGTGCATGTGTGTGCATGTGTGTGCATGTGTTTGCATGTGTGTGCATGTGTGTGCATGTGTGTGTGCATGTGCGTGCATGTGTGTGCATTAGTGTGCATGTGTGTGTGCATGTTTGTGCATGTGTGTGCATGTGTGTGCATGTTTGTGCATGTATGTGTGTGTGCATGTGTGTGCATGTGTGTGTGTGCATGTGTGTGCATGTGTGTGCATGTTTGTGCATGTGTGTGCATGTGTGTGCATGTGCGTGTGCATGTGTGTGTGCATGTGTGTGTGCATGTGTGTGCATGTGTGTGTGTGCATTTGTGTGTTCATGTGTGTGTTCATGTGTGTGTTCATGTGTGTGTGAATGTGTGTGCATGTGTGTGCATGTGTGTGCATGTGTGTGCATGTGTGTGCATGTGTGTGCATGTGTGTGCATGTGTGTGCATGTGTGTGCATGCGTGTGTGCATGTTTGTGCATGTGTGTGTGCATCTGTGTGCGTGTGTGTGCATGTGTGTGCATGTGTGTGCATGTGTGTGCATGTGTGTGCATGTGTGTGCATGTGTGTGTGCATGTGTGTGCATGTGTGTGTGCATGTGTGTGCATGTGTGTGTGCATGTGTGTGCATGTGTGCGCATGTGTGTGCATGTTTGTGCATGTGTGTGCATGTGTGTGCATGTGTGTGCATGTGTGTGATTATGTGTGTGCATGTGTGCATGTGTGTGCATGTGTGTGCATGAGTGTGCATGTGTGTGCATGTGTGTGCATGTATGTGCATGTGTGTGTGCATGTGTATGTGCATGTGTGAGCATGTGTGTGTGCATGTGTATGTGCATGTGTGAGCATGTGTGTGTGCATGTGTGTGCATGTGTGTGTGCATGTGTGTGCATGTGTGTGCATGTGTGTGTGCATGTGTGTGCATGCGTGTGTGCATGTGTGTGCATGTGTGTGCATGTGTGTGCATGTGTTGCATGTGTGTGCACGTGTGTGAGTGTATTTGTGTGCAAGTGTGTGCATGTGTGTGTATGTGTGTGCATGTGTGTGCATGTGTGTGCATGTGTGTGCATGTGTGTGCATGTGTGTTCATGTGTGTGCATGTGTGTGCATGTGTGTGCATGCGTGTGTGCATGTGTGTGCATGTGTGTGCATGTGTGTGCATGTGTCTGCATGTGTTGCATGTGTGTGCACGTGTGTGAGTGTATTTGTGTGCAAGTGTGTGCATGTGTGTGTATGTGTGTGCATGTGTGTGCATGTGTGTGCATGTGTGTGTGCATGTGTGTGAATGTGTGTGCATGTGTGTGCATGTGTGTGTTCATGTTTGTGTGCATGTGTGTGCATGTGTTTGCATGTGTGTGCATGTGTGTGCATGTGTGTGTGCATGTGTGTGCATGTGTGTGCATTAGTGTGCATGTGTGTGTGTGCATGTTTGTGCATGTGTGAGCATGTGTGTGCATGTGTGTGCATGTGTGTGCATTAGTGTGCATGTGTGTGTGCATGTTTGTGCATGTGTGAGCATGTGTGTGCATGTGTGTGCATGTGTGTGCATGTGTGTGCATTTGTGTGCAAGTGCGTGCGTGTGTGTGCATCTGTGTGCATGTGTGTGCATGTGTGTGCATGTGTGTGCATGTGTGTGTGCATGTGTGTGTGCATGTGTGTGCATGTGTGTGCATGTGTGTGCATGTGTGTGCATGTGTGTGATCATGTGTGTGTGCATGTGTGCATGTGTGTGCATGTGTGTGTGCATGTGTGTGTGTATGTGTGTGTGCATGTATGTGTGCATGTGTGTGCATGTGTGTGCGTGTGTGTGTTTATCTGTGTGCGTGTGTGTGCATGTGTGTGCATGTGTGTGCATGTGTGTGTGCATGTGTGTGCATGTGTGTGTGCATGTGTGTGCATGTGTGTGTGCATGTGTGTGCATGTGTGCGCATGTGTGTGCATGTTTGTGCATGTGTGTGCATGTGTGTGCATGTGTGTGCATGTGTGTGATCATGTGTGTGCATGTGTGCATGTGTCTGCATGTGTGTGCATGTGTGTGCATGTGTGTGCATGTGTGTGCATGTGTGTGCATGTGTGTGCATGTGTGTGCATGTGTGTGCATGTGTATGTATGTGTGTGTGCATGTGTGTGTGTGCATGTGTGTGCATGTGTGTGCATGTGTGTGCATGTGTGTGTGCATGTGTGTGTGCATGTGTGTGCATGTGTGTGTGTGCATGTGTGTGTTCATGTGTGTGCTCATGTGTGTGTTCATGTGTGTGTGAATGTGTGTGCATGTGTGTGCATGTGTGTGCATGTGTGTGCATGTGTGTGCATGTGTGTTCATGTGTGTGCATGTGTGTGCATGTGTGTGCATGTGTGTGCATGCGTGTGTGCATGTGTGTGCATGTGTGTGCATGTGTGTGCATGTGTGTGCATGTGTCTGCATGTGTTGCATGTGTGTGCACGTGTGTGAGTGTATTTGTGTGCAAGTGTGTGCATGTGTGTGTATGTGTGTGCATGTGTGTGCATGTGTGTGCATGTGTGTGTGCATGTGTGTGTGCATGTGTGTGAATGTGTGTGCATGTGTGTGCATGTGTGTGTTCATGTTTGTGTGCATGTGTGTGCATGTGTTTGCATGTGTGTGCATGTGTGTGCATGTGTGTGTGCATGTGTGTGCATGTGTGTGCATTAGTGTGCATGTGTGTGTGCATGTTTGTGCATGTGTGAGCATGTGTGTGCATGTGTGTGCATGTGTGTGCATTAGTGTGCATGTGTGTGTGCATGTTTGTGCATGTGTGAGCATGTGTGTGCATGTGTGTGCATGTGTGTGCATGTGTGTGCATTTGTGTGCAAGTGCGTGCGTGTGTGTGCATCTGTGTGCATGTGTGTGCATGTGTGTGCATGTGTGTGCATGTGTGTGTGCATGTGTGTGTGCATGTGTGTGCATGTGTGTGCATGTGTGTGCATGTGTGTGCATGTGTGTGATCATGTGTGTGTGTGCATGTGTGCATGTGTGTGCATGTGTGTGTGCATGTGTGTGTGTATGTGTGTGTGCATGTGTGTGTGCATGTGTGTGCATGTGTGTGCGTGTGTGTGTTTATCTGTGTGCGTGTGTGTGCATGTGTGTGCATGTGTGAGCATGTGTGTGTGCATGTGTGTGCATGTGTGTGTGCATGTGTGTGCATGTGTGTGTGCATGTGTGTGCATGTGTGCGCATGTGTGTGCATGTTTGTGCATGTGTGTGCATGTGTGTGCATGTGTGTGCATGTGTGTGATCATGTGTGTGCATGTGTGCATGTGTGTGCATGTGTGTGCATGTGTGTGCATGTGTGTGCATGTGTGTGCATGTGTGTGCATGTGTGTGCATGTATGTGCATGTGTGTGATCATGTGTGTGTGCATGTGTGCATGTGTGTGCATGTGTGTGTGTGCATGTGTGTGCATGTATGTGCATGTGTGTGTATGTGTGTGTGCATGTGTGTGTGCATGTGTGTGCATGTGTGTGCATGTGTTTGCATGTGTGTGCATGTGTGTGCATGTGTGTGTGCATGTGCGTGCATGTGTGTGCATTAGTGTGCATGTGTGTGTGCATGTTTGTGCATGTGTGTGCATGTGTGTGCATGTGTGTGCATGTGTATGTATGTGTGTGTGCATGTGTGTGCATGTGTGTGTGTGCATGTGTGTGCATGTGTGTGCATGTTTGTGCATGTGTGTGCATGTGTGTGCATGTGCGTGTGCATGTGTGTGTGCATGTGTGTGTGCATGTGTGTGCATGTGTGTGTGTGCATTTGTGTGTTCATGTGTGTGTTCATGTGTGTGTTCATGTGTGTGTGAATGTGTGTGCATGTGTGTGCATGTGTGTGCATGTGTGTGCATGTGTGTGCATGTGTGTGCATGTGTGTGCATGTGTGTGCATGTGTGTGCATGCGTGTGTGCATGTTTGTGCATGTGTGTGTGCATCTGTGTGCGTGTGTGTGCATGTGTGTGCATGTGTGTGCATGTGTGTGCATGTGTGTGCATGTGTGTGCATGTGTGTGTGCATGTGTGTGCATGTGTGTGTGCATGTGTGTGCATGTGTGTGCATGTGTGTGTGCATGTGTGTGCATGTGTGCGCATGTGTGTGCATGTTTGTGCATGTGTGTGCATGTGTGTGCATGTGTGTGCATGTGTGTGATCATGTGTGTGCATGTGTGCATGTGTGTGCATGTGTGTGCATGAGTGTGCATGTGTGTGCATGTGTGTGCATGTATGTGCATGTGTGTGTGCATGTGTATGTGCATGTGTGAGCATGTGTGTGTGCATGTGTATGTGCATGTGTGAGCATGTGTGTGTGCATGTGTGTGCATGTGTGTGTGCATGTGTGTGCATGTGTGTGCATGTGTGTGTGCATGTGTGGGCATGCGTGTGTGCATGTGTGTGCATGTGTGTGCATGTGTGTGCATGTGTTGCATGTGTGTGCACGTGTGTGAGTGTATTTGTGTGCAAGTGTGTGCATGTGTGTGTATGTGTGTGCATGTGTGTGCATGTGTGTGCATGTGTGTGCATGTGTGTGCATGTGTGTTCATGTGTGTGCATGTGTGTGCATGTGTGTGCATGTGTGTGCATGTGTGTGCATGTGTGTGCATGCGTGTGTGCATGTGTGTGCATGTGTGTGCATGTGTGTGCATGTGTGTGCATGTGTCTGCATGTGTTGCATGTGTGTGCACGTGTGTGAGTGTATTTGTGTGCAAGTGTGTGCATGTGTGTGTATGTGTGTGCATGTGTGTGCATGTGTGTGCATGTGTGTGTGCATGTGTGTGAATGTGTGTGCATGTGTGTGCATGTGTGTGTTCATGTTTGTGTGCATGTGTGTGCATGTGTTTGCATGTGTGTGCATGTGTGTGCATGTGTGTGTGCATGTGTGTGCATGTGTGTGCATTAGTGTGCATGTGTGTGTGCATGTTTGTGCATGTGTGAGCATGTGTGTGCATGTGTGTGCATGTGTGTGCATTAGTGTGCATGTGTGTGTGCATGTTTGTGCATGTGTGAGCATGTGTGTGCATGTGTGTGCATGTGTGTGCATGTGTGTGCATTTGTGTGCAAGTGCGTGCGTGTGTGTGCATCTGTGTGCATGTGTGCATGTGTGTGCATGTGTGTGCATGTGTGTGTGCATGTGTGTGTGCATGTGTGTGCATGTGTGTGCATGTGTGTGCATGTGTGTGATCATGTGTGTGTGCATGTGTGCATGTGTGTGCATGTGTGTGTGCATGTGTGTGTGTATGTGTGTGCATGTGTGTGTGCATGTGTGTGCATGTGTGTGCGTGTGTGTGTTTATCTGTGTGCGTGTGTGTGCATGTGTGTGCATGTGTGTGTGCATGTGTGTGCATGTGTGTGTGCATGTGTGTGCATGTGTGTGTGCATGTGTGTGCATGTGTGCGCATGTGTGTGCATGTTTGTGCATGTGTGTGCATGTGTGTGCATGTGTGTGCATGTGTGTGATCATGTGTGTGCATGTGTGCATGTGTGTGCATGTGTGTGCATGTGTGTGCATGTGTGTGCATGTGTGTGCATGTATGTGCATGTGTGTGATCATGTGTGTGTGCATGTGTGCATGTGTGTGCATGTGTGTGTGTGCATGTGTGTGCATGTATGTGCATGTGTGTGTATGTGTGTGTGCGCATGTGTGTGTGCATGTGTGTGCATGTGTGTGCATGTGTTTGCATGTGTGTGCATGTGTGTGCATGTGTGTGTGCATGTGCGTGCATGTGTGTGCATTAGTGTGCATGTGTGTGTGCATGTTTGTGCATGTGTGTGCATGTGTGTGCATGTGTATGTATGTGTGTGTGCATGTGTGTGCATGTGTGTGTGTGCATGTGTGTGCATGTGTGTGCATGTTTGTGCATGTGTGTGCATGTGTGTGCATGTGCGTGTGCATGTGTGTGTGCATGTGTGTGTGCATGTGTGTGCATGTGTGTGTGTGCATTTGTGTGTTCATGTGTGTGTTCATGTGTGTGTTCATGTGTGTGTGAATGTGTGTGCATGTGTGTGCATGTGTGTGCATGTGTGTGCATGTGTGTGCATGTGTGTGCATGTGTGTGCATGTGTGTGCATGTGTGTGCATGCGTGTGTGCATGTTTGTGCATGTGTGTGTGCATCTGTGTGCGTGTGTGTGCATGTGTGTGCATGTGTGTGCATGTGTGTGCATGTGTGTGTGCATGTGTGCGCATGTGTGTGTGCATGTGTGTGCATGTGTGTGTGCATGTGTGTGCATGTGTGCGCATGTGTGTGCATGTTTGTGCATGTGTGTGCATGTGTGTGCATGTGTGTGCATGTGTGTGATCATGTGTGTGCATGTGTGCATGTGTGTGCATGTGTGTGCATGAGTGTGCATGTGTGTGCATGTGTGTGCATGTATGTGCATGTGTGTGTGCATGTGTATGTGCATGTGTGAGCATGTGTGTGTGCATGTGTATGTGCATGTGTGAGCATGTGTGTGTGCATGTGTGTGCATGTGTGTGTGCATGTGTGTGCATGTGTGTGCATGTGTGTGCATGTGTGTGCATGTGTGTACATGTGTGTGCATGTGTGTGCATGTGTGTGTGTGCATGTGTGTGCATGTGTGTGCATGTGTGTGCATGTGTGTGTGTGTGCATGTGTGTTCATGTGTGTGCATGTGTGTGCATGTGTGTGTGTGTGTGTGCATGTGTGTGCATGTGTGTGCATGTGTGTGTGCATGTGTGTGCATGTGTGTGCATGTGTGTGCATGTGTGTGCATGTGTGTGCATGTGTGTGCATGTGTGTGCATGTGTATGTATGTGTGTGTGCATGTGTGTGCATGTGTGTGTGTGCATGTGTGTGCATGTGTGTGCATGTGTGTGCATGTTTGTGCATGTGTGTGCATGTGTGTGCATGTGCGTGTGCATGTGTGTGTGCATGTGTGTGTGCATGTGTGTGCATGTGTGTGTGTGCATTTGTGTGTTCATGTGTGTGTTCATGTGTGTGTTCATGTGTGTGTGAATGTGTGTGCATGTGTGTGCATGTGTGTGCATGTGTGTGCATGTGTGTGCATGTGTGTGCATGTGTGTGCATGTGTGTGCATGTGTGTGCATGCGTGTGTGCATGTGTGTGCATGCGTGTGCATGTGTGTGCATGTGTGTGCATGTGTGTGCATGTGTGTGCATGTGTTGCATGTGTGTGCACGTGTGTGTGTGTATTTGTGTGCAAGTGTGTGCATGTGTGTGCATGTGTGTGCATGTGTGTGCATGTGTGTGCATGTGTGTGCATGTGTGTGTGCATGTGCGTGCATGTGTGTGCATGTGTGTGCATGTGTGTGCATGTGTGTGCATGTGTGTGCATGTGTGTGCATGTGTGTGCATGTGTGTGTGCATGTGTGTGCATGTGTGTGCATGTGTGTGCATGTGTGTGTGCACGTTTGTGCATTTTTGTGCATGTGTGTGCATCTGTGTGCATGTGTGTGTGCATGTGTGTGAATGTGTGTGCATGTGTGTGTGCATGTTTGTGTGCATGTGTGTGCATGTGTTTGCATGTGTGTGCATGTGTGTGCATGTGTGTGCATGTGTGTGTGCATGTGTGTGCATGTGTGTGCATTAGTGTGCATGTGTGTGTGCATGTTTGTGCATGTGTGAGCATGTGTGCGCATGTGTGTGCATGTGTGTGCATGTGTGTGCATTAGTGTGCATGTGTGTGTGCATGTTTGTGCTGTGTGAGCATATGTGTGCATGTGTGTGCATGTGTGTGCATGTTTGTGCAAGTGCGTGCGTATGTGTGTGCATCTGTGTGCATGTGTGTGCATGTGTGTGCATGTGTGTGCATGTGTGTGCATGTGTGTGCATGTGTTGCATGTGTGTGCACGTGTATGAGTGTATTTGTTTGCAAGTGTGTGCATGTGTGTGCATGTGTGTGCATGTGTGTGCATGTGTGTGCATGTGTGTGTGCATGTGCGTGCATGTGTGTGCATGTGTGTGCATGTGTGTGCATGTGTGTGCATGTGTGTGTGCATGTGTGTGCATGTGTGTGCATGTATGTGTGCACGATTGTGCATGTTTGTGCATGTGTGTGCATCTGTGTGCATGTGTGTGCATGTGTGTGTGCATGTGTGTGAAAGTGTGTGCATGTGTGTGCATGTGTGTGTTCATGTTTGTGTGCATGTGTGTGCATGTGTTTGCATGTGTGTGCATGTGTGTGCATGTGTGTGTGCATGTGTGTGCATGTGTGTGCATTAGTGTGCATGTGTGTGTGCATGTTTGTGCATGTGTGAGCATGTGTGTGCATGTGTGTGCATGTGTGAGCATTAGTGTGCATGTGTGTGTGCATGTTTGTGCATGTGTGAGCATGTGTGTGCATGTGTGTGCATGTGTGTGCATTTGTGTGCGAGTGCGTGCGTGTGTGTGCATCTGTGTGCATGTGTGTGCATGTGTGTGCATGTGTGTGCATGTGTGTGTGCATGTGTGTGTGCATGTGTGTGCATGTGTGTGCATGTGTGTGCATGTGTGTGCATGTGTGTGCATGTGTGTGATCATGTGTGTGTGCATGTGTGCATGTGTGTGCATGTGTGTGTGTGCATGTGTGTGCATGTATGTGCATGTGTGTGTGTGTGTGCATGTGTGTGCATGTGTGTGCGTGTGTGTGTTTATCTGTGTGCGTGTGTGTGCATGTGTGTGCATGTGTGTGCATGTGTGTGTGCATGTGTGCATGTGTGTGTGCATGTGTGTGCATGTGTGTGTGCATGTGTGTGCATGTGTGCGCATGTGTGTGCATGTTTGTGCATGTGTGTGCATGTGTGTGCATGTGTGTGCATGTGTGTGATCATGTGTGTGCATGTGTGCATGTGTGTGCATGTGTGTACGCATGTGTGTGCATGTATGTGCATGTGTGTGTTCATGTGTGTGTGAATGTGTGTGTATGTGTGTGCATGTGTGTGCATGTGTGTGCATGTGTGTGCATGTGTGTGCATGTGTGTGCATGTGTATGTATGTGTGTGTGCATGTGTGTGTGTGCATGTGTGTGCATGTGTGTGCATGTGTGTGCATGCGTGTATATGTATGTGCATGTGTATGTGCATGTGTGAGCATGTGTGTGTGCATGTGTGTGCATGTGTGTGTGCATGTGTGTGCATGTGTGTGCATGTGTTTGCATGTGTGTGTTCATGTGTGTGTGCATGTGTGTGTATGTGTGTGCATGTGTGTGCATGTGTGTGCATGTGTGTGCATGTGTGTGCATGTGTGTGCATGTGTATGTATGTGAGTGTGCATGTGTGTGTGTGCATGTGTGTGCATGTGTGTGCACGTGTGTGTGTATTTGTGTGCAAGTGTGTGCATGTGTGTGCATGTGTGTGCATGTGTTTGCATGTGTGCATGTGTGTGCATGTGTGTGTGCATGTGCGTGCATGTGTGTGCATGTGTGTGCATGTTTGTGCATGTGTGTGCATGTGTGTGCATGTGCGTGTGCATGTGTGTGTGCATGTGTGTGTGCATGTGTGTGCATGTGTGTGTGTGCATTTGTGTGTTCATGTGTGTGTTCATGTGTGTGTTCATGTGTGTGTGAATGTGTGTGCATGTGTGTGCATGTGTGTGCATGTGTGTGCATGTGTGTGCATGTGTGTGCATGTGTGTGCATGTGTGTGCATGTGTGTGCATGCGTGTGTGCATGTTTGTGCATGTGTGTGTGCATCTGTGTGCGTGTGTGTGCATGTGTGTGCATGTGTGTGCATGTGTGTGCATGTGTGTGCATGTGTGTGCATGTGTGTGTGCATGTGTGTGCATGTGTGTGTGCATGTGTGTGCATGTGTGTGTGCATGTGTGTGCATGTGTGCGCATGTGTGTGCATGTTTGTGCATGTGTGTGCATGTGTGTGCATGTGTGTGCATGTGTGTGATCATGTGTGTGCATGTGTGCATGTGTGTGCATGTGTGTGCATGAGTGTGCATGTGTGTGCATGTGTGTGCATGTATGTGCATGTGTGTGTGCATGTGTATGTGCATGTGTGAGCATGTGTGTGTGCATGTGTATGTGCATGTGTGAGCATGTGTGTGTGCATGTGTGTGCATGTGTGTGTGCATGTGTGTGCATGTGTGTGCATGTGTGTGTGCATGTGTGGGCATGCGTGTGTGCATGTGTGTGCATGTGTGTGCATGTGTGTGCATGTGTTGCATGTGTGTGCACGTGTGTGAGTGTATTTGTGTGCAAGTGTGTGCATGTGTGTGTATGTGTGTGCATGTGTGTGCATGTGTGTGCATGTGTGTGCATGTGTGTGCATGTGTGTTCATGTGTGTGCATGTGTGTGCATGTGTGTGCATGTGTGTGCATGTGTGTGCATGCGTGTGTGCATGTGTGTGCATGTGTGTGCATGTGTGTGCATGTGTGTGCATGTGTCTGCATGTGTTGCATGTGTGTGCACGTGTGTGAGTGTATTTGTGTGCAAGTGTGTGCATGTGTGTGTATGTGTGTGCATGTGTGTGCATGTGTGTGCATGTGTGTGTGCATGTGTGTGAATGTGTGTGCATGTGTGTGCATGTGTGTGTTCATGTTTGTGTGCATGTGTGTGCATGTGTTTGCATGTGTGTGCATGTGTGTGCATGTGTGTGTGCATGTGTGTGCATGTGTGTGCATTAGTGTGCATGTGTGTGTGCATGTTTGTGCATGTGTGAGCATGTGTGTGCATGTGTGTGCATGTGTGTGCATTAGTGTGCATGTGTGTGTGCATGTTTGTGCATGTGTGAGCATGTGTGTGCATGTGTGTGCATGTGTGTGCATGTGTGTGCATTTGTGTGCAAGTGCGTGCGTGTGTGTGCATCTGTGTGCATGTGTGTGCATGTGTGTGCATGTGTGTGCATGTGTGTGTGCATGTGTGTGTGCATGTGTGTGCATGTGTGTGCATGTGTGTGCATGTGTGTGATCATGTGGTTGTGCATGTGTGCATGTGTGTGCATGTGTGTGTGCATGTGTGTGTGTATGTGTGTGCATGTGTGTGTGCATGTGTGTGCATGTGTGTGCGTGTGTGTGTTTATCTGTGTGCGTGTGTGTGCATGTGTGTGCATGTGTGTGTGCATGTGTGTGCATGTGTGTGTGCATGTGTGTGCATGTGTGTGTGCATGTGTGTGCATGTGTGCGCATGTGTGTGCATGTTTGTGCATGTGTGTGCATGTGTGTGCATGTGTGTGCATGTGTGTGATCATGTGTGTGCATGTGTGCATGTGTGTGCATGTGTGTGCATGTGTGTGCATGTGTGTGCATGTGTGTGCATGTATGTGCATGTGTGTGATCATGTGTGTGTGCATGTGTGCATGTGTGTGCATGTGTGTGTGTGCATGTGTGTGCATGTATGTGCATGTGTGTGTATGTGTGTGTGCGCATGTGTGTGTGCATGTGTGTGCATGTGTGTGCATGTGTTTGCATGTGTGTGCATGTGTGTGCATGTGTGTGTGCATGTGCGTGCATGTGTGTGCATTAGTGTGCATGTGTGTGTGCATGTTTGTGCATGTGTGTGCATGTGTGTGCATGTGTATGTATGTGTGTGTGCATGTGTGTGCATGTGTGTGTGTGCATGTGTGTGCATGTGTGTGCATGTTTGTGCATGTGTGTGCATGTGTGTGCATGTGCGTGTGCATGTGTGTGTGCATGTGTGTGTGCATGTGTGTGCATGTGTGTGTGTGCATTTGTGTGTTCATGTGTGTGTTCATGTGTGTGTTCATGTGTGTGTGAATGTGTGTGCATGTGTGTGCATGTGTGTGCATGTGTGTGCATGTGTGTGCATGTGTGTGCATGTGTGTGCATGTGTGTGCATGTGTGTGCATGCGTGTGTGCATGTTTGTGCATGTGTGTGTGCATCTGTGTGCGTGTGTGTGCATGTGTGTGCATGTGTGTGCATGTGTGTGCATGTGTGTGCATGTGTGTGTGCATGTGTGCGCATGTGTGTGTGCATGTGTGTGCATGTGTGTGTGCATGTGTGTGCATGTGTGCGCATGTGTGTGCATGTTTGTGCATGTGTGTGCATGTGTGTGCATGTGTGTGCATGTGTGTGATCATGTGTGTGCATGTGTGCATGTGTGTGCATGTGTGTGCATGAGTGTGCATGTGTGTGCATGTGTGTGCATGTATGTGCATGTGTGTGTGCATGTGTATGTGCATGTGTGAGCATGTGTGTGTGCATGTGTATGTGCATGTGTGAGCATGTGTGTGTGCATGTGTGTGCATGTGTGTGTGCATGTGTGTGCATGTGTGTGCATGTGTGTGCATGTGTGTGCATGTGTGTACATGTGTGTGCATGTGTGTGCATGTGTGTGTGTGCATGTGTGTGCATGTGTGTGCATGTGTGTGCATGTGTGTGTGTGTGCATGTGTGTTCATGTGTGTGCATGTGTGTGCATGTGTGTGTGTGTGTGTGCATGTGTGTGCATGTGTGTGCATGTGTGTGTGCATGTGTGTGCATGTGTGTGCATGTGTGTGCATGTGTGTGCATGTGTGTGCATGTGTGTGCATGTGTGTGCATGTGTATGTATGTGTGTGTGCATGTGTGTGCATGTGTGTGTGTGCATGTGTGTGCATGTGTGTGCATGTGTGTGCATGTTTGTGCATGTGTGTGCATGTGTGTGCATGTGCGTGTGCATGTGTGTGTGCATGTGTGTGTGCATGTGTGTGCATGTGTGTGTGTGCATTTGTGTGTTCATGTGTGTGTTCATGTGTGTGTTCATGTGTGTGTGAATGTGTGTGCATGTGTGTGCATGTGTGTGCATGTGTGTGCATGTGTGTGCATGTGTGTGCATGTGTGTGCATGTGTGTGCATGTGTGTGCATGCGTGTGTGCATGTGTGTGCATGCGTGTGCATGTGTGTGCATGTGTGTGCATGTGTGTGCATGTGTGTGCATGTGTTGCATGTGTGTGCACGTGTGTGTGTGTGTATTTGTGTGCAAGTGTGTGCATGTGTGTGCATGTGTGTGCATGTGTGTGCATGTGTGTGCAT
>CAUJCB010000692.1:1135000-1137500 GCA_963082715.1 Harpalus rubripes
ATGTGTGTGCATGTGTGTGCATTAGTGTGCATGTGTGTGTGCATGTTTGTGCATGTGTGAGCATGTGTGTGCATGTGTGTGCATGTGTGTGCATGTGTGTGCATTAGTGTGCATGTGTGTGTGCATGTTTGTGCTGTGTGAGCATGTGTGTGCATGTGTGTGCATGTGTGTGCATGTGTGTGCAAGTGCGTGCGTATGTGTGTGCATCTGTGTGCATGTGTGTGCATGTGTGTGCATGTGTGTGCATGTGTGTGCATGTGTGTGCATGTGTTGCATGTGTGTGCACGTGTGTGAGTGTATTTGTGTCCAAGTGTGTGCATGTGTGTGCATGTGTGTGCATGTGTGTGCATGTGTGTGCATGTGTGTGTGCATGTGCGTGCATGTGTGTGCATGTGTGTGCATGTGTGTGCATGTGTGTGCATGTGTGTGTGCATGTGTGTGCATGTGTGTGCATGTATGTGTGCACGATTGTGCATGTTTGTGCATGTGTGTGCATCTGTGTGCATGTGTGTGCATGTGTGTGTGCATGTTTGTGAATGTGTGTGCATGTGTGTGCATGTGTGTTCATGTTTGTGTGCATGTGTGTGCATGTGTTTGCATGTGTGTGCATGTGTGTGCATGTGTTTGTGCATGTGTGTGCATGTGTGTGCATTAGTGTGCATGTGTGTGTGCATGTGTGTGCATGTGTGTGCATTAGTGTGCATGTGTGTGTGCTTGTTTGTGCATGTGTGAGCATGTGTGTGCATGTGTGTGCATGTGTGAGCATTAGTGTGCATGTGTGTGTGCATGTTTGTGCATGTGTGAGCATGTGTGTGCATGTGTGTGCATGTGTGTGCATGTGTGTGCATTTGTGTGCGAGTGCGTGCGTGTGTGTGCATCTGTGTGCATGTGTGTGCATGTGTGTGCATGTGTGTGCATGTGTGTGTGCATGTGTGTGTGCATGTGTGTGCATGTGTGTGCATGTGTGTGCATGTGTGTGCATGTGTGTGATCATGTGTGTGTGCATGTGTGCATGTGTGTGCATGTGTGTGTGTGCATGTGTGTGCATGTATGTGCATGTGTGTGTGTGTGCATGTGTGTGTGCATGTGTGTGCATGTGTGTGCGTGTGTGTGTTTATCTGTGTGCGTGTGTGTGCATGTGTGTGCATGTGTGTGCATGTGTGTGTGCATGTGTGTGCATGTGTGTGTGCATGTGTGTGCATGTGTGTGTGCATGTGTGTGCATGTGTGCGCATGTGTGTGCATGTTTGTGCATGTGTGTGCATGTGTGTGCATGTGTGTGCATGTGTGTGTATGTGTGTGTGTGCATGTGTGTGCATGTGTGTGCATGTGTGTGTGCATGTGTGTGCATGTGTGTGCATGTGTGTGCATATGTGTGCATGTGTGTGCATGTGTGTGCATGTGTATGTATGTGTGTGTGCATGTGTGTGCATGTGTGTGTGTGCATGTGTGTGCATGTGTGTGCATGTGTGTGCATGTGTGTGCATGTGTGTGCATGTGTGTGCATGTGCGTGTGCATGTGTGTGTGCATGTGTGTGTGCATGTGTGTGCATGTGTGTGTGCATTTGTGTGTTCATGTGTGTGTTCATGTGTGTGTTCATGTGTGTGTGAATGTGTGTGCATGTGTGTGCATGTGTGTGCATGTGTGTGCATGTGTGTGCATGTGTGTGCATGTGTGTGCATGTGTGTGCATGCGTGTGTGCATGTGTGTGCATGCGTGTGCATGTGTGTGCATGTGTGTGCATGTGTGTGCATGTGTGTGCATGTGTTGCATGTGTGTGCACGTGTGTGTGTGTGTATTTGTGTGCAAGTGTGTGCATGTGTGTGCATGTGTGTGCATGTGTGTGCATGTGTGTGCATGTGTGTGTGCATGTGCGTGCATGTGTGTGCATGTGTGTGCATGTGTGTGCATGTGTGTGCATGTGTGTGCATGTGTGTGTGCATGTGTGTGCATGTGTGTGCATGTGTGTGCATGTGTGTGTGCACGTTTGTGCATGTTTGTGCATGTGTGTGCATCTGTGTGCATGTGTGTGTGCATGTGTGTGAATGTGTGTGCATGTGTGTGCATGTGTGTGTGCATGTTTGTGTGCATGTGTGAGCATGTGTGTGCATGTGTGTGCATGTGTGTGCATGTGTGTGCAAGTGCGTGCGTATGTGTGTGCATCTGTGTGCATGTGTGTGCATGTGTGTGCATGTGTGTGCATGTGTTGCATGTGTGTGCACGTGTGTGAGTGTATTTGTGTGCAAGTGTGTGCATGTGTGTGCATGTGTGTGCATGTGTGTGCATGTGTGTGCATGTGTGTGTGCATGTGCGTGCATGTGTGTGCATGTGTGTGCATGTGTGTGCATGTGTGTGCATGTGTGTGTGCATGTGTGTGCATGTGTGTGCATGTATGTGTGCACGATTGTGCATGTTTGTGCATGTGTGTGCATCTGTGTGCATGTGTGTGCATGTGTGTGTGCATGTGTGTGAATGTGTGTGCATGTGTGTGCATGTGTGT
>CAUJCB010000692.1:1150000-1157500 GCA_963082715.1 Harpalus rubripes
ACCAGCTAAGAATTTTATAATATCTCTGTTTCACATGCTTGTTGACACCACAGCCTCTCTGTGTGTGTATTATTATATTTCCAATGTGCATGATGTACTTAAGATCTACAATTTAAGAGTAATTTACATTGCGCATTCTATGATCGTAATTGTTTGTGTTGACATTTGTACTTACGGATTTGACGGAATATCAGTGTATGTTATCGTTGTAAAGCCACTTCCGCGTGCGTACCATTTTATCATACATTTTCACTTTTCACAGCTGTATCAAGCTTCTGCGAATAGCTCTAGTTGGCTTAACCCTACTTTTTTGTTTACTTCCGCGGAACAGCATAGACGATCGTCCTTCGCTTACCCGCGCCATTTTGTAATTCTACAGTGACTTTTTGTTTACACCATTGCCTCGCATGAGCACGATTCAGTATTCACAACCTTCATTTGATTTACGCCGCGACTTGGCATTTGAATTTAAATGTTATATGTACTGCGTCCTATCATTAAATGTTTGTTAATGTTACATTTTGCGTTTCTATGCGTCGCATATAATCCCGTAATCTCCCGCCTTGTCCTTACCGTACCGTGTGGTAAATCACGTTATTTGAGAGCGCGTATTTTACATTTACCTGGCGCCCATTCCGAGTTAATATATTTAAAACCCACCCTACTCTACTGCCTCTCTGAGTTAGCCCTCTCAAAACCGCTTACACGGGTCCTCACATCTAGGACAATTGTAATAAAAATTGGCGCCCAACGTGCAGGCCCCTTCTCCCCTCTCGTTATTATATCTCGCGATAAAATTCTGTAACAAAATTTGGCAAACATTAACTACTTCTATCGTTTATTTGGGTATTATCGAACATTTCATTGCAGTACATTCTCTCGCAACCGTAGAATAAATTCAGTTTGGTTTTCGAATAGTTTAGTTAGTTTTTACGAATAGTTTAGTTAGATTTCGGTTAGTTTAGGATAGTTTTCGGTTAGTTTAGGATAGTTTGGGATTTAGGTTTAGCTTCTTTATTTAGTTATTATTGTTGAAATCATGGACGGAAAATATGAAATTAACAGATTATCGAAGGACGAGTTAACTTACGAACTTAAGATTCGAGGCATTACCGAAGCAGACAATTCCGTCGACCAGATGCGTAAGACTTTAAGAAGTGTTCTCAAAATAGAGCACAACGCTTCGTTTTCACGACCAAAGTATCCATTTACGTTTGAGCAAGACATTACCGCCCTACAAGAGAAAATAGAGGAAATTAGACAGTTAGTAAAAGAGTTTGAGGGACTAAAAACGTCACCAGAATACCGGAAAATACTTACAAAAATCGCGCACACCGTTGGTCGACTCAACCATAGCGAACCCTCATCTGCAGACGATCGCACGAAGCGGTCTCAACTGCTAGTCAAACTCGCCGGTCTCGAGTGGGAATTGAAGTCTACCGCTAAATTGTTCAAACGGAATTCTACCGCTAACGACGAGGCTAGTCTTTTTGATACGATACGCCTACGTACAGACTCTGCATCTTCGAGTTCGGACGCGGATTCAGATCCTCCTCCAACTCGAATGAACATAAAATCAGTACCCACTTCAAAATGGGGTTTAAAATTTTCGGGTGACGTCAGGCAAATGTCAGTTAACGCTTTTATCGAACGTGTCGACGAATTACGAGTGGCTAGACATATAACCCGTGACGAGTTGCTGCACACCGCTGTCGACTTATTAGAGGGAGTTGCTTTGATGTGGTATCGGGCCAACAAATCAAATTTTACGTCATGGAACGAGCTGGTGGATGGATTAAGGCAGGAGTTCCAGCCTATTGATTACGAAGAGAAGCTGGTAGACGAGATCAAGCGACGCACTCAAGGGCCGAACGAACCTATAGGTATTTATATTGCGGCAATGACGTCACTGTTCTCACGCCTACAAACCAAGCTCTCCGAAAAGCAGAAGCTGAGAATTCTGTTGCGAAATATCGCTCCATTTTATCAGACTCAGCTCGGCCTTATCGAGGTTGAGTCCGTGCCACACCTATTACAGTTATGCCGGAAATTAGAGGCAAGAAAGATTTCAGTTGAATCTTACGTACCTCCACCTCGCCGCGGTCAGTCATATGAGCCAGATCTAGCGTATGTGTATACGGAGAGTGAGCACCAAGCTGCTCCTATCGAATCTCGTCCAGGAAGTAGTCGAAATCAGGATTCACGACAAACCACTTCCGAGCCACCCCTCCGCAAATGCTGGAATTGCGACCAGCCAGGACACCGCGCTGCCGGCTGTGATCTAAGACAGTCGAAGAGGTATTGTTACCGATGTGGTAAAGTAGGTTACACAGTAACTACCTGTCCGACGTGTTCGGGAAACGGGAGCAAACCGCGAAAGTGAGTCGTTTCTCGCGGCATCCTGATTGTAAACCGACTCAAGTCAATCCAGTTCTTGATTTTATAATCGCTCACGCAAAGGACGACGAACGTCCTTATTTAAACGTCCATATATACGATGAACCGTTTCTCGGTCTTTTGGATTCGGGTGCTTCATGCACAATCATCGGTAAAGCGGGTTGGGAACGCTTACGTAATATGGACTTACCGATAAAGAGGAACACATCATTTTGTACCGTTGCGAATGGACAGCGTTGTCGCTGTATTGGCAGTATTACAGTGCCGTTTCATTTGAGAGAGAGGACTAAAGTTGTGGATGTTCTCGTTGTACCGGAGCTGCCGCATGAGCTAATCCTTGGTACAAATTTTTGGAGAGTTATGGGTATCGTGCCTGACTTACGGAGAGGAGATTGGAAATTCTCTGCAGAGCCGCCTGCCGTTTTAGATGAGGTAGTTACGTCACGTTCTGCTTTAGATCCAGTACAGGAACAAAAGCTAAGCTCGCTGATAGACAAGATGTTCTGCAACACCCAGCCTGATCAGATCGGTTGCACGAGCTTGGTGTCACATGTCATCCGTACTGATAGCCCACCTATCAAACAGCGGTACTACCCCATCTCGCCGGCGATGCAGAAGATTGCCGATAAGGAGCTGGAGGAGATGTTGAAGCATGACATCGTCGAGCGCTCCAACAGTCCATGGTCTTCACCGATCCTCCTCGTACCTAAAAAGGATGGCAGCTATAGATTTTGTGTAGATTACCGCAAGCTGAACAGTGTAACCACTCGTGATGCTTACCCTCTACCGTATGTCAGCGAAACGTTGGATAAGCTCAGAGATGCCAAGTTTTTATCCTCTCTCGATATCAAGTCAGCATACTGGCAAATACCGTTAGAACAAGACTCTCGACCTTATACCGCATTTACAGTGCCCAATCGCGGCCTGTTTCAGTTCAAGAGGCTACCGTTTGGATTGCATAACGCCCCGGCTACTTGGCAACGTTTTATTGACGGCGTTCTAGGTCACGATTTACAGCCGTATGTATTTGTGTACCTGGACGACATTATTATCATATCGGACACCTATGAGAGACATTTGGAGCTTTTAGAAATCGTCATTAAGCGAATTATGGATGCTGGACTTACATTAAGTAGAGATAAGTGTAACTTTTGCCGTGACGAACTGAAATATCTAGGTTATATCGTCAATAAGTCTGGTCTCCATGTCGATCCCGACAAAGTCCGCGCCATAGTCGAATTCCCGGCTCCCAGGAATACGTCAGAAGTACGTCGTGCCGTGGGAATGGCGTCTTGGTACCGCCGGTTCATACCGAACTTTTCGACCATAATTGCGCCGATCACCAACTTGTTGCGCAAGAACACAAAGTTCATTTGGGATTCACGCTGTCAGGAATCATGGAACCAGCTGAAGAACTGTCTTATTTCCGCTCCGGTGTTGACGTGTCCTAATTTCGACAAAGAATTCGTCGTACAGACTGATGCTTCAGACTTTGGGATCGGTGCTGTACTCACTCAAGGTCACGATGACGGTGATAAAGTTATCGCTTATTTAAGTAGGTCATTGACCCGTCAAGAACGCAACTTTTCAACTACCGAGAAGGAGTGTCTCGCAGTTTTATTCGCAATTGAGAAGTTACGCCCTTATATTGAAGGAAGCCATTTTACCGTTATCACCGATCACGCTTCCTTGAAATGGCTTTCCAGTTTACAGAATCCTACCGGTCGTCTTGCTCGTTGGGCAGTCCGCTTACAACAATACGACTTCACCATAATTCACCGGCCTGGTAAAGAACACTTGGTTCCAGATGCACTTTCTCGTTCCGTACCGCATGTCGACCTTATCGAAGTGTCTGAAACCAAGGACAGTTGGTATAGAAAGATTTATGAGACTGTTTTACACGATCCCGTTCGCTTACCTGATTTCCGTGTCGCTGATGGTAAACTGTATAAGTTCGTAAAACAGGATTGGTCCGAATTATCAGGTGGAAAACATCAGTGGAAGATAGTTGTGCCCCGAGACAAGCGGAAAATGATCATATCACAATGTCATGATATCCCTACCAGCGGCCATCTTGGTGGATTCAAAACGTTTCACCGTGTAGCGCAACATTACTACTGGCCTAAAATGCGCGCCGACATATCGAGTTATGTGCGTTGTTGCGTGACGTGCATTAAAGCCAAGCCTGTGCAGAGAGCACCTCCCGGGCGTATGGGCGGCCACACGTTGATATCAAGGCCTTGGGAAGTAGTTTGTGCTGATATTGTAGGGCCATTGCCAAGATCTTCACGTGGTTACAATTATATATTGGTCGTTGCTGACTGTTTCAGCAAGTTTTGCTTGTGTTTCCCGCTTAGGAAGGCCACCAGCCAAAGTATCGTGCGTCACTTGGAGGATGACGTAATTTTAATGTTTGGGGCTCCAAGGACACTCATTACCGATAACGGCGTCCAGTTCCGCTCCAAGGAGTATACTAAGCTGCTCGAGTCGTATAACATTAAGCCTTCCTATACGTCGCTATATCATCCTCAAGCCAATCCCACCGAACGTATCAACCGCGTCCTGAAAACGATGTTGATATCATTCGTGTCTGACAACCACCGAACTTGGGATACCTACCTACATAAAGTAGCTTGTGCGCTGCGGACGGCGAAACACGAGGTCACAGGTCTTACTCCATATTTTATAAATTTCGGACGTGAAGCAGTACTGATGGGTGATGATGCTATCGACTTGAAATCTGATGAGATTGTCGGATATGACAGGGACAAAGATAAGCTCAAGAGTAGAGCATGTAACTTCTTGAAGCTCTATGAAGACGTGAAGAAACGCCTGCAAAAATCTTATGTCAAGTCAAAAGCACGATACGACTTACGTCATCGAGAAGTGTCGTATTACCCAAATCAGTTGGTGTGGAGGAAAAATTACGTTCTGTCGAATGCCGCTCAGTATTATACCGCAAAACTAGCAGATAAGTATATCGGACCTTTTATGATTCATAAAAGACTTTCCACAGACACGTACCAGCTTAAAGATCTCCAGGATAACGTTTTAAGAGGAACTTGGAGTAGCAAAGACCTGAAGGCAAACCCTCACGATTACGAACCACCATAGGTATCGATATAGTTTCAGTACTTACCTCTTTTGTTTTACCGACCCCTCCCGCTATGAACATGGTTTAGATTTAGGATTAGATTAGGTTTCGATTTAGGTTTTCCATTTATTTTGTGTTGTCGTTCTGTTGGTTAGTGTTCGAGCATAGTTGTCGGAAATTTTCCATGAAAATTTCCTCTGAAGGTAAGCGTGGGGTTGTTACACTACGATTTTTCCTAGCGCCACTCCTCAGGCAACCCTGACTACACCCCCGTGTTGAGAAACCTTGGCCTACTAACACACTCTTCCTCAAGGTCAGGTGAATGAACTCAGTCGACGCTTTTGAAAATGTCCTGACTAGTTCTTCGGCACAGTTTCGAAAATCTGGTTTTAAAGTCGTTCTTCTTAGTCTAGCAGTGATTGGAGTCAGATGTACAGTTTCGTATCTCGTTAAGAGTATCGTATTTCGTCGTATTTTGCCCTTGTGAGGGGATATTTTGTACATCGGCTACCGTTTTGGAATAGTGTTATTCCTCCGATTTATTCGGGATCTCTTAAGACAATCCTGCAACTGAAAAGTCACTTTAAAAGCCGCCCACCAGCTCAGGTGAGATTTCACAATGTGCTTTGCACCCACTTACCTCTTTGCGTTGTCTCAAAGACTAATTCTCTCGTTCTATTTCAGGCTTTTTATTTTGTGTTCACACATAGTATATTATACGTTACGTAGCGATTTTTATTCTACGTATTTATCGTTATTTTACGATTATTTCTACGTACGGCCATATTTGTACGTTGCAACCATACCTTCACGTCACGTACATATATTTCGACATCATCACGACGTTGCCGCTGCATGGTTACTCTACGTCTGTCTACCATATCAGTGATTGTACGTCTTCGCCATATTTTCACGTTGGAAGCACGTAACGGGGAGCTGGTGCATCCACGTCACCTCCGTCGAGTTCTACAACATCTAGGAGTGTTATACCTGTCAGCAGTTGCTGTCTGTTCACCAAGAGGTCCTCACCCTTCCGTGACGTTCTCCAGGAGTCAGCGACCAGCTAAGAATTTTATAATATCTCTGTTTCACATGCTTGTTGACACCACAGCCTCTCTGTGTGTGTATTATTATATTTCCAATGTGCATGATGTACTTAAGATCTACAATTTAAGAGTAATTTACATTGCGCATTCTATGATCGTAATTGTTTGTGTTGACATTTGTACTTACGGATTTAACGGAATATCAGTGTATGTTATCGTTGTAAAGCCACTTCCGCGTGCGTACCATTTTATCATACATTTTCACTTTTCACAGCTGTATCAAGCTTCTGCGAATAGCTCTAAGTTGGCTTAACCCTACTTTTTTGTTTACTTCCGCGGAACAGCATAGACGATCGTCCTTCGCTTACCCGCGCCATTTTGTAATTCTACAGTGACTTTTTGTTTACACCATTGCCTCGCATGAGCACGATTCAGTATTCACAACCTTCATTTGATTTACGCCGCGACTTGGCATTTGAATTTAAATGTTATATGTACTGCGTCCTATCATTAAATGTTTGTTAATGTTACATTTTGCGTTTCTATGCGTCGCATATAATCCCGTAATCTCCCGCCTTGTCCTTACCGTACCGTGTGGTAAATCACGTTATTTGAGAGCGCGTATTTTACATTTACCTGGCGCCCATTCCGAGTTAATATATTTAAAACCCACCCTACTCTACTGCCTCTCTGAGTTAGCCCTCTCAAAACCGCTTACACGGGTCCTCACATCTAGGACAATTGTAATAGCATGTGTGTTCATGTGTGTGTGCATGTGTGTGTATGTGTGTGCATGTGTGTGCATGTGTGTGCATGTGTGTGCATGTGTGTGCATGTGTGTGCATGTGTGTGCATGTGTATGTATGTGTGTGTGCATGTGTGTGTGTGCATGCGTGTGCATGTGTGTGCATGTGTGTGCATGCGTGTATATGTATGTGCATGTGTATGTGCATGTGTGAGCAT
>CAUJCB010000692.1:1165000-1185000 GCA_963082715.1 Harpalus rubripes
TGTGTGTGTATTAGTGTGCATGTGTGTGTGCATGTTTGTGCATGTGTGAGCGTGTGTGTGCATGTGTGTGCATGTGTGTGCATTAGTGTGCATGTGTGTGTGCATGTTTGTGCATGTGTGAGCATGTGTGTGCATGTGTGTGCATGTGTGTGCATGTGTGTGCATTTGTGTGCAAGTGCGTGCGTGTGTGTGCATCTGTGTGCATGTGTGTGCATGTGTGTGCATGTGTGTGCATGTGTGTGTGCATGTGTGTGTGCATGTGTGTGCATGTGTGTGCATGTGTGTGCATGTGTGTGCATGTGTGTGATCATGTGTGTGTGCATGTGTGCATGTGTGTGCATGTGTGTGTGTGCATGTGCGTGCATGTATGTGCATGTGTGTGTGTATGTGTGTGTGCATGTGTGTGTGCATGTGTGTGCATGTGTGTGCATATGTGTGCGTGTGTGTGTTTATCTGTGTGCGTGTGTGTGCATGTGTGTGCATGTGTGTGCATGTGTGTGCATGTGTGTGTGCATGTGTGTGCATGTGTGTGTGCATGTGTGTGCATGTGTGTGTGCATGTGTGTGCATGTGTGCGCATGTGTGTGCATGTTTGTGCATGTGTGTGCATGTGTGTGCATGTGTGTGTGTGCATGTGTGTGCATGTATGTGCATGTGTGTGTATGTGTGTGCATGTGTGTGAGCATGTGTGTGCATGTGTGTGCATGTGTGTGCATGTGTGTGTGCATCTGTGTGCGTGTGTGTGCATGTGGGTGCATGTGTGTGCATGTGTGTGCATGTGTGTGCATGTGTGTGTGCATGTGTGTGCATGTGTGTGCATGTGTGTGTGCATGTGTGTACATGCGTGTGTGCATGTGTGTGCATGTGTGCGCATGTGTGTGCATGTTTGTGCATGTGTGTGCATGTGTGTGCATGTGTGTGCATGTGTGTGATCATGTGTGTGCATGTGTGCATGTGTGTGCATGTGTGTGCATGAGTGTGCATGTGTGTGCATGTGTGTGCATGTATGTGTATGTGTGTGTGCATGAGTATGTGCATGTGTGAGCATGTGTGTGTGCATGTGTATGTGCATGTGTGAGCATGTGTGTGTGCATGTGTGTGCATGTGTGTGTGCATGTGTGTGCATGTGTGTGCATGTGTGTGCATGTGTGTGCATGTGTGTACATGTGTGTGCATGTGTGTGCATGTGTGTGCATGTGTGTGCATGTGTGTGCATGTGCGTGCATGTGTGTGTGTGCATGTGTGTTCATGTGTGTGCATGTGTGTGCATGTGTGTGTATGTGTGTGTGTGCATGTGTGTGCATGTGTGTGCATGTGTGTGTGCATGTGTGTGCATGTGTGTGCATGTGTGTGCATGTGTGTGCATGTGTATGTATGTGTGTGTGCATGTGTGTGCATGTGTGTGTGTGCATGTGTGTGCATGTGTGTGCATGTGTGTGCATGTGTGTGCATGTGTGTGTGCATGTGTGTGTGCATGTGTGTGCATGTGTGTGTGTGCATTTGTGTGTTCATGTGTGTGTTCATGTGTGTGTTCATGTGTGTGTGAATGTGTGTGCATGTGTGTGCATGTGTGTGCATGTGTGTGCATGTGTGTGCATGTGTGTGCATGCGTGTGTGAATGTGTGTGCATGCGTGTGCATGTGTGTGCATGTGTGTGCATGTGTGTGCATGTGTTGCATGTGTGTGCACGTGTGTGTGTGTATTTGTGTGCAAGTGTGTGCATGTGTGTGCATGTGCGTGCATGTGTGTGCATGTGTGTGCATGTGTGTGTGCATGTGCGTGCATGTGTGTGCATGTGTGTGCATGTGTGTGCATGTGTATGCATGTGTGTGCATGTGTGTGCATGTGTGTGTGTGCATGTGTGTGCATGTGTGTGCATGTGTTTGCATGTGTGTGTTCATGTGTGTGTGCATGTGTGTATATGTGTGTGCATGTGTGTGCATGTGTGTGCATGTGTGTGCATGTGTGTGCATGTGTGTGCATGTGTATGTATGTGTGTGTGCATGTGTGTGTGTGCATGTGTGTGCATGTGTGTGCATGTGTGTGCATGTGTGTGCATGTGTATGTATGTGTGTGTGCATGTGTGTGCATGTGTGTGTGTGCATGTGTGTGCATGTGTGTGCATGTGTGTGCATGTGTGTGCATGTGTGTGTGCATGTGTGTGTGCATGTGTGTGTGCATGTGTGTGCATGTGTGTGTGTGCATTTGTGTGTTCATGTGTGTGTTCATGTGTGTGTTCATGTGTGTGTGAATGTGTGTGCATGTGTGTGCATGTGTGTGCATGTGTGTGCATGTGTGTGCATGTGTGTGCATGCGTGTGTGAATGTGTGTGCATGCGTGTGCATGTGTGTGCATGTGTGTGCATGTGTGTGCATGTGTGTGCATGTGTTGCATGTGTGTGCACGTGTGTGTGTGTATTTGTGTGCAAGTGTGTGCATGTGTGTGCATGTGCGTGCATGTGTGTGCATGTGTGTGCATGTGTGTGTGCATGTGCGTGCATGTGTGTGCATGTGTGTGCATGTGTGTGCATGTGTATGCATGTGTGTGCATGTGTGTGCATGTGTGTGTGTGCATGTGTGTGCATGTGTGTGCATGTGTTTGCATGTGTGTGTTCATGTGTGTGTGCATGTGTGTATATGTGTGTGCATGTGTGTGCATGTGTGTGCATGTGTGTGCATGTGTGTGCATGTGTGTGCATGTGTATGTATGTGTGTGTGCATGTGTGTGTGTGCATGTGTGTGCATGTGTGTGCATGTGTGTGCATGTGTGTGCATGTGTGTGTGCATGTGTGTGTGCATGTGTGTGTGTGCATGCGTGTGCATGTGTGTGCATGTGTGTGCATGCGTGTATATGTATGTGCATGTGTATGTGCATGTGTGAGCATGTGTGTGTGCATGTGTGTGCATGTGTGTGTGCATGTGTGTGCATGTGTGTGCATGTGTTTGCATGTGTGTGTTCATGTGTGTGTGCATGTGTGTGTATGTGTGCGCATGTGTGTGCATGTGTGTGCATGTGTGTGCATGTGTGTGCATGTGTGTGCATGTGTATGTATGTGTGTGTGCATGTGTGTGTGTGCATGTGTGTGCATGTGTGTGCATGTGTGTGCATGTGTGTGCATGTGTGTGCATGTGTGTGTGCATGTGTGTGTGCATGTGTGTGCATGTGTGTGTGTGCATGTGTGTGTTCATGTGTGTTCATGTGTGTGTTCATGTGTGTGTGAATGTGTGTGCATGTATGTGCATGTGTGTGCATGTGTGTGCATGTGTGTGCATGTGTGTTGATGTGTGTGCATGTGTGTGCATGTGTGTGCATGCGTGTGTGCATGTGTGTGCATGTGTGTGCATGTGTGTGCATGTGTGTGCATGTGTTGCATGTGTGTGCACGTGTGTGAGTGTATTTGTGTGCAAGTGCGTGCATGTGTGTGCATGTGTGTGCATGTGTGTGTGCATGTGTGTGCATGTGTGTGTGCATGTGCGTGCATGTGTGTGCATGTGTGTGCATGTGTGTGCATGTGTGTGCATGTGTGTGTGCATGTGTGTGCATGTGTGTGCATGTGTGTGCATGTGTTTGCATGTGTGTGCATGTGTGTGCATGTGTGTGTGCATGTGTGTGCATGTGTGTGCATTAGTGTGCATGTGTGTGTGCATGTTTGTGCATGTGTGAGCATGTGTGTGCATGTGTGTGCATGTGTGTGCATTAGTGTGCATGTGTGTGCATGTGTGTGTGCATGTGTGTGCATGTGTGTGCATTAGTGTGCATGTGTGTGTGCATGTTTGTGCATGTGTGAGCGTGTGTGTGCATGTGTGTGCATGTGTGTGCATTAGTGTGCATGTGTGTGTGCATGTTTGTGCATGTGTGAGCATGTGTGTGCATGTGTGTGCATGTGTGTGCATGTGTGTGCATTTGTGTGCAAGTGCGTGCGTGTGTGTGCATCTGTGTGCATGTGTGTGCATGTGTGTGCATGTGTGTGCATGTGTGTGTGCATGCGTGTGTGCATGTGTGTGCATGTGTGTGCATGTGTGTGCATGTGTGTGCATGTGTGTGATCATGTGTGTGTGCATGTGTGCATGTGTGTGCATGTGTTTGTGTGCATGTGTGTGCATGTATGTGCATGTGTGTGTGTATGTGTGTGTGCATGTGTGTGTGCATGTGTGTGCATGTGTGTGCGTGTGTGTGTTTATCTGTGTGCGTGTGTGTGCATGTGTGTGCATGTGTGTGCATGTGTGTGCATGTGTGTGTGCATGTGTGTGCATGTGTGTGTGCATGTGTGTGCATGTGTGTGTGCATGTGTGTGCATGTGTGCGCATGTGTGTGCATGTTTGTGCATGTGTGTGCATGTGTGTGCATGTGTGTGTGTGCACGTGTGTGCATGTATGTGCATGTGTGTGTATGTGTGTGTGCATGTGTGTGTGCATGTGTGTGCATGTGTGTGCATGTGTGTGCATGTGTGTGTGCATCTGTGTGCGTGTGTGTGCATGTGTGTGCATGTGTGTGCATGTGTGTGCATGTGTGTGCATGTGCGTGCATGTGTGTGTGCATGTGTGTGCATGTGTGCGCATGTGTGTGTGCATGTGTGTGCATGTGTGTGTGCATGTGTGTGCATGTGTGCGCATGTGTGTGCATGTTTGTGCATGTGTGTGCATGTGTGTGCATGTGTGTGATCATGTGTGTGCATGTGTGCATGTGTGTGCATGTGTGTGCATGAGTGTGCATGTGTGTGCATATGTGTGCATGTATGTGCATGTGTGTGTGCATGAGTATGTGCATGTGTGAGCATGTGTGTGTGCATGTGTATGTGCATGTGTGAGCATGTGTGTGTGCATGTGTGTGCATGTGTGTGTGCATGTGTGTGCATGTGTGTGCATGTGTGTGCATGTGTGTGCATGTGTGTACATGTGTGTGCATGTGTGTGCATGTGTGTGCATGTGTGTGCATGTGTGTGCATGTGTGTGCATGTGTGTGTGTGCATGTGTGTTCATGTGTGTGCATGTGTGTGCATGTGTGTGTATGTGTGTGTGTGCATGTGTGTGCATGTGTGTGCATGTGTGTGTGCATGTGTGTGCATGTGTGTGTGCATGTGTGTGCATGTGTGTGCATGTGTGTGCATGTGTGTGCATGTGTGTGCATGTGTATGTATGTGTGTGTGCATGTGTGTGTGTGCATGTGTGTGCATGTGTGTGCATGTGTGTGCATGTGTGTGCATGTGTGTGCATGTGTGTGTGCATGTGTGTGTGCATGTGTGTGTGCATGTGGCGCATGTGTGTGCATGTGTGCGCATGTGTGTGCATGTGTGCATGTGTGTGCATGTGTGTGCATGTGTGTGTGTGCATGTGTGTGCATGCGTGTACGCATGTGTGTGCAAGTATGTGCATGTGTGTGTGCATGTGTGTGTGCTTATGTGTGTATGTGTGTGCATGTGTGTGCGTGTGTGTGCATGTGTGTGCATTTGTGTGCATGTGTGTGTTCATGTGTGTGTGCATGTGTGTGTGCATGTATGTGCATGTGTGTGCATGTGTGTGCATGTGTGTGCATGTGTGTGCATGTGTGTGTGCATGTGTGTGCATGTGTGTGTGCATGTGTGTGCATGTGTGTGCATGTGTGTGTTCATGTGTGTGTGCATGTGTGCATGTGTGTACATGTGTGTGCATGTGTGTGCATGTGTGTGCATGTGTGTGCATGTGTGTGCATGTGTGTGCATGTGTTTGCATGTGTGTGTTCATGTGTGTGTGCATGTGTGTATATGTGTGTATGTGTGTGTGTGCATGTGTGAGCATGTGTGTGCATGTGTTTGCATGTGTGTGTTCATGTGTGTGTGCATGTGTGTATATGTGTGTGCATGTGTGTGCATGTGTGTGCATGTGTGTGCATGTGTGTGCATGTGTGTGCATGTGTATGTATGTGTGTGTGCATGTGTGTGTGTGCATGTGTGTGCATGTGTGTGCATGTGTGTGCATGTGTGTGCATGTGTATGTATGTGTGTGTGCATGTGTGTGCATGTGTGTGTGTGCATGTGTGTGCATGTGTGTGCATGTGTGTGCATGTGTGTGCATGTGTGTGTGCATGTGTGTGTGCATGTGTGTGTGCATGTGTGTGCATGTGTGTGTGTGCATTTGTGTGTTCATGTGTGTGTTCATGTGTGTGTTCATGTGTGTGTGAATGTGTGTGCATGTGTGTGCATGTGTGTGCACGTGTGTGCATGTGTGTGCATGTGTGTGCATGTGTGTGCATGCGTGTGTGAATGTGTGTGCATGCGTGTGCATGTGTGTGCATGTGTGTGCATGTGTGTGCATGTGTGTGCATGTGTTGCATGTGTGTGCACGTGTGTGTGTGTATTTGTGTGCAAGTGTGTGCATGTGTGTGCATGTGCGTGCATGTGTGTGCATGTGTGTGCATGTGTGTGTGCATGTGCGTGCATGTGTGTGCATGTGTGTGCATGTGTGTGCATGTGTATGCATGTGTGTGCATGTGTGTGCATGTGTGTGTGTGCATGTGTGTGCATGTGTGTGCATGTGTTTGCATGTGTGTGTTCATGTGTGTGTGCATGTGTGTATATGTGTGTGCATGTGTGTGCATGTGTGTGCATGTGTGTGCATGTGTGTGCATGTGTGTGCATGTGTATGTATGTGTGTGTGCATGTGTGTGTGTGCATGTGTGTGCATGTGTGTGCATGTGTGTGCATGTGTGTGCATGTGTGTGTGCATGTGTGTGTGCATGTGTGTGTGTGCATGCGTGTGCATGTGTGTGCATGTGTGTGCATGCGTGTATATGTATGTGCATGTGTATGTGCATGTGTGAGCATGTGTGTGTGCATGTGTGTGCATGTGTGTGTGCATGTGTGTGCATGTGTGTGCATGTGTTTGCATGTGTGTGTTCATGTGTGTGTGCATGTGTGTGTATGTGTGTGCATGTGTGTGCATGTGTGTGCATGTGTGTGCATGTGTGTGCATGTGTGTGCATGTGTATGTATGTGTGTGTGCATGTGTGTGTGTGCATGTGTGTGCATGTGTGTGCATGTGTGTGCATGTGTGTGCATGTGTGTGCATGTGTGTGTGCATGTGTGTGTGCATGTGTGTGCATGTGTGTGTGTGCATGTGTGTGTTCATGTGTGTTCATGTGTGTGTTCATGTGTGTGTGAATGTGTGTGCATGTGTGTGCATGTGTGTGCATGTGTGTGCATGTGTGTTCATGTGTGTGCATGTGTGTGCATGTGTGTGCATGCGTGTGTGCATGTGTGTGCATGTGTGTGCATGTGTGTGCATGTGTGTGCATGTGTTGCATGTGTGTGCACGTGTGTGAGTGTATTTGTGTGCAAGTGCGTGCATGTGTGTGCATGTGTGTGCATGTGTGTGTGCATGTGTGTGCATGTGTGTGTGCATGTGCGTGCATGTGCGTGCATGTGTGTGCATGTGTGTGCATGTGTGTGCATGTGTGTGCATGTGTGTGTGCATGTGTGTGCATGTGTGTGCATGTGTGTGCATGTGTTTGCATGTGTGTGCATGTGTGTGCATGTGTGTGTGCATGTGTGTGCATGTGTGTGCATTAGTGTGCATGTGTGTGTGCATGTTTGTGCATGTGTGAGCATGTGTGTGCATGTGTGTGCATGTGTGTGCATTAGTGTGCATGTGTGTGCATGTGTGTGTGCATGTGTGTGCATGTGTGTGCATTAGTGTGCATGTGTGTGTGCATGTTTATGCATGTGTGAGCGTGTGTGTGCATGTGTGTGCATGTGTGTGCATTAGTGTGCATGTGTGTGTGCATGTTTGTGCATGTGTGAGCATGTGTGTGCATGTGTGTGCATGTGTGTGCATGTGTGTGCATTTGTGTGCAAGTGCGTGCGTGTGTGTGCATCTGTGTGCATGTGTGTGCATGTGTGTGCATGTGTGTGCATGTGTGTGTGCATGCGTGTGTGCATGTGTGTGCATGTGTGTGCATGTGTGTGCATGTGTGTGCATGTGTGTGATCATGTGTGTGTGTGCATGTGTGCATGTGTGTGCATGTGTTTGTGTGCATGTGTGTGCATGTATGTGCATGTGTGTGTGTATGTGTGTGTGCATGTGTGTGTGCATGTGTGTGCATGTGTGTGCGTGTGTGTGTTTATCTGTGTGCGTGTGTGTGCATGTGTGTGCATGTGTGTGCATGTGTGTGCATGTGTGTGTGCATGTGTGTGCATGTGTGTGTGCATGTGTGTGCATGTGTGTGTGCATGTGTGTGCATGTGTGCGCATGTGTGTGCATGTTTGTGCATGTGTGTGCATGTGTGTGCATGTGTGTGTGTGCACGTGTGTGCATGTATGTGCATGTGTGTGTATGTGTGTGTGCATGTGTGTGTGCATGTGTGTGCATGTGTGTGCATGTGTGTGCATGTGTGTGTGCATCTGTGTGCGTGTGTGTGCATGTGTGTGCATGTGTGTGCATGTGTGTGCATGTGTGTGCATGTGTGTGCATGTGTGTGTGCATGTGTGTGCATGTGTGTGCATGTGTGTGTGCATGTGTGTGCATGTGTGTGTGCATGTGTGTGCATGTGTGCGCATATGTGTGCATGTTTGTGCATGTGTGTGCATGTGTGTGCATGTGTGTATGTGTGTGTGTGCATGTGTGTGCATGTGTGTGCATGTGTGTGCATGCGTGCATATGTGTGTGCATGTGTGTGCATGTGTGTGCATGTGTGTGCATGTGTGTGTGCATGTGTGCATGTGTGTGCATGTGTGTACGCATGTGTGTGCATGTATGTGCATGTGTGTGTTCATGTGTGTGTGCATGTGTGTGTATGTGTGTGCATGTGTGTGCATGTGTGTGCATGTGTGTGCATGTGTGTGCATGTGTGTGCATGTGTATGTATGTGTGTGTGCATGTGTGTGTGTGTGCATGCGTGTGCATGTGTGTGCATGTGTGTGTGTGCATTTGTGTGTTCATGTGTGTGTTCATGTGTGTGTTCATGTGTGTGTGAATGTGTGTGCATGTGTGTGCATGTGTGTGCATGTGTGTGCATGTGTGTGCATGTGTGTGCATGCGTGTGTGAATGTGTGTGCATGCGTGTGCATGTGTGTGCATGTGTGTGCATGTGTGTGCATGTGTGTGCATGTGTTGCATGTGTGTGCACGTGTGTGTGTGTATTTGTGTGCAAGTGTGTGCATGTGTGTGCATGTGCGTGCATGTGTGTGCATGTGTGTGCATGTGTGTGTGCATGTGCGTGCATGTGTGTGCATGTGTGTGCATGTGTGTGCATGTGTATGCATGTGTGTGCATGTGTGTGCATGTGTGTGTGTGCATGTGTGTGCATGTGTGTGCATGTGTTTGCATGTGTGTGTTCATGTGTGTGTGCATGTGTGTATATGTGTGTGCATGTGTGTGCATGTGTGTGCATGTGTGTGCATGTGTGTGCATGTGTGTGCATGTGTATGTATGTGTGTGTGCATGTGTGTGTGTGCATGTGTGTGCATGTGTGTGCATGTGTGTGCATGTGTGTGCATGTGTGTGTGCATGTGTGTGTGCATGTGTGTGTGTGCATGCGTGTGCATGTGTGTGCATGTGTGTGCATGCGTGTATATGTATGTGCATGTGTATGTGCATGTGTGAGCATGTGTGTGTGCATGTGTGTGCATGTGTGTGTGCATGTGTGTGCATGTGTGTGCATGTGTTTGCATGTGTGTGTTCATGTGTGTGTGCATGTGTGTGTATGTGTGCGCATGTGTGTGCATGTGTGTGCATGTGTGTGCATGTGTGTGCATGTGTGTGCATGTGTATGTATGTGTGTGTGCATGTGTGTGTGTGCATGTGTGTGCATGTGTGTGCATGTGTGTGCATGTGTGTGCATGTGTGTGCATGTGTGTGTGCATGTGTGTGTGCATGTGTGTGCATGTGTGTGTGTGCATGTGTGTGTTCATGTGTGTTCATGTGTGTGTTCATGTGTGTGTGAATGTGTGTGCATGTATGTGCATGTGTGTGCATGTGTGTGCATGTGTGTGCATGTGTGTTGATGTGTGTGCATGTGTGTGCATGTGTGTGCATGCGTGTGTGCATGTGTGTGCATGTGTGTGCATGTGTGTGCATGTGTGTGCATGTGTTGCATGTGTGTGCACGTGTGTGAGTGTATTTGTGTGCAAGTGCGTGCATGTGTGTGCATGTGTGTGCATGTGTGTGTGCATGTGTGTGCATGTGTGTGTGCATGTGCGTGCATGTGTGTGCATGTGTGTGCATGTGTGTGCATGTGTGTGCATGTGTGTGTGCATGTGTGTGCATGTGTGTGCATGTGTGTGCATGTGTTTGCATGTGTGTGCATGTGTGTGCATGTGTGTGTGCATGTGTGTGCATGTGTGTGCATTAGTGTGCATGTGTGTGTGCATGTTTGTGCATGTGTGAGCATGTGTGTGCATGTGTGTGCATGTGTGTGCATTAGTGTGCATGTGTGTGCATGTGTGTGTGCATGTGTGTGCATGTGTGTGCATTAGTGTGCATGTGTGTGTGCATGTTTGTGCATGTGTGAGCGTGTGTGTGCATGTGTGTGCATGTGTGTGCATTAGTGTGCATGTGTGTGTGCATGTTTGTGCATGTGTGAGCATGTGTGTGCATGTGTGTGCATGTGTGTGCATGTGTGTGCATTTGTGTGCAAGTGCGTGCGTGTGTGTGCATCTGTGTGCATGTGTGTGCATGTGTGTGCATGTGTGTGCATGTGTGTGTGCATGCGTGTGTGCATGTGTGTGCATGTGTGTGCATGTGTGTGCATGTGTGTGCATGTGTGTGATCATGTGTGTGTGCATGTGTGCATGTGTGTGCATGTGTTTGTGTGCATGTGTGTGCATGTATGTGCATGTGTGTGTGTATGTGTGTGTGCATGTGTGTGTGCATGTGTGTGCATGTGTGTGCGTGTGTGTGTTTATCTGTGTGCGTGTGTGTGCATGTGTGTGCATGTGTGTGCATGTGTGTGCATGTGTGTGTGCATGTGTGTGCATGTGTGTGTGCATGTGTGTGCATGTGTGTGTGCATGTGTGTGCATGTGTGCGCATGTGTGTGCATGTTTGTGCATGTGTGTGCATGTGTGTGCATGTGTGTGTGTGCACGTGTGTGCATGTATGTGCATGTGTGTGTATGTGTGTGTGCATGTGTGTGTGCATGTGTGTGCATGTGTGTGCATGTGTGTGCATGTGTGTGTGCATCTGTGTGCGTGTGTGTGCATGTGTGTGCATGTGTGTGCATGTGTGTGCATGTGTGTGCATGTGCGTGCATGTGTGTGTGCATGTGTGTGCATGTGTGCGCATGTGTGTGTGCATGTGTGTGCATGTGTGTGTGCATGTGTGTGCATGTGTGCGCATGTGTGTGCATGTTTGTGCATGTGTGTGCATGTGTGTGCATGTGTGTGATCATGTGTGTGCATGTGTGCATGTGTGTGCATGTGTGTGCATGAGTGTGCATGTGTGTGCATATGTGTGCATGTATGTGCATGTGTGTGTGCATGAGTATGTGCATGTGTGAGCATGTGTGTGTGCATGTGTATGTGCATGTGTGAGCATGTGTGTGTGCATGTGTGTGCATGTGTGTGTGCATGTGTGTGCATGTGTGTGCATGTGTGTGCATGTGTGTGCATGTGTGTACATGTGTGTGCATGTGTGTGCATGTGTGTGCATGTGTGTGCATGTGTGTGCATGTGTGTGCATGTGTGTGTGTGCATGTGTGTTCATGTGTGTGCATGTGTGTGCATGTGTGTGTATGTGTGTGTGTGCATGTGTGTGCATGTGTGTGCATGTGTGTGTGCATGTGTGTGCATGTGTGTGTGCATGTGTGTGCATGTGTGTGCATGTGTGTGCATGTGTGTGCATGTGTGTGCATGTGTATGTATGTGTGTGTGCATGTGTGTGTGTGCATGTGTGTGCATGTGTGTGCATGTGTGTGCATGTGTGTGCATGTGTGTGCATGTGTGTGTGCATGTGTGTGTGCATGTGTGTGTGCATGTGGCGCATGTGTGTGCATGTGTGCGCATGTGTGTGCATGTGTGCATGTGTGTGCATGTGTGTGCATGTGTGTGTGTGCATGTGTGTGCATGCGTGTACGCATGTGTGTGCAAGTATGTGCATGTGTGTGTGCATGTGTGTGTGCTTATGTGTGTATGTGTGTGCATGTGTGTGCGTGTGTGTGCATGTGTGTGCATTTGTGTGCATGTGTGTGTTCATGTGTGTGTGCATGTGTGTGTGCATGTATGTGCATGTGTGTGCATGTGTGTGCATGTGTGTGCATGTGTGTGCATGTGTGTGTGCATGTGTGTGCATGTGTGTGTGCATGTGTGTGCATGTGTGTGCATGTGTGTGTTCATGTGTGTGTGCATGTGTGCATGTGTGTACATGTGTGTGCATGTGTGTGCATGTGTGTGCATGTGTGTGCATGTGTGTGCATGTGTGTGCATGTGTTTGCATGTGTGTGTTCATGTGTGTGTGCATGTGTGTATATGTGTGTATGTGTGTGTGTGCATGTGTGAGCATGTGTGTGCATGTGTTTGCATGTGTGTGTTCATGTGTGTGTGCATGTGTGTATATGTGTGTGCATGTGTGTGCATGTGTGTGCATGTGTGTGCATGTGTGTGCATGTGTGTGCATGTGTATGTATGTGTGTGTGCATGTGTGTGTGTGCATGTGTGTGCATGTGTGTGCATGTGTGTGCATGTGTGTGCATGTGTATGTATGTGTGTGTGCATGTGTGTGCATGTGTGTGTGTGCATGTGTGTGCATGTGTGTGCATGTGTGTGCATGTGTGTGCATGTGTGTGTGCATGTGTGTGTGCATGTGTGTGTGCATGTGTGTGCATGTGTGTGTGTGCATTTGTGTGTTCATGTGTGTGTTCATGTGTGTGTTCATGTGTGTGTGAATGTGTGTGCATGTGTGTGCATGTGTGTGCACGTGTGTGCATGTGTGTGCATGTGTGTGCATGTGTGTGCATGCGTGTGTGAATGTGTGTGCATGCGTGTGCATGTGTGTGCATGTGTGTGCATGTGTGTGCATGTGTGTGCATGTGTTGCATGTGTGTGCACGTGTGTGTGTGTATTTGTGTGCAAGTGTGTGCATGTGTGTGCATGTGCGTGCATGTGTGTGCATGTGTGTGCATGTGTGTGTGCATGTGCGTGCATGTGTGTGCATGTGTGTGCATGTGTGTGCATGTGTATGCATGTGTGTGCATGTGTGTGCATGTGTGTGTGTGCATGTGTGTGCATGTGTGTGCATGTGTTTGCATGTGTGTGTTCATGTGTGTGTGCATGTGTGTATATGTGTGTGCATGTGTGTGCATGTGTGTGCATGTGTGTGCATGTGTGTGCATGTGTGTGCATGTGTATGTATGTGTGTGTGCATGTGTGTGTGTGCATGTGTGTGCATGTGTGTGCATGTGTGTGCATGTGTGTGCATGTGTGTGTGCATGTGTGTGTGCATGTGTGTGTGTGCATGCGTGTGCATGTGTGTGCATGTGTGTGCATGCGTGTATATGTATGTGCATGTGTATGTGCATGTGTGAGCATGTGTGTGTGCATGTGTGTGCATGTGTGTGTGCATGTGTGTGCATGTGTGTGCATGTGTTTGCATGTGTGTGTTCATGTGTGTGTGCATGTGTGTGTATGTGTGTGCATGTGTGTGCATGTGTGTGCATGTGTGTGCATGTGTGTGCATGTGTGTGCATGTGTATGTATGTGTGTGTGCATGTGTGTGTGTGCATGTGTGTGCATGTGTGTGCATGTGTGTGCATGTGTGTGCATGTGTGTGCATGTGTGTGTGCATGTGTGTGTGCATGTGTGTGCATGTGTGTGTGTGCATGTGTGTGTTCATGTGTGTTCATGTGTGTGTTCATGTGTGTGTGAATGTGTGTGCATGTGTGTGCATGTGTGTGCATGTGTGTGCATGTGTGTTCATGTGTGTGCATGTGTGTGCATGTGTGTGCATGCGTGTGTGCATGTGTGTGCATGTGTGTGCATGTGTGTGCATGTGTGTGCATGTGTTGCATGTGTGTGCACGTGTGTGAGTGTATTTGTGTGCAAGTGCGTGCATGTGTGTGCATGTGTGTGCATGTGTGTGTGCATGTGTGTGCATGTGTGTGTGCATGTGCGTGCATGTGCGTGCATGTGTGTGCATGTGTGTGCATGTGTGTGCATGTGTGTGCATGTGTGTGTGCATGTGTGTGCATGTGTGTGCATGTGTGTGCATGTGTTTGCATGTGTGTGCATGTGTGTGCATGTGTGTGTGCATGTGTGTGCATGTGTGTGCATTAGTGTGCATGTGTGTGTGCATGTTTGTGCATGTGTGAGCATGTGTGTGCATGTGTGTGCATGTGTGTGCATTAGTGTGCATGTGTGTGCATGTGTGTGTGCATGTGTGTGCATGTGTGTGCATTAGTGTGCATGTGTGTGTGCATGTTTATGCATGTGTGAGCGTGTGTGTGCATGTGTGTGCATGTGTGTGCATTAGTGTGCATGTGTGTGTGCATGTTTGTGCATGTGTGAGCATGTGTGTGCATGTGTGTGCATGTGTGTGCATGTGTGTGCATTTGTGTGCAAGTGCGTGCGTGTGTGTGCATCTGTGTGCATGTGTGTGCATGTGTGTGCATGTGTGTGCATGTGTGTGTGCATGCGTGTGTGCATGTGTGTGCATGTGTGTGCATGTGTGTGCATGTGTGTGCATGTGTGTGATCATGTGTGTGTGTGCATGTGTGCATGTGTGTGCATGTGTTTGTGTGCATGTGTGTGCATGTATGTGCATGTGTGTGTGTATGTGTGTGTGCATGTGTGTGTGCATGTGTGTGCATGTGTGTGCGTGTGTGTGTTTATCTGTGTGCGTGTGTGTGCATGTGTGTGCATGTGTGTGCATGTGTGTGCATGTGTGTGTGCATGTGTGTGCATGTGTGTGTGCATGTGTGTGCATGTGTGTGTGCATGTGTGTGCATGTGTGCGCATGTGTGTGCATGTTTGTGCATGTGTGTGCATGTGTGTGCATGTGTGTGTGTGCACGTGTGTGCATGTATGTGCATGTGTGTGTATGTGTGTGTGCATGTGTGTGTGCATGTGTGTGCATGTGTGTGCATGTGTGTGCATGTGTGTGTGCATCTGTGTGCGTGTGTGTGCATGTGTGTGCATGTGTGTGCATGTGTGTGCATGTGTGTGCATGTGTGTGCATGTGTGTGTGCATGTGTGTGCATGTGTGTGCATGTGTGTGTGCATGTGTGTGCATGTGTGTGTGCATGTGTGTGCATGTGTGCGCATATGTGTGCATGTTTGTGCATGTGTGTGCATGTGTGTGCATGTGTGTATGTGTGTGTGTGCATGTGTGTGCATGTGTGTGCATGTGTGTGCATGCGTGCATATGTGTGTGCATGTGTGTGCATGTGTGTGCATGTGTGTGCATGTGTGTGTGCATGTGTGCATGTGTGTGCATGTGTGTACGCATGTGTGTGCATGTATGTGCATGTGTGTGTTCATGTGTGTGTGCATGTGTGTGTATGTGTGTGCATGTGTGTGCATGTGTGTGCATGTGTGTGCATGTGTGTGCATGTGTGTGCATGTGTATGTATGTGTGTGTGCATGTGTGTGTGTGCATGCGTGTGCATGTGTGTGCATGTGTGTGCATGCGTGTATATGTATGTGCATGTGTATGTGCATGTGTGAGCATGTGTGTGTGCATGTGTGTGCATGTGTGTGTGCATGTGTGTGCATGTGTGTGCATGTGTTTGCATGTGTGTGTTCATGTGTGTGTGCATGTGTGTGTATGTGTGTGCATGTGTGTGCATGTGTGTGCATGTGTGTGCATGTGTGTGCATGTGTGTGCATGTGTATGTATGTGTGTGTGCATGTGTGTGTGTGCATGTGTGTGCATGTGTGTGCATGTGTGTGCATGTGTGTGCATGTGTGTGCATGTGTGTGTGCATGTGTGTGTGCATGTGTGCGCATGTGTGTGTGTGCATGTGTGTGTTCATGTGTGTGTTCATGTGTGTGTTCATGTGTGTGTGAATGTGTGTGCATGTGTGTGCATGTGTGTGCATGTGTGTGCATGTGTGTGCATGTGTGTTCATGTGTGTGCATGTGTGTGCATGTGTGTGCATGCGTGTGTGCATGTGTGTGCATGTGTGTGCATGTGTGTGCATGTGTGTGCATGTGTTGCATGTGTGTGCACGTGTGTGAGTGTATTTGTGTGCAAGTGCGTGCATGTGTGTGCATGTGTGTGCATGTGTGTGCATGTGTGTGCATGTGTGTGTGCATGTGCGTGCATGTGTGTGCATGTGTGAGCATGTGTGTGCATGTGTGTGCATGTGTGTGTGCATGTGTGTGCATGTGTGTGCATGTGTGTGCATGTGTTTGCATGTGTGTGCATGTGTGTGCATGTGTGTGTGCATGTGTGTGCATGTGTGTGCATTAGTGTGCATGTGTGTGCGCATGTTTGTGCATGTGTGAGCATGTGTGTGCATGTGTGTGCATGTGTGTGCATTAGTGTGCATGTGTGTGCATGTGTGTGTGCATGTGTGTGCATGTGTGTGTATTAGTGTGCATGTGTGTGTGCATGTTTGTGCATGTGTGAGCGTGTGTGTGCATGTGTGTGCATGTGTGTGCATTAGTGTGCATGTGTGTGTGCATGTTTGTGCATGTGTGAGCATGTGTGTGCATGTGTGTGCATGTGTGTGCATGTGTGTGCATTTGTGTGCAAGTGCGTGCGTGTGTGTGCATCTGTGTGCATGTGTGTGCATGTGTGTGCATGTGTGTGCATGTGTGTGTGCATGTGTGTGTGCATGTGTGTGCATGTGTGTGCATGTGTGTGCATGTGTGTGCATGTGTGTGCATGTGTGTGATCATGTGTGTGTGCATGTGTGCATGTGTGTGCATGTGTGTGTGTGCATGTGTGTGCATGTATGTGCATGTGTGTGTGTATGTGTGTGTGCATGTGTGTGTGCATGTGTGTGCATGTGTGTGCATGTGTGTGCGTGTGTGTGTTTATCTGTGTGCGTGTGTGTGCATGTGTGTGCATGTGTGTGCATGTGTGTGCATGTGTGTGTGCATGTGTGTGCATGTGTGTGTGCATGTGTGTGCATGTGTGTGTGCATGTGTGTGCATGTGTGCGCATGTGTGTGCATGTTTGTGCATGTGTGTGCATGTGTGTGCATGTGTGTGTGTGCATGTGTGTGCATGTATGTGCATGTGTGTGTATGTGTGTGTGCATGTGTGTGAGCATGTGTGTGCATGTGTGTGCATGTGTGTGTGCATCTGTGTGCGTGTGTGTGCATGTGTGTGCATGTGTGTGCATGTGTGTGCATGTGTGTGCATGTGTGTGCATGTGTGTGTGCATGTGTGTGCATGTGTGTGCATGTGTGTGTGCATGTGTGTACATGCGTGTGTGCATGTGTGTGCATGTGTGCGCATGTGTGTGCATGTTTGTGCATTTGTGTGCATGTGTGTGCATGTGTGTGCATGTGTGTGAATGTGTGTGATCATGTGTGTGCATGTGTGCATGTGTGTGCATGTGTGTGCATGAGTGTGCATGTGTGTGCATGTGTGTGCATGTATGTGCATGTGTGTGTGCATGAGTATGTGCATGTGTGAGCATGTGTATGTGCATGTGTATGTGCATGTGTGAGCATGTGTGTGTGCATGTGTGTGCATGTGTGTGTGCATGTGTGTGCATGTGTGTGCATGTGTGTGCATGTGTGTGCATGTGTGTACATGTGTGTGCATGTGTGTGCATGTGTGTGCATGTGTGTGCATGTGTGTGCATGTGTGTGTGTGCATGTGTGTTCATGTGTGTGCATGTGTGTGCATGTGTGTGTATGTGTGTGTGTGCATGTGTGTGCATGTGTGTGCATGTGTGTGTGCATGTGTGTGCATGTGTGTGCATGTGTGTGCATGTGTGTGCATGTGTGTGCATGTGTATGTATGTGTGTGTGCATGTGTGTGCATGTGTGTGTGTGCATGTGTGTGCATGTGTGTGCATGTGTGTGCATGTGTGTGCATGTGTGTGTGCATGTGTGTGTGCATGTGTGTGTGCATGTGTGTGCATGTGTGTGTGTGCATTTGTGTGTTCATGTGTGTGTTCATGTGTGTGTTCATGTGTGTGTGAATGTGTGTGCATGTGTGTGCATGTGTGTGCATGTGTGTGCATGTGTGTGCATGTGTGTGCATGTGTGTGCATTTGTGTGCAAGTGCGTGCGTGTGTGTGCATCTGTGTGCATGTGTGTGCATGTGTGTGCATGTGTGTGCATGTGTGTGTGCATGTGTGTGTGCATGTGTGTGCATGTGTGTGCATGTGTGTGCATGTGTGTGCATGTGTGTGCATGTGTGTGATCATGTGTGTGTGCATGTGTGCATGTGTGTGCATGTGTGTGTGTGCATGTGTGTGCATGTATGTGCATGTGTGTGTGTATGTGTGTGTGCATGTGTGTGTGCATGTGTGTGCATGTGTGTGCATGTGTGTGCGTGTGTGTGTTTATCTGTGTGCGTGTGTGTGCATGTGTGTGCATGTGTGTGCATGTGTGTGTGCATGTGTGTGCATGTGTGTGTGCATGTGTGTGCATGTGTGTGTGCATGTGTGTGCATGTGTGCGCATGTGTGTGCATGTTTGTGCATGTGTGTGCATGTGTGTGCATGTGTGTGTGTGCATGTGTGTGCATGTATGTGCATGTGTGTGTATGTGTGTGTGCATGTGTGTGAGCATGTGTGTGCATGTGTGTGCATGTGTGTGTGCATCTGTGTGCGTGTGTGTGCATGTGTGTGCATGTGTGTGCATGTGTGTGCATGTGTGTGCATGTGTGTGCATGTGTGTGTGCATGTGTGTGCATGTGTGTGCATGTGTGTGTGCATGTGTGTACATGCGTGTGTGCATGTGTGTGCATGTGTGCGCATGTGTGTGCATGTTTGTGCATGTGTGTGCATGTGTGTGCATGTGTGTGCATGTGTGTGAATGTGTGTGATCATGTGTGTGCATGTGTGCATGTGTGTGCATGTGTGTGCATGAGTGTGCATGTGTGTGCATGTGTGTGCATGTATGTGCATGTGTGTGTGCATGAGTATGTGCATGTGTGAGCATGTGTATGTGCATGTGTATGTGCATGTGTGAGCATGTGTGTGTGCATGTGTGTGCATGTGTGTGTGCATGTGTGTTCATGTGTGTGTTCATGTGTGTGTGAATGTGTGTGCATGTGTGTGCATGTATTTGTGCATGTGTGTGCACGTGTGTGCATGTGTGTGCATGTGTGTGCATGTTTGTGCATGTGTGTGCATGTGTGTGCATGTGTGTGCATGTGTGTGCATGTGTGTGCATGTGTGTGCATGTGTGTGCATGTGTATGTGCATGTGCGTGCATGTGTGTGCATGTGTGTGCATGTGTGTGCATGTGTGTGCATGTGTGTGTGTGCATGTGTGTGCATGTGTGTGCACGTGTGTGTGCACGTTTGTGCATGTGTGTGCATGTGTGTGCATCTGTGTGCATGTGTGTGCATGTGTGAGTGCATGTGTGTGAATGTGTGTGCATGTGTGTGCATGTGTGTGTGCATGTTTGTGTGCATGTGTGTGCATGTGTTTGCATGTGTGTGCATGTGTGTGCATTTGTGTGTGTATGTGTGTGCATGTGTGTGCATTAGTGTGCATGTTTGTGCATGTGTGAGCATGTGTGTGCATGTGTGTGCATGTGTGTGCATTAGTGTGCGTGTGTGTGTGCATGTTTGTGCATGTGTGAGCATGTGTGTGCATGTGTGTGCATGTGTGTGCATGTGTGTGCATGTGTGTGCAAGTGCGTGCGTGTGTGTGCATTTGTGTGCATGTGTGTGCATGTGTGTGCATATGTGTGCATGTGTGTGCATGTGTGTGTGCATGTGTGTGCATGTGTGTGCATGTGTGTGCATGTGTGTGCATGTGTGTGCATGTGTGTTGTCATGTGTGTGTGCATGTGTGTGCATGTGTGCATGTGTGTGCATGTGTGTGTGTGTGCATGTGTGTGCATGTATGTGCATGTGTGTGTATGTGTGTGTGCATGTGTGTGTGCATGTGTGTGCATGTGTC
>CAUJCB010000692.1:1190000-1200000 GCA_963082715.1 Harpalus rubripes
TGTGTGCATGTGTGTGCATGTGTGCAGGTGTGTGCATGTGTGCATGTGTGTGCATATGTGTGCATATGTGTGCATGTGTGTGCATGTGTGTGTGCATGTGTGTGCATGTGTATGCATGTGTGTGTATGTGTGTGTGCATGTGTGTGCATGTGTGTGTGTGCATGTGTGTGCATGTGTGTGTGCATGTGTGTGCATGTGTGTGCATGTGTGTGCATGTGGGTGTGCATGTGTGTGCATGTGTGTGCATGTTTGTGCATGTGTATGTATGTGTGTGTGCATGTGTGTGCATGTGTATGAATGAGTGTGTGTGTGCATGTGTGTTCATGTGTGTGCATGTGTGTGCATGTGTGTGTGCATGTGTGTGTGCATGTGTGCGAGCATGTGTGTGGGCATGTGTAAGCATGTGTGTGCATGTGTGTGCATGTGTGTGTGCAGGTGTGTGCATGTGTGTGCATGTGTGTGCATGTGTGTGTTCATGTGTGTGCATGTGTGTGCATGTGTGTGCATGTGTGTGCATGTGAGTGTGCATGTGTGTGCATGTGTGTGCATGTGTGTGCATGTGTGTGCATGTGTGTGCATGTTTGTGCATGTGTGTGCATGTGTGTGTGCATGTGTGTGAATGTGTGTGCATGTGTGTGCATGTGTGTGTGCATGTTTGTGTGCATGTGTATGCATGTGTTTGCATGTGTGTGCATGTGTGTGCATTTGTGTGTGCATGTGTGTGCATGTGTGTGCATTAGTGTGCATGTGTGTGTGCATGTTTGTGCATGTGTGAGCATGTGTGTGCATGTGTGTGCATGTGTGTGCATTAGTGTGCATGCGTGTGTGCATGTTTGTGCATGTGTGAGCATGTGTGTGCATGTGTGTGCATGTGTGTGCATGTGTGTGCATGTGTGTGCAAGTGCGTGCGTGTGTGTGTGCATTTGTGTGCATGTGTGTGCATGTGTGTGCATATGTGTGCATGTGTGTGCATGTGTGTGTGCATGTGTGTGCATGTGTGTGCATGTGTGTGCATGTGTGTGCATGTGTGTGCATGTGTGTGATCATGTGTGTGTGCATGTGTGTGCATGTGTGCATGTGTGTGCATGTGTGTGTGTGCATGTGTGTGCATGTATGTGCATGTGTGTGTATGTGTGTGTGCATGTGTGTGTGCATGTGTGTGCATGTGTGTGCATGTGTGTGTGCATCTGTGTGCGTGTGTGTGCATGTGTGTGCATGTGTGTGCATGTGTGTGCATGTGTGTGTATGTGTGTGCATGTGTGTGTGCATGTGTGTGCATGTGTGTGTGCATGTGTGTGCATGTGTGTGCATGTGTGCGCATGTGTGTGCATGTGTGTGCGTGTGTGTGCATGTGTGTGTGCATGTGTGTGTGCATGTGTGTGCATGTGTGTGTGCATGTGTGTGCATGTGTGTGCATGTATGTGCATGTGTGTGCATGTGTGTACATGTGTGTGCATATGTGTGCATGTGTGTGCATGTGTGTGTGCATGTGTGTGCAGGTGAGTGTGCATGTGTATGTGCATGTGTGTGTGCATGTGTGTGCATGTGTGTGCATGTGTGTGCATGTTTGTGCATGTGTATGCATGTGTGTGCATGTGTGTGCATGTGTGTGATCATGTGTGTGCATGTGTGTGCATGTGTGTGCATGTTTGTGCATGTATGTGTGCATGTGTGTGCATGTATGTGCATGTGTGTGTGAATGTGTGTGTGCATGTGTGTGTGCATGTGTGTGTGCATGTGTGTGCATGTGTGTGTGCATGTGTGTGCATGTGTGTTAATGTGTGTGCATGTGTGTGCATGTGTGTGCATGTGTGTGTGCATGTGTGTGCATGTGTGTTAATGTGTGTGCATGTGTGTGCGTGTGTGTGCATGTGTGTGCATTTGTGTGCATGTGTGTGCATGTGTGTGCGTATGCGTGTGTGCATGTGTGTGTGTGCATGTGTGAGTGCATGTGTTTGTTTGCATGTGTGTGTGCATGTGTGTGCATGTGTGTGCATGTGTGTGCATGTGTGTGTGCATGTTTGTGCATGTGTGAGCATGTGTGTGCATGTGTGTGCATGTGTGTGCATGTGTGTGCATGTGAGTGCAAGTGCGTGCGTGTGTGTGTGCATTTGTGTGCATGTGTGTGCATGTGTGTGCATATGTGTGCATGTGTGTGCATATGTGTGTGCATGTGTGTGCATGTGTGTGCATGTGTGTGCATGTGTGTGCATGTGTGTGATCATGTGTGTGTGCATGTGTGTGCATGTGTGCATGTGTGTGCATGTGTGTGTGTGCATGTGTGTGCATGTATGTGCATGTGTGTGTATGTGTGTGTGCATGTGTGTGTGCATGTGTGTGCATGTGTGTGCATGTGTGTGCATGTGTGTGTGCATCTGTGTGCGTGTGTGTGCATGTGTGTGCATGTGTGTGCATGTGTGTGCATGTGTGTGCATGTGTGTGTATGTGTGTGCATGTGTGTGTGCATGTGTGTGCATGTGTGTGTGCATGTGTGTGCATGTGTGTGCATGTGTGCGCATGTGTGTGCATGTGTGTGCGTGTGTGTGCATGTGTGTGTGCATGTGTGTGTGCATGTGTGTGCATGTGTGTGTGCATGTGTGTGCATGTGTGTGCATGTATGTGCATGTGTGTGCATGTGTGTACATGTGTGTGCATATGTGTGCATGTGTGTGCATGTGTGTGTGCATGTGTGTGCAGGTGAGTGTGCATGTGTATGTGCATGTGTGTGTGCATGTGTGTGCATGTGTGTGCATGTTTGTGCATGTGTATGCATGTGTGTGCATGTGTGTGCATGTGTGTGATCATGTGTGTGCATGTGTGTGCATGTGTGTGCATGTTTGTGCATGTATGTGTGCATGTGTGAGCATGTATGTGCATGTGTGTGTGAATGTGTGTGTGCATGTGTGTGTGCATGTGTGTGTGCATGTGCGTGCATGTGTGTGCATGTGTGTGTGCATGTGTGTGCATGTGTGTTAATGTGTGTGCATGTGTGTGCATGTGTGTGCATGTGTGTGTGCATGTGTGTGCATGTGTGTTAATGTGTGTTAATGTGTGTGCATGTGTGTGCATGTGTGTGCATTTGTGTGCATGTGTGTGCATGTGTGTGCATGTGTGTGCGTATGCGTGTGTGCATGTGTGTGTGCATGTGTGTGTGCATGTGTTTGTTTGCATGTGTGTGTGCATGTGTGTGCATGTGTGTGCATGTGTGTGCATGTGTGTGTGCATGTGTGTGTGCATGTGTGTGTGCATGTGTGTGCATGTGTGTGTGCATGTATTTGCATGTGTGTGTGTGCATGTGTGTGCTTGTGTGTGCATGTGTGTGCATGTGTGTGTGCATGTGTGTTCATGTGTGTGCATGTGTGTGCATGTGTGTGCATGTGTGTGTATGTGTGTGTGTGCATGTGTGTGCATGTGTGTGCATGTGTGTGCATGTGTGTGCATGTGTGTGCATGTGTGTGTGCATGTGTGTGCATGTGTGTGCAGGTGTGTGCATGTGTGCATGTGTGTGCATATGTGTGCATATGTGTGCATGTGTGTGCATGTGTGTGTGCATGTGTGTGCATGTGTATGCATGTGTGTGTATGTGTGTGTGCATGTGTGTGCATGTGTGTGTGTGCATGTGTGTGCATGTATGTGCATGAGTGTGTGCATGTGTGTGCATGTGTGTGCATGTGTGTGCGTGTGGGTGTGCATGTGTGTGCATGTGTGTGCATGTTTTTGCATGTGTATGTATGTGTGTGTGCATGTGTGTGCATGTGTATGCATGAGTGTGTGTGCATGTGTGTTCATGTGTGTGCATGTGTGTGCATGTGTGTGTGCATGTGTGTGCGCATGTGTGCGAGCATGTGTGTGGGCATGTGTGGGCATGTGTGTGCATGTGTGTGCATGTGTGTGTGCAGGTGTGTGCATGTGTGTGCATGTGTGTGTGCATGTGTGTGCATGTGTGTGCATGTGTGTGCATGTGAGTGTGCATGTGTGTGCATGTGTGTGCATGTGTGTGCATGCGTGTGCATGTGTGTGCATGTTTGTGCATGTGTGTGTGTGGGCATGTGTGTGCATGTGTGTGCATGTGTGTGCATGTGTGTGCATGTGTGTGTGTGCATGTGTGTGTGCATGTGTGTGCATGTGTGTGTATGTGTGTGCATGTGTGTGTGCATGTATGTGTGCATGTGTGTGTGCAAGTGTGTGCATGTGTGTGCATGTGTGTGCATGTGTTTCATGTGTGTGCATGTGTGTGTGTGTGTGTGTGCATGTGTGCGTGCATGTGTGTGGGCATGTGTGTGCATGTGTGTGCATGTGTGTGCATGTGTGTGCATGTGTGTGCATGTGTCTGCATGTGTGTGTGTGCATGTGTGTGCATGTGTGTGCATGTGTGTGTGCACGTTTGTGCATGTGTGTGCATGTGTGTGCATCTGTGTGCATGTGTGTGCATGTGTGTGCATGTGTGTGCATGTGTGTGCATGTGTGTGTGTGCATGTGTGTGCATGTGTGTGCATGTGTGTGCATGTGTGTGCATGTGTGTGTACATGAGTGTGTGCATGTGTGTGCATGTGTGTGTGCATGTGTGTGTTCATGTGTGTGTTCATGTGTGTGTTCATGTGTGTGTGAATGTGTGTGCATGTGTGTGCATGTGTGTGTGCATGTGTGTGCAGGTGTGTGCATGTGTGTGCATGTGTATGTACATGTGCGTGCATGTGTGTGCATGTGTGTGCATGTGTGTGCATGTGTGCGCATGTGTGTGTGTGCATGTGTGTGCATGTGTGTGCATGTGTGTGCATGTGTGTGTGTGCATGTGTGTGTTCATGTGTGTGTTCATGTGTGTGTTCATGTGTGTGTGAATGTGTGTGCATGTGTGTGCATGTGTGTGCATGTGTGTGCATGTGGGTGTGCATGTGTGTGCATGTGTGTGTGCATGTGTGTGCATGTGTGTGCATGTTTGTGCATGTGTATGTGTGTGCATGTGTGTGCATGTGTGTGCATGTGTGTGCATGTGTGTGCATGTGTGTGCATGTGTGTGCATGTGTGTGCGCATGTGTGTGTGCATGTGTGTGCGTGTGTATGTGTGCATGTGTGTGTTCATGTGTGTGTTCATGTGTGTGTTCATGTGTGTGTTCATGTGTGTGTGAATGTGTGTGCATGTGTGTGCATGTGTGTGCATGTGTGTGCATGTGTGTGCATGTGTGTGCATGTGTGTGCATGCGTGTGTGCATGTGTGTGCATGTGTGTGCATGTGTGTGCATGTGTGTGCATGTTTGTGCATGTGTGTGTGTGCATGTGTGTGCATGTGTGTGCATGTGTGTGCATGTGTGTGCATGTGTGTGCATGTGTGTGCATGTGTGTGCATGTGTGTGCATGTGTGTGCATGTGTGTGCATGTGTGTGTGCATGTGTGTGCATGTGTGTGTGCATGTGTGTGTTCATGTGTGTGTTCATGTGTGTGTTCATGTGTGTATGAATGTGTGTGCATGTGTGTGCATGTGTGTGTGCATGTGTGTGCAGGTGTGTGCATGTGTGTGCATGTGTGTGCATGTGTGTGCATGTGTGTGCATGTGTATGTGCATGTGTGTGCATGTATGTGTGCATGTGTGTGCATGTATGTGCATGTGTGTGTGCATGTGTGTGTGCATGTGTGTGTGTGCATGTGTGTGTGCATGTGTGTGCATGTGTGTGCATGTGTGTGTGCATCTGCGTGCATGTGCGTGCATGTGTGTGCATGTGTGTGCATGTGTGTGCATGTGTGTGTGCATGTGTGTGCATGTGTGTGCATGTGCGTGCATGTGTGTGCATGTGTGTGCATGTGTGTGCATGTGTGTGTGCATGTGTGTGCATTTGTGTGCATGTGTGTGTGCTTGTGTGTGCATGTGTGTGTGCATGTGTGTGCATGTGTGTGCATGTGTGTGAATGTGTGTGCATGTGTGTGCATGTGAGTGCATGTGTGTGCATGTGTGTGCATGTGTGTGCATGTGTGTGTGCATGTTTGTGCATGTGTGTGCATGTGTGTGCATGTGTGTACATGTGTGTGCATGTGTGTGCATGTGTGTGCATTAGTGTGCATGTGTGTGTGCATGTGTGTGTGCATGTGTGTGCATGTGTGTGTGTGCATGTGTGTGTTCATGTGTGTGTTCATGTGTGTGTTCATGTGTGTGTGAATGTGTGTGCATGTGTGTGCATGTGTGTAAATGTGTGTGTGCATGTGTGTGCATGTGTGTGCATGTGTGTGCATGTGGGTGTGCATGTGTGTGCATGTGTGTGTGCATGTGTGTGCATGTGTGTGCATGTGTGTGCATGTTTGTGCATGTGTGTGTGTGTGCATGTGTGTGCATGTGTGTGCATGTGTGTGCATGTGTGTGCATGTGTGTGTGCATGTGTGTGTGCATGTGTGTGCGTGTGTATGTGTGCATGTGTGTGTTCATGTGTGTGTTCATGTGTGTGTTCATGTGTGTGTGAATGTGTGTGCATGTGTGTGCATGTGTGTGCATGTGTGTGCATCTGTGTGCATGTGTGTGCATGTGTGTGCATGCGTGTGTGCATGTGTGTGCATGTGTGTGCATGTGTGTGCATGTGTGTGCATGTGTGTGCATGTGTGTGCATGTGTGTGCATGTTTGTGCATGTGTGTGTGTGCATGTGTGTGCATGTGTGTGCATGTGTGTGCATGTGTGTGCATGTGTGTGCATGTGTGTGTGCATGTGTGTGTGCATGTGTGTGCATGTGTGTGTGTGCATGTGTGTGTTCATGTGTGTGTTCATGTGTGTGTTCATGTGTGTATGAATGTGTGTGCATGTGTGTGCATGTGTGTGTGCATGTGTGTGCAGGTGTGTGCATGTGTGTGCATGTGTGTGCATGTGTGTGCATGTGTGTGCACGTGTATGTGCATGTGTGTGCATGTATGTGTGCATGTGTGTGCATGTATGTGCATGTGTGTGTGCATGTGTGTGTGCATGTGTGTGCATGTGTGTGCATGTGTGTGCATGTGTGTGCATGTGTGTGCATGTGTGTGCATGTTTGTGCATGTGTGTGCATGTGTGTGTGCATGTGTGTGAATGTGTGTGCATGTGTGTGCATGTGTGTGTGCATGTTTGTGTGCATGTGTATGCATGTGTATGCATGTGTGTGCATGTGTGTGCATCTGTGTGCATGTGTGTGCATGTGTGTGTGCATGTGTGTGAATGTGTGTGCATGTGTGTGCATGTGTGTGTGCATGTTTGTGTGCATGTGTGTGCATGTGTTTGCATGTGTGTGCATGTGTGTGCATTTGTGTGTGCATGTGTGTGCATGTGTGTGCATTAGTGTGCATGTGTGTGTGCATGTTTGTGCATGTGTGAGCATGTGTGTGCATGTGTGTGCATGTGTGTGCATTAGTGTGCATGTGTGTGTGCATGTTTGTGCATGTGTGAGCATGTGTGTGCATGTGTGTGCATGTGTGTGCATGTGTGTGCATGTGTGTGCAAGTGCGTGCGTGTGTGTGTGCATTTGTGTGCATGTGTGTGCATGTGTGTGCATATGTGTGCATGTGTGTGCATGTGTGTGTGCATGTGTGTGCATGTGTGTGCATGTGTGTGCATGTGTGTGCATGTGTGTGCATGTGTGTTGTCATGTGTGTGTGCATGTGTGTGCATGTGTGCATGTGTGTGCATGTGTGTGTGTGCATGTGTGTGCATGTATGTGCATGTGTGTGTATGTGTGTGTGCATGTGTGTGTGCATGTGTGTGCATGTGTCTGCATGTTTGTGTGCATCTGTGTAGGTGTGTGTGCATGTGTGTGCATGTGTGTGCATGTGTGTGCATGTGTGTGCATGTGTGTGCATGTGTGTGTATGTGTGTGCATGTGTGTGTGCATGTGTGTGCATGTGTGTGTGCATGTGTGTGCATGTGTGTGCATGTGTGCGCATGTGTGTGCATGTGTGTGCATGTGTGTGCATGTGTGTGCATGTGTGTGATCATGTGTGTGCATGTGTGTGTGCATGTGTGTGCATGTGTGTGCATGTATGTGCATGTGTGTGCATGTGTGTACATGTGTGTGCATATGTGTGCATGTGTGTGCATGTGTGTGTGCATGTGTGTGCAGGTGAGTGTGCATGTGTATGTGCATGTGTGTGTGCATGTGTGTGCATGTGTGTGCATGTGTGTGCATGTTTGTGCATGTGTGTGCATGTGTGTGCATGTGTGTGCATGTGTGTGCATGTGTGTGATCATGTGTGTGCATGTGTGTGCATGTTTGTGCATGTACGTGTGCATGTGTGTGCATGTATGTGCATGTGTGTGTGAATGTGTGTGTGCATGTGTGTGTGCATGTGTGTGTGCATGTGTGTGCATGTGTGTGCATGTGTGTGCATGTGTGTGTGCATGTGTGTGCATGTGTGTTAATGTGTGTGCATGTGTGTGCATGTGTGTGCATATGTGTGTGCATGTGTGTGCATGTGTGTTAATGTGTGTGCATGTGTGTGCGTGTGTGTGCATGTGTGTGCATTTGTGTGCATGTGTGTGCATGTGTGTGCGTATGCGTGTGTGCATGTGTGTGTGCATGTGTGTGTGCATGTGTTTGTTTGCATGTGTGTGTGCATGTGTGTGCATGTGTGTGCATGTGTGTGCATGTGTGTGTGCATGTGTGTGTGCATGTGTGTGTGCATGTGTGTGCATGTGTGTGTGCATGTATGTGCATGTGTGTGTGCATGTGTGTGCTTGTGTGTGCATGTGTGTGCATGTGTGTGTGCATGTGTGTTCATGTGTGTGCATGTGTGTGCATGTGTGTGTATGTGTGTGTGTGCATGTGTGTGCATGTGTGTGCATGTGTGTGCATGTGTGTGCATGTGTGTGCATGTGTGTGTGCAAGTGTGTGCATGTGTGCAGGTGTGTGCATGTGTGTGCATATGTGTGCATGTGTGTGCATGTGTGTGTGCATGTGTGTGCATGTGTATGCATGTGTGTGTATGTGTGTGTGCATGTGTGTGCATGTGTGTGTGTGCATGTGTGTGCATGTGTGTGCATGTGTGTGTGCATGTGTGTGCATGTGTGTGCATGTGTGTGCATGTGGGTGTGCATGTGTGTGCATGTGTGTGCATGTTTGTGCATGTGTATGTATGTGTGTGTGCATGTGTGTGCATGTGTATGCATGAGTGTGTGTGTGCATTTGTGTTCATGTGTGTGCATGTGTGTGCATGTGTGTGTGCATGTGTGTGTGCATGTGTGCGAGCATGTGTGTGGGCATGTGTAAGCATGTGTGTGCATGTGTGTGCATGTGTGTGTGCAGGTGTGTGCATGTGTGTGCATATGTGTGCATGTGTGTGTTCATGTGTGTGCATGTGTGTGCATGTGTGTGCATGTGTGTGCATGTGAGTGTGCATGTGTGTGCATGTGTGTGCATGTGTGTGCATGTGTGTGCATGTGTGTGCATGTTTGTGCATGTGTGTGCATGTGTGTGTGCATGTGTGTGAATGTGTGTGCATGTGTGTGCATGTGTGTGTGCATGTTTGTGTGCATGTGTATGCATGTGTTTGCATGTGTGTGCATGTGTGTGCATTTGTGTGTGCATTTGTGTGTGCATGTGTGTGCATGTGTGTGCATTAGTGTGCATGTGTGTGTGCATGTTTGTGCATGTGTGAGCATGTGTGTGCATGTGTGTGCATGTGTGTGCATTAGTGTGCATGTGTGTGTGCATGTTTGTGCATGTGTGAGCATGTGTGTGCATGTGTGTGCATGTGTGTGCATGTGTGTGCATGTGTGTGCAAGTGCGTGCGTGTGTGTGTGCATTTGTGTGCATGTGTGTGCATGTGTGTGCATATGTGTGCATGTGTGTGCATGTGTGTGTGCATGTGTGTGCATGTGTGTGCATGTGTGTGCATGTGTGTGCATGTGTGTGCATGTGTGTGTATGTGTGTGCATGTGTGTGTGCATGTGTGTGCATGTGTGTGTGCATGTGTGTGCATGTGTGTGCATGTGTGCGCATGTGTGTGCATGTGTGTGCATGTGTGTGCATGTGTGTGCATGTGTGTGATCATGTGTGT
>CAUJCB010000692.1:1205000-1262500 GCA_963082715.1 Harpalus rubripes
TGTGCATCTGTATGCATGTGTTTGCATGTGTGTGTGCATCTGTGTGAATGTGTGTGCATGTGTGTGCATGTGTGTGTGCATGTTTGTGTGCATGTGTGTGCATGTGTTTGCATGTGTGTGCATGTGTGTGCATTTGTGTGTGCATGTGTGTGTGCATGTGTGTGTTCATGTGTGTGTTCATGTGTGTGTTCATGTGTGTGTGAATGTGTGTGCATGTGTGTGCATGTGTGTGTGCATGTGTGTGCAGGTGTGTGCATGTGTGTGCATGTGTATGTGCATGTGCGTGCATGTGTGTGCATGTGTGTGCATGTGTGTGCATGTGTGTGCATGTGTGTGTGTGCATGTGTGTGCATGTGTGTGCATGTGTGTGTGCACGTTTGTGCATGTGTGTGCATGTGTGTGCATCTGTATGCATGTGTTTGCATGTGTGTGTGCATCTGTGTGAATGTGTGTGCATGTGTGTGCATGTGTGTGTGCATGTTTGTGTGCATGTGTGTGCATGTGTTTGCATGTGTGTGCATGTGTGTGCATTTGTGTGTGCATGTGTGTGCATGTGTGTGCATTAGTGTGCATGTGTGTGTGCATGTGTGTGTGCATGTGTGTGCATGTGTGTGTGTGCATGTGTGTGTTCATGTGTGTGTTCATGTGTGTGTTCATGTGTGTGTGAATGTGTGTGCATGTGTGTGCATGTGTGTGCATGTGTGTGCATGTGGGTGTGCATGTGTGTGTGCATGTGTGTGCATGTGTGTGCATGTTTGTGCATGTGTGTGTGTGTGCATGTGTGTGCATGTGTGTGCATGTGTGTGCATGTGTGTGCATGTGTGTGCATGTGTGTGCGCATGTGTGTGTGCATGTGTGTGCGTGTGTATGTGTGCATGTGTGTGTTCATGTGTGTGTTCATGTGTGTGTTCATGTGTGTGTTCATGTGTGTGTGAATGTGTGTGCATGTGTGTGCATGTGTGTGCATGTTTGTGCATGTGTGTGTGTGCATGTGTGTGCATGTGTGTGCATGTGTGTGCATGTGTGTGCATGTGTGTGCATGTGTGTGCATGTGTGTGCATGTGTGTGCATGTGTGTGTGCATGTGTGTGCATGTGTGTGTGCATGTGTGTGTTCATGTGTGTGTTCATGTGTGTGTTCATGTGTGTATGAATGTGTGTGCATGTGTGTGCATGTGTGTGTGCATGTGTGTGCAGGTGTGTGCATGTGTGTGCATGTGTGTGCATGTGTGTGCATGTGTGTGCATGTGTATGTGCATGTGTGTGCATGTATGTGTGCATGTGTGTGCATGTATGTGCATGTGTGTGTGCATGTGTGTGTGCATGTGTGTGTGCATGTGTGTGTGCATGTGTGTGCATGTGTGTGCATGTGTGTGTGCATCTGCGTGCATGTGCGTGCATGTGTGTGCATGTGTGTGCATGTGTGTGTGCATGTGTGTGCATGTGTGTGCATGTGCGTGCATGTGTGTGCATGTGTGTGCATGTGTGTGCATGTGTGTGTGCATGTGTGTGCATTTGTGTGCATGTGTGTGTGCTTGTGTGTGCATGTGTGTGTGCATGTGTGTGCATGTGTGTGCATGTGTGTGAATGTGTGTGCATGTGTGTGCATGTGAGTGCATGTGTGTGCATGTGTGTGCATGTGTGTGCATGTGTGTGTGCATGTTTGTGCATGTGTGTGCATGTGTGTGCATGTGTGTGCATGTGTGTACATGTGTGTGCATGTGTGTGCATGTGTGTGCATTAGTGTGCATGTGTGTGTGCATGTGTGTGTGCATGTGTGTGCATGTGTGTGTGTGCATGTGTGTGTTCATGTGTGTGTTCATGTGTGTGTTCATGTGTGTGTGAATGTGTGTGCATGTGTGTGCATGTGTGTGCATGTGTGTGTGCATGTGTGTGCATGTGTGTGCATGTGTGTGCATGTGGGTGTGCATGTGTGTGCATGTGTGTGTGCATGTGTGTGCATGTGTGTGCATGTGTGTGCATGTTTGTGCATGTGTGTGTGTGCATGTGTGTGCATGTGTGTGCATGTGTGTGCATGTGTGTGCATGTGTGTGCATGTGTGTGTGCATGTGCGTGTGCATGTGTGTGCGTGTGTATGTGTGCATGTGTGTGTTCATGTGTGTGTTCATGTGTGTGTTCATGTGTGTGTGAATGTGTGTGCATGTGTGTGCATGTGTGTGCATGTGTGTGCATGTGTGTGCATGTGTGTGCATGTGTGTGCATGCGTGTGTGCATGTGTGTGCATGTGTGTGCATGTGTGTGCATGTGTGTGCATGTGTGTGCATGTGTGTGTGTGCATGTGTGTGTTCATGTGTGTGTTCATGTGTGTGTTCATGTGTGTGTTCATGTGTGTATGAATGTGTGTGCATGTGTGTGCATGTGTGTGTGCATGTGTGTGCAGGTGTGTGCGCATGAGTGTGTGCATGTGTGTGCATGTGTGTGTGCATGTGTGTGTTCATGTGTGTGTTCATGTGTGTGTTCATGTGTGTGTGAATGTGTGTGCATGTGTGTGCATGTGTGTGTGCATGTGTGTGCAGGTGTGTGCATGTGTGTGCATGTGTATGTGCATGTGCGTGCATGTGTGTGCATGTGTGTGCATGTGTGTGCATGTGTGTGCATGTGTGTGTGTGCATGTGTGTGCATGTGTGTGCATGTGTGTGTGCACGTTTGTGCATGTGTGTGCATGTGTGTGCATCTGTATGCATGTGTTTGCATGTGTGTGCATGTGTGTGCATTTGTGTGCATGTGTGTGTGCTTGTGTGTGCATGTGTGTGTGCATGTGTGTGCATGTGTGTGCATGTGTGTGCATGTGTGTGAATGTGTGTGCATGTGTGTGCATGTGTGTGCATGTGTGTGCATGTGTGTGTGCATGTTTGTGCATGTGTGTGTGCATGTGTGTGCATGTGTGTGTATGTGTCTGCATGTGTGTGAATGTGTGTGTGCATGTTTGTGCATGTGTGTGCATGTGTGTGCATGTGTGTGTGCATGTGTGTGCATGTGTGTGCATGTGTGTTTGCATGGGTGTGCATGTGTGTGCATGTGTGTGCATGTGTTGCATGCGTGTGCATGTGTGTGTGTGTGCATGTGTGTGTGCATGTGTGTGCATGTGAGTGCATGTGTGTGCATGTGTGTGTGCATGTGTGTGTGCATGTGTGTGCATGTGTGTTCATGTGTGTGCATGTGTGTGTATATGTGTGCATGTGTGTGCATGTGTTTGCATGTGTGTGTGCTTGTGTGTGCATGTGTGTGTGCATGTGTGTGCATGTGTGTGTGCATGTGTGTGCATGTGTGTGTGCATGTATGTGTGTGCATGTGTGTGTGCATGTGTGTGCTTGTGTGTGCATGTGTGTGCATGTGTGTGTGCATGTGTGTTCATGTGTGTGCATGTGTGTGCATGTGTGTGCATGTGTGTGTATGTGTGTGTGTGCATGTGTGTGCATGTGTGTGCATGTGTGTGCATGTGTGTGTGCATGTGTGTGCATGTGTGTGCATGTGTGTGCAGGTGTGTGCATGTGTGCATGTGTGTGCATATGTGTGCATATGTGTGCATGTGTGTGCATGTGTGTGTGCATGTGTGTGCATGTGTATGCATGTGTGTGTATGTGTGTGTGCATGTGTGTGCATGTGTGTGTGTGCATGTGTGTGCATGTGTGTGTGCATGTGTGTGCATGTGTGTGCATGTGTGTGCATGTGGGTGTGCATGTGTGTGCATGTGTGTGCATGTTTGTGCATGTGTATGTATGTGTGTGTGCATGTGTGTGCATGTGTATGCATGAGTGTGTGTGCATGTGTGTGCATGTGTGTGCATGTGTGTGTGCATGTGTGTGCATGTGTGTGCATGTGCGTGCATGTGTGTGTATGTGTGTGCATGTGTGTGCATGTGTGTGTGCATGTGTGTGCATTTGTGTGCATGTGTGTGTGCTTGTGTGTGCATGTGTGTGTGCATGTGTGTGCATGTGTGTGCATGTGTGTGCATGTGTGTGAATGTGTGTGCATGTGTGTGCATGTGTGTGCATGTGTGTGCATGTGTGTGTGCATGTTTGTGCATGTGTGTGTGCATGTGTGTGCATGTGTGTGTATGTGTGTGCATGTGTGTGCATGTGTGTGTGCATGTGTGTGCATGTGTGTGCATGTGTGTTTGCATGGGTGTGCATGTGTGTGCATGTGTGTGCATGTGTTGCATGCGTGTGCATGTGTGTGTGTGTGCATGTGTGTGTGCATGTGTGTGCATGTGAGTGCATGTGTGTGCATGTGTGTGTGCATGTGTGTGTGCATGTGTGTGCATGTGTGTTCATGTGTGTGCATGTGTGTGTATATGTGTGCATGTGTGTGCATGTGTTTGCATGTGTGTGTGCTTGTGTGTGCATGTGTGTGTGCATGTGTGTGCATGTGTGTGTGCATGTGTGTGCATGTGTGTGTGCATGTATGTGTGTGCATGTGTGTGTGCATGTGTGTGCTTGTGTGTGCATGTGTGTGCATGTGTGTGTGCATGTGTGTTCATGTGTGTGCATGTGTGTGCATGTGTGTGCATGTGTGTGTATGTGTGTGTGTGCATGTGTGTGCATGTGTGTGCATGTGTGTGCATGTGTGTGTGCATGTGTGTGCATGTGTGTGCAGGTGTGTGCATGTGTGCATGTGTGTGCATATGTGTGCATATGTGTGCATGTGTGTGCATGTGTGTGTGCATGTGTGTGCATGTGTATGCATGTGTGTGTATGTGTGTGTGCATGTGTGTGCATGTGTGTGTGTGCATGTGTGTGCATGTGTGTGCATGTGTGTGTGCATGTGTGTGCATGTGTGTGCATGCGTGTGCATGTGGGTGTGCATGTGTGTGCATGTGTGTGCATGTTTGTGCATGTGTATGTATGTGTGTGTGCATGTGTGTGCATGTGTATGCATGAGTGTGTGTGCATGTGTGTTCATGTGTGTGCATGTGTGTGCATGTGTGTGTGCATGTGTGTGCGCATGTGTGTGAGCATGTGTGTGGGCATGTGTGGGCATGTGTGTGCATGTGTGTGCATGTGTGTGTGCAGGTGTGTGCATGTGTGTGCATGTGTGTGCATGTGTGTGTGCATGTGTGTGCATGTGTGTGCATGTGTGTGCATGTAAGTGTGCATGTGTGTGCATGTGTGTGCATGTGTGTGCATGTGTGTGCATGTGTGTGCATGTTTGTGCATGTGTGTGTGTGGGCATGTGTGTGCATGTGTGTGCATGTGTGTGCATGTGTGTGTGTGCATGTGTGTGTGCATGTGTGTGCATGTGTGTGTATGTGTGTGCATGTGTGTGTGCATGTATGTGTGCATGTGTGTGTGCAAGTGTGTGCATGTGTGTGCATGTGTGTGCATGTGTTTCATGTGTGTGCATGTGTGTGTGTGCATGTGTGCGTGCATGTGTGTGGGCATGTGTGTGCATGTGTGTGCATGTGTGTGCATGTGTGTGCATGTGTGTGCATGTGTGTGCATGTGTGTGTGTGCATGTGTGTGCATGTGTGTGCATGTGTGTGTGCACGTTTGTGCATGTGTGTGCATGTGTGTGCATCTGTGTGCATGTGTGTGCATGTGTGTGCATGTGTGTGCATGTGTGTGCATGTGTGTGTGTGTGCATGTGTGTGCATGTGTGTGCATGTGTGTGTGCATGAGTGTGTGCATGTGTGTGCATGTGTGTGTGCATGTGTGTGTTCATGTGTGTGTTCATGTGTGTGTTCATGTGTGTGTGAATGTGTGTTCATGTGTGTGCATGTGTGTGTGCATGTGTGTGCAGGTGTGTGCATGTGTGTGCATGTGTATGTGCATGTGCGTGCATGTGTGTGCATGTGTGTGCATGTGTGTGCATGTGTGTGCATGTGTGTGTGTGCATGTGTGTGCATGTGTGTGCATGTGTGTGCATGTGTGTGTGCACGTTTGTGCATGTGTGTGCATGTGTGTGCATCTGTATGCATGTGTTTGCATGTGTGTGTGCATCTGTGTGAATGTGTGTGCATGTGTGTGCATGTGTGTGTGCATGTTTGTGTGCATGTGTGTGCATGTGTTTGCATGTGTGTGCATGTGTGTGCATTTGTGTGTGCATGTGTGTGCATGTGTGTGCATTAGTGTGCATGTGTGTGTGCATGTGTGTGTGCATGTGTGTGCATGTGTGTGTGTGCATGTGTGTGTTCATGTGTGTGTTCATGTGTGTGTTCATGTGTGTGTGAATGTGTGTGCATGTGTGTGCATGTGTGTGCATGTGTGTGCATGTGGGTGTGCATGTGTGTGCATGTGTGTGTGCATGTGTGTGCATGTGTGTGCATGTTTGTGCATGTGTGTGTGTGTGCATGTGTGTGCATGTGTGTGCATGTGTGTGCATGTGTGTGCATGTGTGTGCATGTGTGTGCGCATGTGTGTGTGCATGTGTGTGCGTGTGTATGTGTGCATGTGTGTGTTCATGTGTGTGTTCATGTGTGTGTTCATGTGTGTGTTCATGTGTGTGTGAATGTGTGTGCATGTGTGTGCATGTGTGTGCATGTGTGTGCATGTGTGTGCATGTGTGTGCATGTGTGTGCATGTGTGTGCATGCGTGTGTGCATGTGTGTGCATGTGTGTGCATGTGTGTGCATGTGTGTGCATGTGTGTGCATGTGTGTGCATGTGTGTGCATGTTTGTGCATGTGTGTGTGTGCATGTGTGTGCATGTGTGTGCATGTGTGTGCATGTGTGTGCATGTGTGTGCATGTGTGTGCATGTGTGTGCATGTGTGTGCATGTGTGTGTGCATGTGTGTGCATGTGTGTGTGCATGTGTGTGTTCATGTGTGTGTTCATGTGTGTGTTCATGTGTGTATGAATGTGTGTGCATGTGTGTGCATGTGTGTGTGCATGTGTGTGCAGGTGTGTGCATGTGTGTGCATGTGTGTGCATGTGTGTGCATGTGTGTGCATGTGTATGTGCATGTGTGTGCATGTATGTGTGCATGTGTGTGCATGTATGTGCATGTGTGTGTGCATGTGTGTGTGCATGTGTGTGTGCATGTGTGTGTGCATGTGTGTGCATGTGTGTGCATGTGTGTGTGCATCTGCGTGCATGTGCGTGCATGTGTGTGCATGTGTGTGCATGTGTGTGTGCATGTGTGTGCATGTGTGTGCATGTGCGTGCATGTGTGTGCATGTGTGTGCATGTGTGTGCATGTGTGTGTGCATGTGTGTGCATTTGTGTGCATGTGTGTGTGCTTGTGTGTGCATGTGTGTGTGCATGTGTGTGCATGTGTGTGCATGTGTGTGAATGTGTGTGCATGTGTGTGCATGTGAGTGCATGTGTGTGCATGTGTGTGCATGTGTGTGCATGTGTGTGTGCATGTTTGTGCATGTGTGTGCATGTGTGTGCATGTGTGTGCATGTGTGTACATGTGTGTGCATGTGTGTGCATGTGTGTGCATTAGTGTGCATGTGTGTGTGCATGTGTGTGTGCATGTGTGTGCATGTGTGTGTGTGCATGTGTGTGTTCATGTGTGTGTTCATGTGTGTGTTCATGTGTGTGTGAATGTGTGTGCATGTGTGTGCATGTGTGTGCATGTGTGTGTGCATGTGTGTGCATGTGTGTGCATGTGTGTGCATGTGGGTGTGCTTGTGTGTGCATGTGTGTGTGCATGTGTGTACATGTGTGTGCATGTGTGAGCATGTTTGTGCATGTGTGTGTGTGCATGTGTGTGCATGTGTGTGCATGTGTGTGCATGTGTGTGCATGTGTGTGCATGTGTGTGTGCATGTGCGTGTGCATGTGTGTGCGTGTGTATGTGTGCATGTGTGTGTTCATGTGTGTGTTCATGTGTGTGTTCATGTGTGTGTGAATGTGTGTGCATGTGTGTGCATGTGTGTGCATGTGTGTGCATGTGTGTGCATGTGTGTGCATGTGTGTGCATGCGTGTGTGCATGTGTGTGCATGTGTGTGCATGTGTGTGCATGTGTGTGTGTGCATGTGTGTGTTCATGTGTGTGTTCATGTGTGTGTTCATGTGTGTATGAATGTGTGTGCATGTGTGTGCATGTGTGTGTGCATGTGTGTGCAGGTGTGTGCATGTGTGTGCATGTGTGTGCATGTGTGTGCATGTGTGTGCACGTGTATGTGCATGTGTGTGCATGTATGTGTGCATGTGTGTGCATGTATGTGCATGTGTGTGTGCATGTGTGTGTGCATGTGTGTGTGCATGTGTGTGTGCAAGTGTGTGCATGTGTGTGCATGTGTGTGCATGTGTGTGCATGTGTGTGTGCATCTGTGTGCATGTGCGTGCATGTGTGTGCATGTGTGTGCATGTGCGTGCATGTGTGTGCATGTGTGTGCATGTGTGTGCATGTGTGTGTGCATGTGTGTGCATTTGTGTGCATGTGTGTGTGCTTGTGTGTGCATGTGTGTGTGCATGTGTGTGCATGTGTGTGCATGTGTGTGAATGTGTGTGCATGTGTGTGCATGTGTGTGCAAGTGTGTGCATGTGTGTGCATGTGTGTGCATGTGTGTGTGCATGTTTGTGCATGTGTGTGCATGTGTGTGCATGTGTGTGCATGTGTCTGCATGTGTGTGAATGTGTGTGTGCATGTTTGTGCATGTGTGTGCATGTGTGTGCATGTGTGTGTGCATGTGTGTGCATGTGTGTGCATGTGTGTTTGCATGGGTGTGCATGTGTGTGCATGTGTGTGCATGTGTTGCATGCGTGTGCATGTGTGTGTGTGTGCATGTGTGTGTGCATGTGTGTGCATGTGAGTGCATGTGTGTGCATGTGTGTGTGCATGTGTGTGTGCATGTGTGTGCATGTGTGTTCATGTGTGTGCATGTGTGTGTATATGTGTGCATGTGTGTGCATGTGTTTGCATGTGTGTGTGCTTGTGTGTGCATGTGTGTGTGCATGTGTGTGCATGTGTGTGTGCATGTGTGTGCATGTGTGTGTGCATGTATGTGTGTGCATGTGTGTGTGCATGTGTGTGTGCATGTATGTGTGCATGTGTGTGCATGTGTGTGCATGTGTGTGCATGTGTGTGCATGTGTGTGCATGTGTGTGCATGTGTGTGCATGTGCGTGCATGTGTGTGCATGTGTGTGCATGTGTGTGCAAGTGTGTGCATGTGTGTGTGCAGGTGTGTGCATGTGTGTGCATGTGTGTGCATGTGTGTGCATGTGTGTGCATGTGTGTGCATGTGCGTGCATGTGTGTGTGCATGTGTGTGCATGTGTGTGCAAGTGTGTGCATGTGTTGCATGTGTGTGCATGTGTGTGTGTGCATGTGTGTGCATGTGTGTGCATGTGTGTGCATGTATGTGTGCATGTTTGTGCATGTGTGTGCATGTGTGTGCACGTGTGTTTGCATGTGAGTGCATGTGTGTGTGCATGTGTGTGTGCATGTGTTTGTTTGCATGTGTGTGTGCATGTGTGTGCATGTGTGTGCATGTGTGTGCATGTGTGTGCATGTGTGTGCATGTGTGTGCATGTGTGTGCATGTGTGTGTGCATGTTTGTGCATGTGTGTGCATGTGTGTGTGCATGTGTGTGCATGTGTGTGCATGTGTGTGTGCATGGGTGTGCATGTGTGTGCATGTGTGTGCATGTGTGTGCATGTGTGTGCATGTGTGTGCATGTGTGTGCAAGTGTGTGTGCAAGTGTGTGCATGTGTGTGCATGTGTGTGCATGTGTGTGCATGTGTGTGTGCATGTGTGTGCATGTGTGTGCATGTGTGTGCATGTGTGTGCATGTGTGTGCATGTGTGTGCATGTGTGTGCATGTGTGTGCATGTGTGCGCGTATGTGTGTGTGCATGTGTGTGTGCATGTGTGTGCATGTGTGTGCATGTGTGTGCATGTGTGTGCATGTGTGTGCATGTGTGTGCATGTGTGTGCATGTGTGTGCATGTGTGTGTGCATGTGTGTGCATGTGTGTGTGCATGTGTGTGTTCATGTGTGTGTTCATGTGTGTGTTCATGTGTGTATGAATGTGTGTGCATGTGTGTGCATGTGTGTGTGCATGTGTGTGCAGGTGTGTGCATGTGTGTGCATGTGTGTGCATGTGTGTGCATGTGTGTGCATGTGTATGTGCATGTGTGTGCATGTATGTGTGCATGTGTGTGCATGTATGTGCATGTGTGTGTGCATGTGTGTGTGCATGTGTGTGTGCATGTGTGTGTGCATGTGTGTGCATGTGTGTGCATGTGTGTGTGCATCTGCGTGCATGTGCGTGCATGTGTGTGCATGTGTGTGCATGTGTGTGTGCATGTGTGTGCATGTGTGTGCATGTGCGTGCATGTGTGTGCATGTGTGTGCATGTGTGTGCATGTGTGTGTGCATGTGTGTGCATTTGTGTGCATGTGTGTGTGCTTGTGTGTGCATGTGTGTGTGCATGTGTGTGCATGTGTGTGCATGTGTGTGAATGTGTGTGCATGTGTGTGCATGTGAGTGCATGTGTGTGCATGTGTGTGCATGTGTGTGCATGTGTGTGTGCATGTTTGTGCATGTGTGTGCATGTGTGTGCATGTGTGTGCATGTGTGTACATGTGTGTGCATGTGTGTGCATGTGTGTGCATTAGTGTGCATGTGTGTGTGCATGTGTGTGTGCATGTGTGTGCATGTGTGTGTGTGCATGTGTGTGTTCATGTGTGTGTTCATGTGTGTGTTCATGTGTGTGTGAATGTGTGTGCATGTGTGTGCATGTGTGTGCATGTGTGTGTGCATGTGTGTGCATGTGTGTGCATGTGTGTGCATGTGGGTGTGCTTGTGTGTGCATGTGTGTGTGCATGTGTGTACATGTGTGTGCATGTGTGAGCATGTTTGTGCATGTGTGTGTGTGCATGTGTGTGCATGTGTGTGCATGTGTGTGCATGTGTGTGCATGTGTGTGCATGTGTGTGTGCATGTGCGTGTGCATGTGTGTGCGTGTGTATGTGTGCATGTGTGTGTTCATGTGTGTGTTCATGTGTGTGTTCATGTGTGTGTGAATGTGTGTGCATGTGTGTGCATGTGTGTGCATGTGTGTGCATGTGTGTGCATGTGTGTGCATGTGTGTGCATGCGTGTGTGCATGTGTGTGCATGTGTGTGCATGTGTGTGCATGTGTGTGTGTGCATGTGTGTGTTCATGTGTGTGTTCATGTGTGTGTTCATGTGTGTATGAATGTGTGTGCATGTGTGTGCATGTGTGTGTGCATGTGTGTGCAGGTGTGTGCATGTGTGTGCATGTGTGTGCATGTGTGTGCATGTGTGTGCACGTGTATGTGCATGTGTGTGCATGTATGTGTGCATGTGTGTGCATGTATGTGCATGTGTGTGTGCATGTGTGTGTGCATGTGTGTGTGCATGTGTGTGTGCAAGTGTGTGCATGTGTGTGCATGTGTGTGCATGTGTGTGCATGTGTGTGTGCATCTGTGTGCATGTGCGTGCATGTGTGTGCATGTGTGTGCATGTGCGTGCATGTGTGTGCATGTGTGTGCATGTGTGTGCATGTGTGTGTGCATGTGTGTGCATTTGTGTGCATGTGTGTGTGCTTGTGTGTGCATGTGTGTGTGCATGTGTGTGCATGTGTGTGCATGTGTGTGAATGTGTGTGCATGTGTGTGCATGTGTGTGCATGTGTGTGCATGTGTGTGCATGTGTGTGCATGTGTGTGTGCATGTTTGTGCATGTGTGTGCATGTGTGTGCATGTGTGTGCATGTGTCTGCATGTGTGTGAATGTGTGTGTGCATGTTTGTGCATGTGTGTGCATGTGTGTGCATGTGTGTGTGCATGTGTGTGCATGTGTGTGCATGTGTGTTTGCATGGGTGTGCATGTGTGTGCATGTGTGTGCATGTGTTGCATGCGTGTGCATGTGTGTGTGTGTGCATGTGTGTGTGCATGTGTGTGCATGTGAGTGCATGTGTGTGCATGTGTGTGTGCATGTGTGTGTGCATGTGTGTGCATGTGTGTTCATGTGTGTGCATGTGTGTGTATATGTGTGCATGTGTGTGCATGTGTTTGCATGTGTGTGTGCTTGTGTGTGCATGTGTGTGTGCATGTGTGTGCATGTGTGTGTGCATGTGTGTGCATGTGTGTGTGCATGTATGTGTGTGCATGTGTGTGTGCATGTGTGTGTGCATGTATGTGTGCATGTGTGTGCATGTGTGTGCATGTGTGTGCATGTGTGTGCATGTGTGTGCATGTGTGTGCATGTGTGTGCATGTGCGTGCATGTGTGTGCATGTGTGTGCATGTGTGTGCAAGTGTGTGCATGTGTGTGTGCAGGTGTGTGCATGTGTGTGCATGTGTGTGCATGTGTGTGCATGTGTGTGCATGTGTGTGCATGTGCGTGCATGTGTGTGTGCATGTGTGTGCATGTGTGTGCAAGTGTGTGCATGTGTTGCATGTGTGTGCATGTGTGTGTGTGCATGTGTGTGCATGTGTGTGCATGTGTGTGCATGTATGTGTGCATGTTTGTGCATGTGTGTGCATGTGTGTGCACGTGTGTTTGCATGTGAGTGCATGTGTGTGTGCATGTGTGTGTGCATGTGTTTGTTTGCATGTGTGTGTGCATGTGTGTGCATGTGTGTGCATGTGTGTGCATGTGTGTGCATGTGTGTGCATGTGTGTGCATGTGTGTGCATGTGTGTGTGCATGTTTGTGCATGTGTGTGCATGTGTGTGTGCATGTGTGTGCATGTGTGTGCATGTGTGTGTGCATGGGTGTGCATGTGTGTGCATGTGTGTGCATGTGTGTGCATGTGTGTGCATGTGTGTGCATGTGTGTGCAAGTGTGTGTGCAAGTGTGTGCATGTGTGTGCATGTGTGTGCATGTGTGTGCATGTGTGTGTGCATGTGTGTGCATGTGTGTGCATGTGTGTGCATGTGTGTGCATGTGTGTGCATGTGTGTGCATGTGTGTGCATGTGTGTGCATGTGTGCGCGTATGTGTGTGTGCATGTGTGTGTGCATGTGTGTGCATGTGTGTGCATGTGTGTGCATGTGTGTGCGTGTGTGCATGTGTGTGCATGTGTGGGCATGTGTGTTTGCATGTGTGTGCATGTGTGTGTGCATGGGTGTGTATGTGTGTGCATGTGTGAGCATGTGTGTGTGTGCATGTGTGTGCATGTGTGTGCATGTGTGTGTGCATGTGTGTGCATGTGTGTGCATGTGTGTGCATGTGGGTGTGCATGTGTGTGCATGTGTGTGCATGTGTGTGCATGTTTGTGCATGTGTATGTATGTGTGTGCATGTGTGTGCATGTGTATGCATGAGTGTGTATGTGCATGTGTTCATGTGTGTGCATGTGTGTGCATGTGTGTGTGCATGTGTGTGCATGTGTGCGAGCATGTGTGTGGGCATGTGTGGGCATGTGTGTGCATGTGTGTGCATGTGTGTGTGCAGGTGTGTGCATGTGTGTGCATGTGTGTGCATGTGTGTGTGCATGTGTGTGCATGTGTGTGCATGTGTGTGCATGTGTGTGCATGTGAGTGTGCATGTGTGTGCATGTGTGTGCATGTGTGTGCATGTGTGTGCATGTGTGTGCATATGTGTGCATGTTTGTGCATGTGTGTGTGTGGGCATGTGTGTGCATGTGTGTGCATGTGTGTGCATGTGTGTGCATGTGTGTGTGCATGTGTGTGTGCATGTGTGTGCATGTGTGTGTATGTGTGTGCATGTGTGTGTGCATGTATGTGTGCATGTGTGTGTGCAAGTGTGTGCATGTGTGTGCATGTGTGTGCATGTGTTTCATGTGTGTGCATGTGTGTGTGTGCATGTGTGCGTGCATGTGTGTGGGCATGTGTGTGCATGTGTGTGCATGTGTGTGCATGTGTGTGCATGTGTGTGCATGTGTGTGCATGTGTGTGCATGTGTGTGTGTGCATGTGTGTGCATGTGTGTGCATGTGTGTGTGTGCATGTGTGTGCATGTGTGTGCATGTGTGTGTGCACGTTTGTGCATGTGTGTGCATGTGTGTGCATGTGTGTGCATGTGTGTGCATGTGTGTGTGTGCATGTGTGTGCATGTGTGTGCATGTGTGTGCATGTGTGTGTGCATGAGTGTGTGCATGTGTGTGCATGTGTGTGTGTGCATGTGTGTGTTCATGTGTGTGTTCATGTGTGTGTTCATGTGTGTGTAAATGTGTGTGCATGTGTGTGCATGTGTGTGTGCATGTGTGTGTGCATGTGTGTGCAGGTGTGTGCATGTGTGTGCATGTGTATGTGCATGTGCGTGCATGTGTGTGCATGTGTGTGCATGTGTGTGCATGTGTGTGCATGTGTGTGTGTGCATGTGTGTGCATGTGTGTGCATGTGTGTGCATGTGTGTGTGCACGTTTGTGCATGTGTGTGCATGTGTGTGCATCTGTGTGCATGTGTTTGCATGTGTGTGTGCATCTGTGTGAATGTGTGTGCATGTGTGTGTGCACGTTTGTGCATGTGTGTGCATGTGTGTGCATGTTTGTGCATGTGTGTGCATGTGTGTGCATGTGTGTTTGCATGTGTGTGCATGTGTGTGTGCATGTGTGTGCATGTGTGTGCATGTGTGTGCATCTGTGTGTGTGCATGTGTGTGCATGTGTGTGTGCATGTGTGTGCATGTGTGTGTGCATGTGTGTGCATGTGTGTGTGCATGTATGTGTGTGCATGTGTGTGCATGTGTGTGTGCATGTGTGTGTGCATGTGTGTGTGCATGTGTGTGCATGTGTGTACATGTGTGTGCATGTATGTGCATGTGTGTGTGTGCATGTGTGTGCATGTGTGTGCATGTGTGTGTGCATGTGTGTGCATGTGTGTGCAAGTGTGTGTGCATGTGTGAGCATGTGTGTGCATGTGTGTGCATGTGTGTGCATGTGTGTGCAGGTGTGTGCATGTGTGTGCATGTGTGTGCATGTGTGTGCATGTGTGCGCGTATGTGTGTGCGCATGTGTGTGTGCATGTGTGTGCATGTGTGTGCATGTGTGTGTGCATGTGTGTGCATGTGTGTGCATGTGTGTGCATGTGTGTGCATGTGTGGGCATGTGTGTTTGCATGTGTGTGCATGTGTGTGTGCATGGGTGTGTATGTGTGTGCATGTGTGAGCATGTGTGTGCATGTGTGTGCATGTGTGTGCATGTGTGTGCATGTTTGTGCATGTGTGTGCATGTGTGTGCATGTGTGTGTGCATGTGTGTGCATGTGTGTGCATGTGTGTGCATGTGTGTGCATGTGTGTGCATGTGCGTGCATGTGTGTGTGCATGTGTGTGCATGTGTGTGCATGTGTGTGCATGTGTGTGCAAGTGTGTGCATGTGTTTGCATGTGTGTGCATGTGTGTGCATTTGTGTGGGCATGTGTGTGCATGTGTGTGCATTAGTGTGCATGTGTGTGTGCATGTGTGTGTGCATGTGTGTGCATGTGTGTGTGTGCGTGTGTGTGTTCATGTGTGTGTTCATGTGTGTGTTCATGTGTGTGTGAATGTGTGTGCATGTGTGTGCATGTGTGTGCATGTGTGTGTGCATGTGTGTGCATGTGTGTGCATGTGTGTGCATGTGGGTGTGCATGTGTGTGCATGTGTGTGTGCATGTGTGTGCATGTGTGTGCATGTGTGTGCATGTTTGTGCATGTGTGTGTGTGCATGTGTGTGCATGTGTGTGCATGTGTGTGCATGTGTGTGCATGTGTGTGTGCATGTGTGTGTGCATGTGTGTGCGTGTGTGTGTTCATGTGTGTGTGAATGTGTGTGCATGTGTGTGCATGTGTGTGCATGTGTGTGCATGTGTGTGTTCATGTGTGTGTTCATGTGTGTGTTCATGTGTATGTGAATGTGTGTGCATGTGTGTGCATGTGTGTGCATGTGTGTGCATGTGTGTGCATGTGTGTGCATGTGTGTGCATGCGTGTGTGCATGTGTGTGCATGTGTGTGCATGTGTGTGCATGTGTGTGCATGTGTGTGCATGTGTGTTCATGTTTGTGCATGTGTGTGTGTGCATGTGTGTGCATGTGTGTGCATGTGTGTGTTCATGTGTGTGTTCATGTGTGTGTTCATGTGTGTGTGAATGTGTGTGCATGTGTGTGCATGTGTGTGCATGTGTGTGCATGTGTGTGTTTATGTGTGTGTTCATGTGTGTGTTCATGTGTGTGTGAATGTGTGTGCATGTGTGTGCATGTGTGTGCATGTGTGTGCATGTGTGTGCATGTGTGTGCATGTGTGTGCATGCGTGTGTGCATGTGTGTGCATGTGTGTGCATGTGTGTGCATGTGTGTGCATGTGTGTGCATGTGTGTGCATGTGTGTGCATGTTTGTGCATGTGTGTGTGTGCATGTGTGTGCATGTGTGTGCATGTGTGTGCATGTGTGTGCATGTGTGTGCATGTGTGTGTGCATGTGTGTGTGCATGTGTGTGCATGTGTGTGTGCATGTGTGTGTTCATGTGTGTGTTCATGTGTGTGTTCATGTGTGTATGAATGTGTGTGCATGTGTGTGCATGTGTGTGTGCATGTGTGTGCAGGTGTGTGCATGTGTGTGCATGTGTGTGCATGTGTGTGCATGTGTGCGCATGTGTGTGCATGTGTATGTGCATGTGTGTGCATGTATGTGTGCATGTGTGTGCATGTATGTGCATGTGTGTGTGCATGTGTGTGTGCATGTGTGTGTGCATGTGTGTGTGCATGTGTGTGGGCATGTGTTGGCATGTGTGTGCATGTGTGTGCATGTGTGTGTGCAGGTGTGTGCATGTGTGTGCATGTGTGTGCATGTGTGTGTGCATGTGTGTGCATGTGTGTGCATGTGTGTGCATGTGTGTGCATGTGAGTGTGCATGTGTGTGCATGTGTGTGCATGTGTGTGCATGTGTGTGCATGTGTGTGCATGTGTGTGCATGTTTGTGCATGTGTGTGTGTGGGCATGTGTTCATGTGTGTGCATGTGTGTGCATGTGTGTGTGCATGTGTGTGTGCATGTGTGTGCATGTGTGTGTGCGCATGTGTGTGTTCATGTGTGTGTTCATGTGTGTGTTCATGTGTGTATGAATGTGTGTGCATGTGTGTGTGCATGTGTGTGCAGGTATGTGCATGTGTGTGCATGTGTGTGCATGTGTGTGCATGTGTGTGCATGTGTGTGCATGTATGTGCATGTGTGTGTGCATGTGTGTGTGCATGTGTGTGTGTGCATGTGTGTGTGCATGTGTGTGCATGTGTGTGCATGTGTGTGCATGTGTGTGCATGTGTGTGTGCATCTGTGTGCATGTGCGTGCATGTGTGTGCATGTGTGTGCATGTGTGTGTGCATGTGTGTGCATGTGTGTGCATGTGCGTGCATGTGTGTGCATTTGTGTGCATGTGTGTGCATGTGTGTGTGCATGTGTGTGCATTTGTGTGCATGTGTGTGTGCTTGTGTGTGCATGTGTGTGTGCATGTGTGTGCATGTGTGTGCATGTGTGTGAATGTGTGTGCATGTGTGTGCATGTGTGTGCATGTGTGTGCATGTGTGTGTGCATGTTTGTGCATGTGTGTGCATGTGTGTGCATGTGTGTGCATGTGTGTGCATGTGTGTGCATGTGTGTGTGCATGTTTGTGCATGTGTGTGCATGTGTGTGCATGTGTGTGTGCATGTGTGTGCATGTGTGTGCATGTGTGTGCATGTGTGTGCATGTGTGTGTGCATGGGTGTGCATGTGTGTGCATGTGTGTGCATGTGTTGCATGCGTGTGCATGTGTGTGTGTGTGTGCATGTGTGTGCATGTGTGTGCATGTGTGTGTGCATGTGTGTGCATGTGTGTGCATGTGTGTGCATGTGTGTGTGCATGTGTGTGTGCATGTGTGTGCATGTGTGTTCATGTGTGTGCATGTGTGTGTATATGTGTGCATGTGTGTGCATGTGTTTGCATGTGTGTGTGCTTGTGTGTGCATGTGTGTGTGCATGTGTGTGCATGTGTGTGCATGTGTGTGCATGTGTGTGTGCATGTGTGTGCATGTGTATGAATGTGTGTGCATGTGTGTGCATGTGTGTGCATGTGTGTGCATGTGTGTGCATGTGTGTGCATGTGTGTGCATGTGTGCGCGTATGTGTGTGTGCATGTGTGTGTGCATGTGTGTGTGCATGTGTTTGTTTGCATGTGTGTGTGCATGTGTGTGCATGTGTGTGCATGTGTGTGCATGTGTGTGCATGTGTGTGTGCATGTTTGTGCATGTGTGTGCATGTGTGTGCATGTGTGTGCATGTGTGTGCATGTGTGTGCATGTGTGTGTGCATGGGTGTGCATGTGTGTGCATGTGTGTGCATGTGTGTGCATGTGTTGCATGTGTGTGCATGTGTGTGCATGTGTGTGTGCATGTGTGTGTGCATGTGTGTGCATGTGTGTGCATGTGTGTGCATGTGTGAGCATGTGTGTGCATGTGTGTGCATGTGTGTGCATGTGTGTGCATGTGCGTGCATGTGTGTGTGCATGTGTGTGCATGTGTGTGTGCATGTGTGTGCATGTGTGTGCATGTGTGTGCATGTGTGTGTGCATGTGTGTGCATGTGTGTGCATGTGTGTGCATGTGTGTGCATGTGTGTGCATGTGTGTGCATGTGTGTGCATGTGTGCGCGTATGTGTGTGTGCATGTGTGTGTGCATGTGTGTGTGCATGTGTTTGTTTGCATGTGTGTGTGCATGTGTGTGCATGTGTGTGCATGTGTGTGCATGTGTGTGCATGTGTGTGTGCATGTTTGTGCATGTGTGTGCATGTGTGTGCATGTGTGTGTGCATGTGTGTGCATGTGTGTGTGCATGGGTGTGCATGTGTGTGCATGTGTGTGCATGTGTGTGCATGTGTGTGCAAGTGTGTGTGCAAGTGTGTGCATGTGTGTGCATGTGTGTGCATGTGTTGCATGTGTGTGCATGTGTGTGTGTGTGCATGTGTGTGCATGTGTGTGCATGTGTGTGCATGTGTGTGTGCATGTGTGTGCATGTGTGTGCATGTGTGTGCATGTGTGTGTGCATGTGTGTGTGCATGTGTGTGTGCATGTGTGTGCATGTGTGTGCATGTGTGTGTGCATGTGTGTGCATGTGTGTGCATGTGTGTGCATGTGTGGGCATGTGTGTTTGCATGTGTGTGCATGTGTGTGTGCATGGGTGTGTATGTGTTTGCTTGTGTGAGCATGTGTGTGCATGTGTGTGCATGTGTTTTCATGTGTGTGCATGGGTGTGTATGTGTGTGCATGTGTGTGCATGTGTGTGTGCATGGGTGTGTATGTGTGTGCATGTGTGTGCATGTGTGTGCATGTGTGTGCATCTGTGTGTGTGCATGTGTGTGCATGTGTGTGCATGTGTGTGTGCATGTGTGTGCATGTGTGTGCATGTGTGTGTGCATGTGTGTGCATGTGTGTGTGCATGTATGTGTGCATGTGTGTGCATGTGTGTGCATGTGTGTGCATGTGTGTGCATGTGCGTGCATGTGTGTGTGCATGTGTGTGCATGTGTGTGCAAGTGTGTGCATGTGTGTGTGCAGGTGTGTGCATGTGTGTGCATGTGTGTGCATGTGTGTGCATGTGTGTGCATGTGCGTGCATGTGTGTGTGCATGTGTGTGCATGTGTGTGCAAGTGTGTGCATGTGTTGCATGTGTGTGCATGTGTGTGTGCATGTGTGTGCATGTGTGTGCATGTGTGTGCATGTATGTGTGCATGTTTGTGCATGTGTGTGCATGTGTGTGCACGTGTGTTTGCATGTGAGTGCATGTGTGTGTGCATGTGTGTGTGCATGTGTTTGTTTGCATGTGTGTGTGCATGTGTGTGCATGTGTGTGCATGTGTGTGCATGTGTGTGCATGTGTGTGCATGTGTGTGCATGTGTGTGTGCATGTTTGTGCATGTGTGTGCATGTGTGTGTGCATGTGTGTGCATGTGTGTGCATGTGTGTGTGCATGGGTGTGCATGTGTGTGCATGTGTGTGCATGTGTGTGCATGTGTGTGCATGTGTGTGCATGTGTGTGCATGTGTGTGTAAGTGTGTGTGCAAGTGTGTGCATGTGTGTGCATGTGTGTGCATGTGTGTGCATGTGTTGCATGTGTGTGCATGTGTGTGTGTGCATGTGTGTGCATGTGTGTGCATGTGTGTGTGCATGTGTGTGCATGTGTGTGCATGTGTGTGTGCATGTGTGTGTGCATGTGTGTGCATGTGTGTGCATGTGTGTGCATGTGTGTGCATGTGTGTGCATGTGTGAGCATGTGTGTGCATGTGTGTGCATGTGTGTGCATGTGTGTGCATGTGCGTGCATGTGTGTGTGCATGTGTGTGCATGTGTGTGTGCATGTGTGTGCATGTGTGTGCATGTGTGTGCATGTGTGTGTGCATGTGTGTGCATGTGTGTGCATGTGTGTGCATGTGTGTGCATGTGTGTGCATGTGTGTGCATGTGTGTGCATGTGTGCGCGTATGTGTGTGTGCATGTGTGTGTGCATGTGTGTGTGCATGTGTTTGTTTGCATGTGTGTGCATGTGTGTGCATGTGTGTGCATGTGTGTGCATGTGTGTGCATGTGTGTGTGCATGTTTGTGCATGTGTGTGCATGTGTGTGCATGTGTGTGTGCATGTGTGTGCATGTGTGTGCATGTGTGTGTGCATGGGTGTGCATGTGTGTGCATGTGTGTGCATGTGTGTGCATGTGTGTGCAAGTGTGTGTGCAAGTGTGTGCATGTGTGTGCATGTGTGTGCATGTGTTGCATGTGTGTGCATGTGTGTGTGTGTGCATGTGTGTGCATGTGTGTGCATGTGTGTGCATGTGTGTGTGCATGTGTGTGCATGTGTGTGCATGTGTGTGCATGTGTGTGTGCATGTGTGTGTGCATGTGTGTGTGCATGTGTGTGCATGTGTGTGCATGTGTGTGTGCATGTGTGTGCATGTGTGTGCATGTGTGTGCATGTGTGGGCATGTGTGTTTGCATGTGTGTGCATGTGTGTGTGCATGGGTGTGTATGTGTTTGCTTGTGTGAGCATGTGTGTGCATGTGTGTGCATGTGTTTTCATGTGTGTGCATGGGTGTGTATGTGTGTGCATGTGTGTGCATGTGTGTGTGCATGGGTGTGTATGTGTGTGCATGTGTGTGCATGTGTGTGCATGTGTGTGCATCTGTGTGTGTGCATGTGTGTGCATGTGTGTGCATGTGTGTGTGCATGTGTGTGCATGTGTGTGCATGTGTGTGTGCATGTGTGTGCATGTGTGTGTGCATGTATGTGTGCATGTGTGTGCATGTGTGTGCATGTGTGTGCATGTGTGTGCATGTGCGTGCATGTGTGTGTGCATGTGTGTGCATGTGTGTGCAAGTGTGTGCATGTGTGTGTGCAGGTGTGTGCATGTGTGTGCATGTGTGTGCATGTGTGTGCATGTGTGTGCATGTGCGTGCATGTGTGTGTGCATGTGTGTGCATGTGTGTGCAAGTGTGTGCATGTGTTGCATGTGTGTGCATGTGTGTGTGCATGTGTGTGCATGTGTGTGCATGTGTGTGCATGTATGTGTGCATGTTTGTGCATGTGTGTGCATGTGTGTGCACGTGTGTTTGCATGTGAGTGCATGTGTGTGTGCATGTGTGTGTGCATGTGTTTGTTTGCATGTGTGTGTGCATGTGTGTGCATGTGTGTGCATGTGTGTGCATGTGTGTGCATGTGTGTGCATGTGTGTGCATGTGTGTGTGCATGTTTGTGCATGTGTGTGCATGTGTGTGTGCATGTGTGTGCATGTGTGTGCATGTGTGTGTGCATGGGTGTGCATGTGTGTGCATGTGTGTGCATGTGTGTGCATGTGTGTGCATGTGTGTGCATGTGTGTGCATGTGTGTGTAAGTGTGTGTGCAAGTGTGTGCATGTGTGTGCATGTGTGTGCATGTGTGTGCATGTGTTGCATGTGTGTGCATGTGTGTGTGTGCATGTGTGTGCATGTGTGTGCATGTGTGTGTGCATGTGTGTGCATGTGTGTGCATGTGTGTGTGCATGTGTGTGTGCATGTGTGTGCATGTGTGTGCATGTGTGTGCATGTGTGTGCATGTGTGTGCATGTGTGTGCGTATGTGTGTGTGCATGTGTGTGTGCATGTGTGTGCATGTGTGTGCATGTGTGTTTGCATGTGTGTGCGTGTGTGCATGTGTGTGCATGTGTGGGCATGTGTGTTTGCATGTGTGTGCATGTGTGTGTGCATGGGTGTGTATGTGTGTGCATGTGTGAGCATGTGTGTGTGTGCATGTGTGTGCATGTGTGTGTGCATGTGTGTGCATGTGTGTGCATGTGTGTGCATGTGGGTGTGCATGTGTGTGCATGTGTGTGCATGTTTGTGCATGTGTATGTATGTGTGTGTGCATGTGTGTGCATGTGTTTGCATGAGTGTGTGTGTGCATGTGTGTTCATGTGTGTGCGTGTGTGTGCATGTGTGTGTGCATGTGTGTGTGCATGTGTGCGAGCATGTGTGTGGGCATGCGTGGGCATGTGTGTGCATGTGTGTGCATGTGTGTGTGCAGGTGTGTGCATGTGTGTGCATGTGTGTGCATGTGTGTGTGCATGTGTGTGCATGTGTGTGCATGTGTGTGCATGTGTGTGCATGTGAGTGTGCATGTGTGTGCATGTGTGTGCATGTGTGTGCATGTGTGTGCATGTGTGTGCATGTGAGTGCATGTTTGTGCATGTGTGTGTGTGGGCATGTGTGTGCATGTGTGTGCATGTGTGTGCATGTGTGTGTGCATGTGTGTGTGCATGTGTGTGCATGTGTGTGTATGTGTGTGCATGTGTGTGTGCATGTATGTGTGCATGTGTGTGCAAGTGTGTGCATGTGTGTGCATGTGTGTGCATGTGTTTCATGTGTGTGCATGTGTGTGTGTGCATGTGTGCGTGCATGTGTGTGGGCATGTGTGTGCATGTGTGTGCATGTGTGTGCATGTGTGTGCATGTGTGTGCATGTGTGTGCATGTGTGTGTGCATGTGTGTGCATGTGTGTGCATGTGTGTGCATGTGTGTGTGCACGTTTGTGCATGTGTGTGCATGTGTGTGCATCTGTGTGCATGTGTGTGCATGTGTGTGCATGTGTGTGCATGTGTGTGCATGTGTGTGTGTGCATGTGTGTGCATGTGTGTGTGCATGAGTGTGTGCATGTGTGTGCATGTGTGTGTGTGCATGTGTGTGTTCATGTGTGTGTTCATGTGTGTGTTCATGTGTGTGTGAGTGTGTGTGCATGTGTGTGCATGTGTGTGTGCATGTGTGTGCAGGTGTGTGCATGTGTGTGCATGTGTATGTGCATGTGCGTGCATGTGTGTGCATGTGTGTGCATGTGTGTGCATGTGTGTGCATGTGTGTGTGTGCATGTGTGTGCATGTGTGTGCATGTGTGTGCATGTGTGTGTGCACGTTTGTGCATGTGTGTGCATGTGTGTGCATCTGTGTGCATGTGTTTGCATGTGTGTGTGCATCTGTGTGAATGTGTGTGCATGTGTGTGTGCACGTTTGTGCATGTGTGTGCATGTGTGTGCATGTGTGTGCATGTGTGTGCATGTGTGTTTGCATGTGTGTGCATGTGTGTGTGCATGGGTGGGTATATGTGTGCATGTGTGTGCATGTGTGTGCATCTGTGTGTGTGCATGTGTGTGCATGTGTGTGCATGTGTGTGCATGTGTGTGTGCATGTGTGTGCATGTGTGTGTGCATGTGTGTGCATGTGTGTGTGCATGTATGTGTGTGCATGTGTGTGCATGTGTGTGTGCATGTGTGTGTGCATGTGTGTGCATGTGTGTGCATGTATGTGCATGTGTGTGTGTGTGTGCATGTGTGTGCATGTGTGTGCATGTGTGTGTGCATGTGTGTGTGCATGTGTGTGCATGTGTGTGCATGTGTGTGTGCATGTGTGAGCATGTGTGTGCATGTGTGTGCATGTGTGTGCATGTGTGTGCAGGTGTGTGCATGTGTGTGCATGTGTGTGCATGTGTGTGCATGTGTGTGCATGTGTGTGCATGTGTGCGCGTATGTGTGTGCGCATGTGTGTGTGCATGTGTGTGCATGTGTGTGCATGTGTGTGTGCATGTGTGTGCATGTGTGTGCATGTGTGTGCATGTGTGTGCATGTGTGTGCATGTGTGGGCATGTGTGTTTGCATGTGTGTGCATGTGTGTGTGCATGGGTGTGTATGTGTGTGCATGTGTGAGCATGTGTGTGCATGTGTGTGCATGTGTGTGCATGTGTGTGTGCATGTATGTGCATGTGTGTGCATGTGTGTGCATGTGTGTGTGCATGTGTGTGCATGTGTGTGTGCATGTATGTGTGTGCATGTGTGTGTGCATGTGTGTGTGCATGTGTGTGTGCATGTGTGTGCATGTGTGTGCATGTGTGTGCATGTGTGTGCATGTGCGTGCATGTGTGTGTGCATGTGTGTGCATGTGTGTGCAAGTGTGTGCATGTGTGTGCATGTGTGCGCGTATGTGTGTGTGCATGTGTGTGCATGTGTGTGCAAGTGTGTGCATGTGCGTGCATGTGTGTGTGTGCATGTGTGTGCATGTGTGTGCATGTGTGTGCATGTGTGTGTGCATGTTTGTGCATGTGTGTACATGTGTGTGCATGTGTGTTTGCATGTGTGTGCATGTGTGTGTGCATGGGTGTGTATGTGTGTGCATGTGTGTGCATGTGTGTGCATGTGTGTGCATGTGTGTGCATCTGTGTGTGTGCATGTGTGTGCATGTGTGTGCATGTGTGTGCATGTGTGTGTGCGTGTGTGCATGTGTGTGCATGTATGTGTGTGCATGTGTGTGTGCATGTGTGTGTGCATGTGTGTGTGCATGTGTGTGCATGTGTGTGCATGTGTGTGCATGTGTGAGCATGTGTGTGCATGTGTGTGCATGTGTGTGCATGTGTGTGCATGTGCGTGCATGTGTGTGTGCATGTGTGTGCATGTGTGTGCATGTGTGTGCATGTGTGTGCATGTGTGTGCATGTGCGTGCATGTGTGTGTGCATGTGTGTGCATGTGTGTGCAAGTGTGTGCATGTGTGTGTGCAGGTGTGTGCATGTGTGTGCATGTGTGTGCATGTGTGTGCATGTGTGTGCATGTGCGTGCATGTGTGTGTGCATGTGTGTGCATGTGTGTGCAAGTGTGTGCATGTGTTGCATGTGTGTGCATGTGTGTGTGCATGTGTGTGCATGTGTGTGCATGTATGTGTGCATGTTTGTGCATGTGTGTGCATGTGTGTGCATGTGTGTGTGCATGTTTGTGCATGTGAGTGCATGTGTGTGTGCATGTGTGTGTGCATGTGTTTGTTTGCATGTGTGTGTGCATGTGTGTGCATGTGTGTGCATGTGTGTGCATGTGTGTGTGCATGTTTGTGCATGTGTGTGCATGTGTGTGTGCATGTGTGTGCATGTGTGTGTGCATGGGTGTGCATGTGTGTGCATGTGTGTGCATGTGTGTGCATGTGTGTGCATGTGTGTGCAAGTGTGTGTGCAAGTGTGTGCATGTGTGTGCATGTGTGTGCATGTGTTGCATGTGTGTGCATGTGTGTGTGTGCATGTGTGTGCATGTGTGTGCATGTGTGTGTGCATGTGTGTGTGCATGTGTGTGCATGTGTGTGCATGTGTGTGTGCATGTGTGTGTGCATGTGTGTGCATGTGTGTGCATGTGTGTGCATGTGTGTGCATGTGTGTGCATGTGTGTGCATGTGTGTGCGTATGTGTGTGTGCATGTGTGTGTGCATGTGTGTGCATGTGTGTGCATGTGTGTGTGCATGTGTGTGCATGTGTGTGCGTGTGTGCATGTGTGTGCATGTGTGGGCATGTGTGTTTGCATGTGTGTGCATGTGTGTGTGCATGGGTGTGTATGTGTGTGCACGTGTGAGCATGTGTGTGTGTGCATGTGTGTGCATGTGTGTGCATGTGTGTGTGCATGTGTGTGCATGTGTGTGCATGTGTGTGCATGTGGGTGTGCATGTGTGTGCATGTGTGTGCATGTTTGTGCATGTGTATGTATGTGTGTGTGCGTGTGTGTGCATGTGTATGCATGAGTGTGTGTGTGCATGTGTGTTCATGTGTGTGCATGTGTGTGCATGTGTGTGTGCATGTGTGTGTGCATGTGTGCGAGCATGTGTGTGGGCATGTGTGGGCATGTGTGTGCATGTGTGTGCATGTGTGTGTGCAGGTGTGTGCATGTGTGTGCATGTGTGTGCATGTGTGTGTGCATGTGTGTGTATGTGTGTGCATGTGTGTGCATGTGTGTGCATGTGAGTGTGCATGTGTGTGCATGTGTGTGCATGTGTGTGCATGTGTGTGCATGTGTGTGCATGTTTGTGCATGTGTGTGTGTGGGCATGTGTGTGCATGTGTGTGCATGTGTGTGCATGTGTGTGTGCAAGTGTGTGCATGTGTGTGTGTGCATGTGTGCGTGCATGTGTGTGGGCATGTGTGTGCATGTGTGTGTGTGCATGTGTGCGTGCATGTGTGTGGGCATGTGTGTGCATGTGTGTGCATGTGTGTGCATGTGTGTGCATGTGTGTGCATGTGTGTGCATGTGTGTGTGTGCATGTGTGTGCATGTGTGTGCATGTGTGTGTGCACGTTTGTGCATGTGTGTGCATGTGTGTGCATCTGTGTGCATGTGTGTGCATCTGTGTGCATGTGTGTGCATGTGTGTGCATGTGTGTGCATGTGTGTGTGTGCATGTGTGTGCATGTGTGTGCATGTGTGTGTGCATGAGTGTGTGCATGTGTGTGCAAGTGTGTGTGTGCATGTGTGTGTGCATGTGTGTGCATGTGTGTGCATGTGTGTGTGCATGTGTGTGCATGTGTGTGCATGTGTGTGCATGTGTGTGCATGTGTGGGCATGTGTGTTTGCATGTGTGTGCATGTGTGTGTGCAAGGGTGTGTATGTGTTTGCATGTGTGAGCATGTGTGTGCATGTGTGTGCATGTGTGTGCATGTGTTTTCATGTTTGTGCATGGGTGTGTATGTGTGTGCATGTGTGTGTGCATGGGTGTGTATGTGTGTGCATGTGTGTGCATGTGTGTGCATGTGTGTGCATCTGTGTGTGTGCATGTGTGTGCATGTGTGTGCATGTGTGTGTGCATGTGTGTGCATGTGTGTGCATGTGTGTGTGCATGTGTGTGCATGTGTGTGTGCATGTATGTGTGCATGTGTGTGCATGTGTGTGCATGTGTGTGCATGTGTGTGCATGTGCGTGCATGTGTGTGTGCATGTGTGTGCATGTGTGTGCAAGTGTGTGCATGTGTGTGTGCAGGTGTGTGCATGTGTGTGCATGTGTGTGCATGTGTGTGCATGTGTGTGCATGTGTGTGCATGTGCGTGCATGTGTGTGTGCATGTGTGTGCAAGTGTGTGCATGTGTTGCATGTGTGTGCATGTGTGTGTGCATGTGTGTGCATGTGTGTGCATGTGTGTGCATGTATGTGTGCATGTTTGTGCATGTGTGTGCATGTGTGTGCACGTGTGTTTGCATGTGAGTGCATGTGTGTGTGCATGTGTGTGTGCATGTGTTTGTTTGCATGTGTGTGTGCATGTGTGTGCATGTGTGTGCATGTGTGTGCATGTGTGTGCATGTGTGTGCATGTGTGTGCATGTGTGTGTGCATGTTTGTGCATGTGTGTGCATGTGTGTGTGCATGTGTGTGCATGTGTGTGCATGTGTGTGTGCATGGGTGTGCATGTGTGTGCATGTGTGTGCATGTGTGTGCATGTGTGTGCATGTGTGTGCATGTGTGTGCAAGTGTGTGTGCAAGTGTGTGCATGTGTGTGCATGTGTGTGCATGTGTTGCATGTGTGTGCATGTGTGTGTGTGCATGTGTGTGCATGTGTGTGCATGTGTGTGCATGTGTGTGTGCATGTGTGTGCATGTGTGTGCATGTGTGTGTGCATGTGTGTGGGCATGTGTGTGCATGTGTGTGCATGTGTGTGCATGTGTGTGCATGTGTGTGCATGTGTGTGCATGTGTGTGCATGTGTGTGTGTGCATGTGTGTGCATGTGTGTGCATGTGTGTGTGCACGTTTGTGCATGTGTGTGCATGTGTGTGCATCTGTGTGCATGTGTGTGCATGTGTGTGCATGTGTGTGCATGTGTGTGCATGTGTGTGCATGTGTGTGTGTGCATGTGTGTGCATGTGTGTGCATGTGTGTGTGCATGAGTGTGTGCATGTGTGTGCAAGTGTGTGTGTGCATGTGTGTGTGCATGTGTGTGCATGTGTGTGCATGTGTGTGCATGTGTGTGCATGTGTGTGCATGTGTGTGCATGTGTGTGCATGTGTGGGCATGTGTGTTTGCATGTGTGTGCATGTGTGTGTGCAAGGGTGTGTATGTGTTTGCATGTGTGAGCATGTGTGTGCATGTGTGTGCATGTGTGTGCATGTGTTTTCATGTGTGTGCATGGGTGTGTATGTGTGTGCATGTGTGTGTGCATGGGTGTGTATGTGTGTGCATGTGTGTGCATGTGTGTGCATGTGTGTGCATCTGTATGTGTGCATGTGTGTGCATGTGTGTGCATGTGTGTGTGCATGTGTGTGCATGTGTGTGCATGTGTGTGTGCATGTGTGTGCATGTGTGTGTGCATGTATGTGTGCATGTGTGTGCATGTGTGTGCATGTGTGTGCATGTGTGTGCATGTGCGTGCATGTGTGTGTGCATGTGTGTGCATGTGTGTGCAAGTGTGTGCATGTGTGTGTGCAGGTGTGTGCATGTGTGTGTATGTGTGTGCATGTGTGTGCATGTGTGTGCATGTGTGTGCATGTGCGTGCATGTGTGTGTGCATGTGTGTGCATCTGTGTGCATGTGTTTGCATGTGTGTGTGCATCTGTGTGAATGTGTGTGCATGTGTGTGTGCACGTTTGTGCATGTGTGTGCATGTGTGTGCATGTGTGTGCATGTGTGTGCATGTGTGTTTGCATGTGTGTGCATGTGTGTGTGCATGGGTGGGTATATGTGTGCATGTGTGTGCATGTGTGTGCATCTGTGTGTGTGCATGTGTGTGCATGTGTGTGCATGTGTGTGCATGTGTGTGTGCATGTGTGTGCATGTGTGTGTGCATGTGTGTGCATGTGTGTGTGCATGTATGTGTGTGCATGTGTGTGCATGTGTGTGTGCATGTGTGTGTGCATGTGTGTGCATGTGTGTGCATGTATGTGCATGTGTGTGTGTGTGTGCATGTGTGTGCATGTGTGTGCATGTGTGTGTGCATGTGTGTGTGCATGTGTGTGCATGTGTGTGCATGTGTGTGTGCATGTGTGAGCATGTGTGTGCATGTGTGTGCATGTGTGTGCATGTGTGTGCAGGTGTGTGCATGTGTGTGCATGTGTGTGCATGTGTGTGCATGTGTGTGCATGTGTGTGCATGTGTGCGCGTATGTGTGTGCGCATGTGTGTGTGCATGTGTGTGCATGTGTGTGCATGTGTGTGTGCATGTGTGTGCATGTGTGTGCATGTGTGTGCATGTGTGTGCATGTGTGGGCATGTGTGTTTGCATGTGTGTGCATGTGTGTGTGCATGGGTGTGTATGTGTGTGCATGTGTGAGCATGTGTGTGCATGTGTGTGCATGTGTGTGCATGTGTGTGTGCATGTATGTGCATGTGTGTGCATGTGTGTGCATGTGTGTGTGCATGTGTGTGCATGTGTGTGTGCATGTATGTGTGTGCATGTGTGTGTGCATGTGTGTGTGCATGTGTGTGTGCATGTGTGTGCATGTGTGTGCATGTGTGTGCATGTGTGTGCATGTGCGTGCATGTGTGTGTGCATGTGTGTGCATGTGTGTGCAAGTGTGTGCATGTGTGTGCATGTGTGCGCGTATGTGTGTGTGCATGTGTGTGCATGTGTGTGCAAGTGTGTGCATGTGCGTGCATGTGTGTGTGTGCATGTGTGTGCATGTGTGTGCATGTGTGTGCATGTGTGTGCATGTGTGTGTGCATGTTTGTGCATGTGTGTACATGTGTGTGCATGTGTGTTTGCATGTGTGTGCATGTGTGTGTGCATGGGTGTGTATGTGTGTGCATGTGTGTGCATGTGTGTGCATGTGTGTGCATGTGTGTGCATCTGTGTGTGTGCATGTGTGTGCATGTGTGTGCATGTGTGTGCATGTGTGTGTGCGTGTGTGCATGTGTGTGCATGTATGTGTGTGCATGTGTGTGTGCATGTGTGTGTGCATGTGTGTGTGCATGTGTGTGCATGTGTGTGCATGTGTGTGCATGTGTGAGCATGTGTGTGCATGTGTGTGCATGTGTGTGCATGTGTGTGCATGTGCGTGCATGTGTGTGTGCATGTGTGTGCATGTGTGTGCATGTGTGTGCATGTGTGTGCATGTGTGTGCATGTGCGTGCATGTGTGTGTGCATGTGTGTGCATGTGTGTGCAAGTGTGTGCATGTGTGTGTGCAGGTGTGTGCATGTGTGTGCATGTGTGTGCATGTGTGTGCATGTGTGTGCATGTGTGTGCATGTGCGTGCATGTGTGTGTGCATGTGTGTGCATGTGTGTGCAAGTGTGTGCATGTGTTGCATGTGTGTGCATGTGTGTGTGCATGTGTGTGCATGTGTGTGCATGTATGTGTGCATGTTTGTGCATGTGTGTGCATGTGTGTGCATGTGTGTGTGCATGTTTGTGCATGTGAGTGCATGTGTGTGTGCATGTGTGTGTGCATGTGTTTGTTTGCATGTGTGTGTGCATGTGTGTGCATGTGTGTGCATGTGTGTGCATGTGTGTGTGCATGTTTGTGCATGTGTGTGCATGTGTGTGTGCATGTGTGTGCATGTGTGTGTGCATGGGTGTGCATGTGTGTGCATGTGTGTGCATGTGTGTGCATGTGTGTGCATGTGTGTGCATGTGTGTGCATGTGTGTGCATGTGTGTGTGTGCATGTGTGTGCATGTGTGTGTGCATGAGTGTGTGCATGTGTGTGCAAGTGTGTGTGTGCATGTGTGTGTGCATGTGTGTGCATGTGTGTGCATGTGTGTGTGCATGTGTGTGCATGTGTGTGCATGTGTGTGCATGTGTGTGCATGTGTGGGCATGTGTGTTTGCATGTGTGTGCATGTGTGTGTGCAAGGGTGTGTATGTGTTTGCATGTGTGAGCATGTGTGTGCATGTGTGTGCATGTGTGTGCATGTGTTTTCATGTGTGTGCATGGGTGTGTATGTGTGTGCATGTGTGTGTGCATGGGTGTGTATGTGTGTGCATGTGTGTGCATGTGTGTGCATGTGTGTGCATCTGTATGTGTGCATGTGTGTGCATGTGTGTGCATGTGTGTGTGCATGTGTGTGCATGTGTGTGCATGTGTGTGTGCATGTGTGTGCATGTGTGTGTGCATGTATGTGTGCATGTGTGTGCATGTGTGTGCATGTGTGTGCATGTGTGTGCATGTGCGTGCATGTTTGTGCATGTGTGTGCATGTGTGTGTGCATGTGTGTGCATGTGTGTGTGCATGGGTGTGCATGTGTGTGCATGTGTGTGCATGTGTGTGTGCATGTGTTTGTTTGCATGTGTGTGTGCATGTGTGTGCATGTGTGTGCATGTGTGTGCATGTGTGTGTGCATGTTTGTGCATGTGTGTGCATGTGTGTGTGCATGTGTGTGCATGTGTGTGTGCATGGGTGTGTATGTGTGTGCATGTGTGTGTGCATGGGTGTGTATGTGTGTGCATGTGTGTGCATGTGTGTGCATGTGTGTGCATCTGTATGTGTGCATGTGTGTGCATGTGTGTGCATGTGTGTGTGCATGTGTGTGCATGTGTGTGCAAGTGTGTGTGTGCATGTGTGTGTGCATGTGTGTGTGCATGTATGTGTGCATGTGTGTGCATGTGTGTGCATGTGTGTGCATGTGTGTGCATGTGCGTGCATGTTTGTGCATGTGTGTGCATGTGTGTGTGCATGTGTGTGCATGTGTGTGTGCATGGGTGTGCATGTGAGTGCATGTGTGTGTGCATGTGTGTGTGCATGTGTTTGTTTGCATGTGTGTGTGCATGTGTGTGCATGTGTGTGCATGTGTGTGCATGTGTGTGTGCATGTTTGTGCATGTGTGTGCATGTGTGTGTGCATGTGTGTGCATGTGTGTGTGCATGGGTGTGCATGTGTGTGCATGTGTGTGCATGTGTGTGCATGTGTGTGCATGTGTGTGCATGTGTGTGCATGTGTGTGCATGTGTGTGTGTGCATGTGTGTGCATGTGTGTGCATGTGTGTGTGCATGAGTGTGTGCATGTGTGTGCAAGTGTGTGTGTGCATGTGTGTGTGCATGTGTGTGCATGTGTGTGCATGTGTGTGTGCATGTGTGTGCATGTGTGTGCATGTGTGTGCATGTGTGTGCATGTGTGTGCATGTGTGTGCAAGTGTGTGTGCAAGTGTGTGCATGTGTGTGCATGTGTGTGCATGTGTTGCATGTGTGTGCATGTGTGTGTGTGCATGTGTGTGCATGTGTGTGCATGTGTGTGTGCATGTGTGTGTGCATGTGTGTGCATGTGTGTGCATGTGTGTGTGCATGTGTGTGTGCATGTGTGTGCATGTGTGTGCATGTGTGTGCATGTGTGTGCATGTGTGTGCATGTGTGTGCATGTGTGTGCGTATGTGTGTGTGCATGTGTGTGTGCATGTGTGTGCATGTGTGTGCATGTGTGTGTGCATGTGTGTGCATGTGTGTGCGTGTGTGCATGTGTGTGCATGTGTGGGCATGTGTGTTTGCATGTGTGTGCATGTGTGTGTGCATGGGTGTGTATGTGTGTGCACGTGTGAGCATGTGTGTGTGTGCATGTGTGTGCATGTGTGTGCATGTGTGTGTGCATGTGTGTGCATGTGTGTGCATGTGTGTGCATGTGGGTGTGCATGTGTGTGCATGTGTGTGCATGTTTGTGCATGTGTATGTATGTGTGTGTGCGTGTGTGTGCATGTGTATGCATGAGTGTGTGTGTGCATGTGTGTTCATGTGTGTGCATGTGTGTGCATGTGTGTGTGCATGTGTGTGTGCATGTGTGCGAGCATGTGTGTGGGCATGTGTGGGCATGTGTGTGCATGTGTGTGCATGTGTGTGTGCAGGTGTGTGCATGTGTGTGCATGTGTGTGCATGTGTGTGTGCATGTGTGTGCATGTGTGTGCATGTGTGTGCATGTGTGTGCATGTGAGTGTGCATGTGTGTGCATGTGTGTGCATGTGTGTGCATGTGTGTGCATGTGTGTGCATGTTTGTGCATGTGTGTGTGTGGGCATGTGTGTGCATGTGTGTGCATGTGTGTGCATGTGTGTGTGCAAGTGTGTGCATGTGTGTGTGTGCATGTGTGCGTGCATGTGTGTGGGCATGTGTGTGCATGTGTGTGTGTGCATGTGTGCGTGCATGTGTGTGGGCATGTGTGTGCATGTGTGTGCATGTGTGTGCATGTGTGTGCATGTGTGTGCATGTGTGTGCATGTGTGTGTGTGCATGTGTGTGCATGTGTGTGCATGTGTGTGTGCACGTTTGTGCATGTGTGTGCATGTGTGTGCATCTGTGTGCATGTGTGTGCATGTGTGTGCATGTGTGTGCATGTGTGTGCATGTGTGTGCATGTGTGTGTGTGCATGTGTGTGCATGTGTGTGCATGTGTGTGTGCATGAGTGTGTGCATGTGTGTGCAAGTGTGTGTGTGTGCATGTGTGTGTGCATGTGTGTGCATGTGTGTGCATGTGTGTGTGCATGTGTGTGCATGTGTGTGCATGTGTGTGCATGTGTGTGCATGTGTGGGCATGTGTGTTTGCATGTGTGTGCATGTGTGTGTGCAAGGGTGTGTATGTGTTTGCATGTGTGAGCATGTGTGTGCATGTGTGTGCATGTGTGTGCATGTGTTTTCATGTTTGTGCATGGGTGTGTATGTGTGTGCATGTGTGTGTGCATGGGTGTGTATGTGTGTGCATGTGTGTGCATGTGTGTGCATGTGTGTGCATCTGTGTGTGTGCATGTGTGTGCATGTGTGTGCATGTGTGTGCATGTGTGTGTGCATGTGTGTGCATGTGTGTGCATGTGTGTGTGCATGTGTGTGCATGTGTGTGTGCATGTATGTGTGCATGTGTGTGCATGTGTGTGCATGTGTGTGCATGTGTGTGCATGTGCGTGCATGTGTGTGTGCATGTGTGTGCATGTGTGTGCAAGTGTGTGCATGTGTGTGTGCAGGTGTGTGCATGTGTGTGCATGTGTGTGCATGTGTGTGCATGTGTGTGCATGTGTGTGCATGTGCGTGCATGTGTGTGTGCATGTGTGTGCAAGTGTGTGCATGTGTTGCATGTGTGTGCATGTGTGTGTGCATGTGTGTGCATGTGTGTGCATGTGTGTGCATGTATGTGTGCATGTTTGTGCATGTGTGTGCATGTGTGTGCACGTGTGTTTGCATGTGAGTGCATGTGTGTGTGCATGTGTGTGTGCATGTGTTTGTTTGCATGTGTGTGTGCATGTGTGTGCATGTGTGTGCATGTGTGTGCATGTGTGTGCATGTGTGTGCATGTGTGTGCATGTGTGTGTGCATGTTTGTGCATGTGTGTGCATGTGTGTGTGCATGTGTGTGCATGTGTGTGCATGTGTGTGTGCATGGGTGTGCATGTGTGTGCATGTGTGTGCATGTGTGTGCATGTGTGTGCATGTGTGTGCATGTGTGTGCAAGTGTGTGTGCAAGTGTGTGCATGTGTGTGCATGTGTGTGCATGTGTTGCATGTGTGTGCATGTGTGTGTGTGCATGTGTGTGCATGTGTGTGCATGTGTGTGCATGTGTGTGCATGTGTGTGCATGTGTGTGCATGTGTGTGTGCATGTGTGTGGGCATGTGTGTGCATGTGTGTGCATGTGTGTGCATGTGTGTGCATGTGTGTGCATGTGTGTGCATGTGTGTGCATGTGTGTGTGTGCATGTGTGTGCATGTGTGTGCATGTGTGTGTGCACGTTTGTGCATGTGTGTGCATGTGTGTGCATCTGTGTGCATGTGTGTGCATGTGTGTGCATGTGTGTGCATGTGTGTGCATGTGTGTGCATGTGTGTGTGTGCATGTGTGTGCATGTGTGTGCATGTGTGTGTGCATGAGTGTGTGCATGTGTGTGCAAGTGTGTGTGTGCATGTGTGTGTGCATGTGTGTGCATGTGTGTGCATGTGTGTGTGCATGTGTGTGCATGTGTGTGCATGTGTGTGCATGTGTGTGCATGTGTGGGCATGTGTGTTTGCATGTGTGTGCATGTGTGTGTGCAAGGGTGTGTATGTGTTTGCATGTGTGAGCATGTGTGTGCATGTGTGTGCATGTGTGTGCATGTGTTTTCATGTGTGTGCATGGGTGTGTATGTGTGTGCATGTGTGTGTGCATGGGTGTGTATGTGTGTGCATGTGTGTGCATGTGTGTGCATGTGTGTGCATCTGTGTGTGTGCATGTGTGTGCATGTGTGTGCATGTGTGTGTGCATGTGTGTGCATGTGTGTGCATGTGTGTGTGCATGTGTGTGCATGTGTGTGTGCATGTATGTGTGCATGTGTGTGCATGTGTGTGCATGTGTGTGCATGTGTGTGCATGTGCGTGCATGTGTGTGTGCATGTGTGTGCATGTGTGTGCAAGTGTGTGCATGTGTGTGTGCAGGTGTGTGCATGTGTGTGCATGTGTGTGCATGTGTGTGCATGTGTGTGCATGTGTGTGCATGTGCGTGCATGTGTGTGTGCATGTGTGTGCAAGTGTGTGCATGTGTTGCATGTGTGTGCATGTGTGTGTGCATGTGTGTGCATGTGTGTGCATGTGTGTGCATGTATGTGTGCATGTTTGTGCATGTGTGTGCATGTGTGTGCACGTGTGTTTGCATGTGAGTGCATGTGTGTGTGCATGTGTGTGTGCATGTGTTTGTTTGCATGTGTGTGTGCATGTGTGTGCATGTGTGTGCATGTGTGTGCATGTGTGTGCATGTGTGTGCATGTGTGTGCATGTGTGTGTGCATGTTTGTGCATGTGTGTGCATGTGTGTGTGCATGTGTGTGCATGTGTGTGCATGTGTGTGTGCATGGGTGTGCATGTGTGTGCATGTGTGTGCATGTGTGTGCATGTGTGTGCATGTGTGTGCATGTGTGTGCAAGTGTGTGTGCAAGTGTGTGCATGTGTGTGCATGTGTGTGCATGTGTTGCATGTGTGTGCATGTGTGTGTGTGTGCATGTGTGTGCATGTGTGTGCATGTGTGTGTGCATGTGTGTGCATGTGTGTGCATGTGTGTGTGCATGTGTGTGTGCATGTGTGTGCATGTGTGTGCATGTGTGTGCATGTGTGTGCATGTGTGTGCATGTGTGTGCATGTGTGTGCGTATGTGTGTGTGCATGTGTGTGTGCATGTGTGTGCATGTGTGTGCATGTGTGTGTGCATGTGTGTGCGTGTGTGCATGTGTGTGCATGTGTGGGCATGTGTGTTTGCATGTGTGTGCATGTGTGTGTGCATGGGTGTGTATGTGTGTGCATGTGTGAGCTTGTGTGTGTGTGCATGTGTGTGCATGTGTGTGTGCATGTGTGTGCATGTGTGTGCATGTGTGTGCATGTGGGTGTGCATGTGTGTGCATGTGTGTGCATGTTTGTGCATGTGTATTGTGACGAAGTCACATATTTTCGTCAATTTTTTTTAAATTTTCCGGCAAAAGACGACACACGGAGCCATAGTTCTCCATGGACACGAGTTGGTCAAAACTTCAATTTCACAGTCTTCCCAGCGATCTCCACTCTTCCTAGCCGGTCCATGAGCTTTGCATTCAGGGCAGAGAACATCGTTCGACACTTTTCTTGAAGTTTTGCTGAGAAATCGGAATGGAAATCATGTTTTTCATCAATACACGCTTAGAAAACTTACAGGTTATAAGTGAAGATGTACAACTACTGCCAACCGGCATACCCATAATCCACGGGCCGGGCCTAGCTGTCTGAACAACAATAGGATCCTTAAGGACACAATTCCCCGCACAGAACTTGGAGACAACCACCCGGGAAATCCACTTGACAACTGCAAGAACAGCTGAGCGATGTTGGCGCTACGGTCAGCCGCTGACTTCAAGGCAAACTGCAATATATTTATTATATTTATTGATTCATGTGCTATATGTATTGTTTAATTTTACCTGATGATAACTTCCACAAAAACACTGGAAATTTATTATTTTTGCTTGTATTTTAAAACCCTGAAATAAACATTTTACGAACCCCGGCCATCAGCCAATCAGACATCGCGACACTACTCCGCCTCTGCACCAATCAGATGGCCGGTAACATCTCCCTCTTCTTAACGCGCAAATTTCAACCGAAGCTGACCAAATCTGGGTATAAATACCACTCGCGGAGCTTCAGAAGGACTTCTTACAATAGCTGCATCGGCTAAGAAGTCACTTCTTGGGATAGCTGCTTCGGCTATACAAGAGGACCAGTCTACCTGCAGCTTCTGTAGTCTAGAATTCAACAACACGCGCATCGCGAACTGCCCTCAGCGAGATAGTCGCTGAATCCGAGCGAGAGTGTCATCTCAGAGACAGGATTCCAGTCAAGCATAGTAAGATATACCAAGTTAAAGTCAAACCGACAGATTTTCAAGACATATTTTTTATTTTAGTTACATGTTTGTACATTTGGTGTGTGTTAATAAAATGTTTAAGTTTTACAAATTTCACAATCATTTATAAATAATAATCCTGGACCTCCGACTAGCTATCCGCAATCCTAAACTACCCCTAAAACAGACAGTTCACAGAATGGCGCCCGAAATCAGTAACAGAAAACCCAACACAGGGGTAGGTACGTCACAAAATGGCGCCCGAGCAGGGACAAAACACACCCCCGGCAGCGGCCACAGCCACAGGACATCAGACAGCTACAGAACAGGGACGTCACAAAATGGCGCCCGAACAGGGACTTGAATACACCCCCGGCAGCGGCCACAGCTACAGAACAGGGACTAAACACACCCCCGGCAGCGGCCACAGCCACAGGACATCAGACAGCTACAGAACAGGATCGCTAAACAGCTCCGACGGCGGTCACAGTAACAGAACCGGGACGCTACACAGCTCCGACACTAGAAACAGCTCCGACACTAGAAACAGTTCCGATTGCGGTCATCTGCTGCGTGTTCACTCCGTCGGCCGGCCTCCGAGAATCCGAAAACAAATTTTGGGTAGGGTCGACAAACAAGCACGAGCGATGCCGCCCACCACAGCAACAGAATCCAGGCGCAAACGGCAACAAAACAAGGACGTCAACCAGGCACCGAACACGGACGTCAGAGAGCAACTGACCAAGGACCTGAAACAGCAGAGACAGGTATGAGGAAAGACGGTTCCGACAGCGGCCATCACTGCGTGCTCACTACGTCGGCTGGCTTTGAAGTCGAGTCGGCAACCGACACGAGTGATGCCGTTTCCACAGTAACCGCCACAGTCTCAATCAGTATCAATCAGTAACGGTCACAGTAACAGTCAGTAACGGCCACAGTAAATCAGTCATGGCCACAGTAAATCAGTAACGGTCACAGTAACAGTCAGTAACGGCCACAGTAAATCAGTCATGGCCACAGTAAGTCAGTAACGGCCACAGTAAATCAGTAACGGCCACATTAACAGTCAGTACCGGCCACAGTAATTCAGTAACGGCCACAATAAATTAGTAGCAGTCACATTCAGTCAGTAACTGCCACAATAACAGTCAGTAACGGCCTCAGTAACAGTCAGTAACGGCCACAGTCAGTAACGGCCACAGTAACAGTCAGTAACGGCCACAGTAACAGTCAGTAATGGTCACAATCAGTCAGTCAGCAACGGCCTCAGTAACAATCAGTAACGGTCACAGTAACAGTCAGTAACGGCCTCAGTAACAATCAGAAACGGTCATAATAACAGTCAGTAACGGCCTCAGTAACAATCAGTAACGGCCACAGTCAGTAACGGCCACATTGTCAGTAACGGCCACATTCAGTCAGTAACGGCCACATTGTCAGTAACGGCCACATTCAGTCAGTAACGGCCACAATAACAGTCAGTATCGGCCATAGTAATTCAGTAACGGCCACAGCAACAGTAAGTAGTGGCCACAGTAAGTCAGTAACAGCCACAGTACCAGTCAGTAACGACCACGTACACCACAGTAATAGCACAGACAACGGCCATAGCAACAGCTACAAGTACCACCGCAAACCATCAGTAGAACTCGTGAACAAAAACCCCGACCATGAGGGCGTTGAATCCCGAAGCAGCCAGGACAAACGGTTTTCTCCTGCGACGTCACCAAGTCGCCAAACGTTCTGGCTGGCTCAGGAAACATCCCCGCCTCCGACGACGACCAATCGCCCCATCGTGCCCAGGATAGTTTGTGGAGCAGTTGATCGGCCTTTCTTAGTCGCTGCGTGATCAAGCCGCCGGCTGGCTCCGAGAATCCAGAACCCGGTTCTGGGCCGGGCCGGTAATCCGACACGAGTGGACGTTCCCAGACAGGCGCAGCTGCTTCCATGGACCGACGCCCTGGTTCCGTGACAGGACGAGGCCTCCGTCTAGGCGAGGTGAACTCAATCCAGCGTTCCCGGCTCTCCGAAGAAAAAAAAAGAAGATATGGTACTTACATTCTTTTTTTTTGTTTTTTTTTTAGCCCAGGAAAGACGGAGATGTGACGAAGTCACATATTTTCGTCAATTTTTTTTAAATTTTCCGGCAAAAGACGACACACGGAGCCATAGTTCTCCATGGACACGAGTTGGTCAAAACTTCAATTTCACAGTCTTCCCAGCGATCTCCACTCTTCCTAGCCGGTCCATGAGCTTTGCATTCAGGGCAGAGAACATCGTTCGACACTTTTCTTGAAGTTTTGCTGAGAAATCGGAATGGAAATCATGTTTTTCATCAATACACGCTTAGAAAACTTACAGGTTATAAGTGAAGATGTACAACTACTGCCAACCGGCATACCCATAATCCACGGGCCGGGCCTAGCTGTCTGAACAACAATAGGATCCTTAAGGACACAATTCCCCGCACAGAACTTGGAGACAACCACCCGGGAAATCCACTTGACAACTGCAAGAACAGCTGAGCGATGTTGGCGCTACGGTCAGCCGCTGACTTCAAGGCAAACTGCAATATATTTATTATATTTATTGATTCATGTGCTATATGTATTGTTTAATTTTACCTGATGATAACTTCCACAAAAACACTGGAAATTTATTATTTTTGCTTGTATTTTAAAACCCTGAAATAAACATTTTACGAACCCCGGCCATCAGCCAATCAGACATCGCGACACTACTCCGCCTCTGCACCAATCAGATGGCCGGTAACATCTCCCTCTTCTTAACGCGCAAATTTCAACCGAAGCTGACCAAATCTGGGTATAAATACCACTCGCGGAGCTTCAGAAGGACTTCTTACAATAGCTGCATCGGCTAAGAAGTCACTTCTTGGGATAGCTGCTTCGGCTATACAAGAGGACCAGTCTACCTGCAGCTTCTGTAGTCTAGAATTCAACAACACGCGCATCGCGAACTGCCCTCAGCGAGATAGTCGCTGAATCCGAGCGAGAGTGTCATCTCAGAGACAGGATTCCAGTCAAGCATAGTAAGATATACCAAGTTAAAGTCAAACCGACAGATTTTCAAGACATATTTTTTATTTTAGTTACATGTTTGTACATTTGGTGTGTGTTAATAAAATGTTTAAGTTTTACAAATTTCACAATCATTTATAAATAATAATCCTGGACCTCCGACTAGCTATCCGCAATCCTAAACTACCCCTAAAACAGACAGTTCACAGAATGGCGCCCGAAATCAGTAACAGAAAACCCAACACAGGGGTAGGTACGTCACAGTATGTATGTGTGTGTGCATGTGTGTGCATGTGTATGCATGAGTGTGTGTGTGCATGTGTGTTCATGTGTGTGCATGTGTGTGCATGTGTGTGTGCATGTGTGTGTGCATGTGTGCGAGCATGTGTGTGGGCATGCGTGGGCATGTGTGTGCATGTGTGTGCATGTGTGTGTGCAGGTGTGTGCATGTGTGTGCATGTGTGTGCATGTGTGTGTGCATGTGTGTGCATGTGTGTGCATGTGTGTGCATGTGTGTGCATGTGAGTGTGCATGTGTGTGCATGTGTGTGCATGTGTGTGCATGTGTGTGCATGTGTGTGCATGTGTGTGCATGTGAGTGCATGTTTGTGCATGTGTGTGTGTGGGCATGTGTGTGCATGTGTGTGCATGTGTGTGCATGTGTGTGTGCATGTGTGTGTGCATGTGTGTGCATGTGTGTGTATGTGTGTGCATGTGTGTGTGCATGTATGTGTGCATGTGTGTGTGCAAGTGTGTGCATGTGTGTGCATGTGTGTGCATGTGTGTGCATGTGTGTGCATGTGTGTGTGCATGTGTGTGCATGTGTGTGCATGTGTGTGTGCACGTTTGTGCATGTGTGTGCATGTGTGTGCATCTGTGTGCATGTGTGTGCATGTGTGTGCATGTGTGTGCATGTGTGTGCATGTGTGTGTGTGCATGTGTGTGCATGTGTGTGCATGTGTGTGTGCATGAGTGTGTGCATGTGTGTGCATGTGTGTGTGTGCATGTGTGTGTTCATGTGTGTGTTCATGTGTGTGTTCATGTGTGTGTGAGTGTGTGTGCATGTGTGTGCATGTGTGTGTGCATGTGTGTGCAGGTGTGTGCATGTGTGTGCATGTGTATGTGCATGTGCGTGCATGTGTGTGCATGTGTGTGCATGTGTGTGCATGTGTGTGCATGTGTGTGTGTGCATGTGTGTGCATGTGTGTGCATGTGTGTGCATGTGTGTGTGCACGTTTGTGCATGTGTGTGCATGTGTGTGCATCTGTGTGCATGTGTTTGCATGTGTGTGTGCATCTGTGTGAATGTGTGTGCATGTGTGTGTGCACGTTTGTGCATGTGTGTGCATGTGTGTGCATGTGTGTGCATGTGTGTGCATGTGTGTTTGCATGTGTGTGCATGTGTGTGTGCATGGGTGGGTATGTGTGTGCATGTGTGTGCATGTGTGTGCATCTGTGTGTGTGCATGTGTGTGCATGTGTGTGCATGTGTGTGTGCATGTGTGTGCATGTGTGTGTGCATGTGTGTGCATGTGTGTGTGCATGTATGTGTGTGCATGTGTGTGCATGTGTGTGTGCATGTGTGTGTGCATGTGTGTGCATGTGTGTGCATGTGTGTGCATGTGTGTGCATGTATGTGCATGTGTGTGTGTGCATGTGTGTGCATGTGTGTGCATGTGTGTGTGCATGTGTGTGCATGTGTGTGCATGTGTGTGTGCATGTGTGAGCATGTGTGTGCATGTGTGTGCATGTGTGTGCATGTGTGTGCAGGTGTGTGCATGTGTGTGCATGTGTGTGCATGTGTGTGCATGTGTGTGCATGTGTGCGCGTATGTGTGTGCGCATGTGTGTGTGCATGTGTGTGCATGTGTGTGCATGTGTGTGTGCATGTGTGTGCATGTGTGTGCATGTGTGTGCATGTGTGTGCATGTGTGTGCATGTGTGGGCATGTGTGTTTGCATGTGTGTGCATGTGTGTGTGCATGGGTGTGTATGTGTGTGCATGTGTGAGCATGTGTGTGCATGTGTGTGCATGTGTGTGCATGTGTGTGTATGTTTGTGCATGTGTGTGCATGTGTGTGCATGTGTGTGTGCATGTGTGTGCATGTGTGTGTGCATGTATGTGTGTGCATGTGTGTGTGCATGTGTGTGTGCATGTGTGTGTGCATGTGTGTGCATGTGTGTGCATGTGTGTGCATGTGTGTGCATGTGTGTGCATGTGCGTGCATGTGTGTGCATGTGTGTGCATGTGTGTGCAAGTGTGTGCATGTGTGTGTGCAAGTGTGTGCATGTGTGTGCATGTGTGTGCATGTGTGTGCATGTGTGTGCAAGTGTGTGCATGTGCGTGCATGTGTGTGTGTGCATGTGTGTGCATGTGTGTGCATGTGTGTGCATGTGTGTGTGCATGTTTGTGCATGTGTGTGCATGTGTGTGCATGTGTGTTTGCATGTGTGTGCATGTGTGTGTGCATGGGTGTGTATGTGTGTGCATGTGTGTGCATGTGTGTGCATGTGTGTGCATCTGTGTGTGTGCATGTGTGTGCATGTGTGTGCATGTGTGTGTGCGTGTGTGCATGTGTGTGCATGTATGTGTGTGCATGTGTGTGTGCATGTGTGTGTGCATGTGTGTGTGCATGTGTGTGCATGTGTGTGCATGTGTGTGCATGTGTGAGCATGTGTGTGCATGTGTGTGCATGTGTGTGCATGTGTGTGCATGTGCGTGCATGTGTGTGTGCATGTGTGTGCATGTGTGTGCATGTGTGTGTGCATGTTTGTGCATGTGTGTGCATGTGTGTGCATGTGTGTTTGCATGTGTGTGCATGTGTGTGTGCATGGGTGTGTATGTGTGTGCATGTTTGTGCATGTGTGTGCATGTGTGTGCATGTGTGTGCATCTGTGTGTGTGCATGTGTGTGCATGTGTGTGCATGTGTGTGTGCGTGTGTGCATGTGTGTGCATGTATGTGTGTGCATGTGTGTGTGCATGTGTGTGTGCAAGTGTGTGTGCATGTGTGTGCATGTGTGTGCATGTGTGTGCATGTGTGAGCATGTGTGTGCATGTGTGTGCATGTGTGTGCATGTGTGTGCATGTGCGTGCATGTGTGTGTGCATGTGTGTGCATGTGTGTGCAAGTGTGTGCATGTGTGTGTGCAGGTGTGTGCATGTGTGTGCATGTGTGTGCATGTGTGTGCATGTGTGTGCATGTGTGTGTGTGCATGTGTGTGCATGTGTGTACATGTGTGTGCATGTGTGTGTGCATGTGTGTGCATGTGTGTGCATGTGTGTGCATGTGTGTGTGCATGTGTGTGCATGCGTGTGCATGTGTGTGCATGTGTGTGCATGTGTGTGCATGTGTGTGCATGTGTGTGCATGTGCGTGCATGTGTGTGTGCATGTGTGTGCATGTGTGTACATGTGTGTGCATGTGTGTGTGCATGTGTGTGTGCATGTGTGTGCGCATGTATGTGTGCATGTGTGTGCATGTGTGTGCATGTATGTGTGCATGTTTGTGCATGTGTGTGCATGTGTGTGCACGTGTGTTTGCATGTGAGTGCATGTGTGTGTGCATGTGTGTGTGCATGTGTTTGTTTGCATGTGTGTGTGCATGTGTGTGCATGTGTGTGCATGTGTGTGCATGTGTGTGCATGTGTGTGCATGTGTGTGTGCATGTTTGTGCATGTGTGTGTGCAGGTGTGTGCATGTGTGTGCATGTGTGTGCATGTGTGTGCATGTGTGTGCATGTGTGTGTGCATGTATGTGTGTGCATGTGTGTGCATGTGTGTGCAAGTGTGTGCATGTGTGTGTGCAGGTGTGTGCATGTGTGTGCATGTGTGTGCATGTGTGTGCATGTGTGTGCATGTGTGTGCATGTGCGTGCATGTGTGTGTGCATGTGTGTGCATGTGTGTACATGTGTGTGCATGTGTGTGTGCATGTGTGTGTGCATGTGTGTGCGCATGTGTGTGTGCATGTGTGTGCATGTGTGTGCATGTGTGTGTGCAGGTGTGTGCATGTGTGTGCATGTGTGTGCATGTGTGTGCATGTGTGTACATATGTGTGCATGTGTGTGCATGTGTGTGTGCATGTATGTGTGTGCATGTGTGTGCATGTGTGTGCAAGTGTGTGCATGTGTGTGTGCAGGTGTGTGCATGTGTGTGCATGTGTGTGCATGTGTGTGCATGTGTGTGCATGTGTGTGCATGTGCGTGCATGTGTGTGTGCATGTGTGTGCATGTGTGTACATGTGTGTGCATGTGTGTGTGCATGTGTGTGTGCATGTGTGTGCGCATGTATGTGTGCATGTGTGTGCATGTGTGTGCATATGTGTGCATGTGTGTGCATGTGTGTGCATGTGTGTGCATGTGCGTGCATGTGTGTGTGCATGTGTGTGCATGTGTGTGCAAGTGTGTGCATGTGTGTGTGCAGGTGTGTGCATGTGTGTGCATGTGTGTGCATGTGTGTGCATGTGTGTGCATGTGTGTACATGTGCGTGCATGTGTGTGTGCATGTGTGTGCATGTGTGTGCAAGTGTGTGCATGTGTTGCATGTGTGTGCATGTGTGTGTGCATGTGTGTGCATGTGTGTGCATGTGTGTGCATGTATGTGTGCATGTTTGTGCATGTGTGTGCATGTGTGTGCACGTGTGTGCATGTGTGTGCATGTGTGTGTGCATTTGTGTGCATGTTTGTGTGCATGTGTGTGTGCATGTGTGTGTGCATGTGTGTGTGCATGTGTGCGTGTGTGTATGCATGTGTGTGTGCATTTGTGTGCATGTTTGTGTGCATGTGTGTTCATGTGTGTGAGCATGTGTGTGTGCATGTGTGCATGTGTGTATGCATGTGTGTGCATGTGTGTGCATGTGTGTGTGCATGTGTGTGCATGTGAGTGCATGTGTGTGTGCATATGTGTGTGCATGTGTTTGTTTGCATGTGTGTGTGCATGTGTGTGCATGTGTGTGCATGTGTGTGCATGTGTGTGCATGTGTGTGCATGTGTGTGTGCATGTTTGTGCATGTGTGTGCATGTGTGTGTGCATGTGTGTGCATGTGTGTGCATGTGTGTGTGCATGGGTGTGCATGTGTGTGCATGTGTGTGCATGTGTGTGCATGTGTGTGCATGTGTGTGCAAGTGTGTGTGCAAGTGTGTGCATGTGTGTGCATGTGTGTGCATGTGTTGCATGTGTGTGCATGTGTGTGTGTGCATGTGTGTGCATGTGTGTGCATGTGTGTGTGCATGTGTGTGCATGTGTGTGCATGTGTGTGTGCATGTGTGTGTGTGCATGTGTGTGCATGTGTGTGCATGTGTGTGCATGTGTGTGCATGTGTGTGCATGTGTGTGCATGTGTGTGTGCATGGGTGTGTATGTGTGTGCATGTGTGAGCATGTGTGTGTGTGCATGTGTGTGCATGTGTGTGCATGTGTGTGTGCATGTGTGTGCATGTGTGTGCATGTGTGTGCATGTGGGTGTGCATGTGTGTGCATGTGTGTGCATGTTTGTGCATGTGTATGTATGTGTGTGTGCGTGTGTGTGCATGTGTATGCATGAGTGTGTGTGTGCATGTGTGTTCATGTGTGTGCATGTGTGTGTGCATGTGTGTGTGCATGTGTGCGAGCATGTGTGTGGGCATGTGTGGGCATGTGTGTGCATGTGTGTGCATGTGTGTGTGCAGGTGTGTGCATGTGTGTGCATGTGTGTGCATGTGTGTGTGCATGTGTGTGCATGTGTGTGCATGTGTGTGTGCATGTATGTGTGTGCATGTGTGTGCATGTGTGTGCAAGTGTGTGCATGTGTGTGTGCAGGTGTGTGCATGTGTGTGCATGTGTGTGCATGTGTGTGCATGTGTGTGCATGTGTGTGCATGTGCGTGCATGTGTGTGTGCATGTGTGTGCATGTGTGTACATGTGTGTGCATGTGTGTGTGCATGTGTGTGCATGTGTGTGCGCATGTATGTGTGCATGTGTGTGCATGTGTGTGCATATGTGTGCATGTGTGTGCATGTGTGTGCATGTGTGTGCATGTGCGTGCATGTGTGTGTGCATGTGTGTGCATGTGTGTGCAAGTGTGTGCATGTGTGTGTGCAGGTGTGTGCATGTGTGTGCATGTGTGTGCATGTGTGTGCATGTGTGTGCATGTGTGTGCATGTGCGTGCATGTGTGTGTGCATGTGTGTGCATGTGTGTGCAAGTGTGTGCATGTGTTGCATGTGTGTGCATGTGTGTGTGCATGTGTGTGCATGTGTGTGCATGTATGTGTGCATGTTTGTGCATGTGTGTGCATGTGTGTGCACGTGTGTTTGCATGTGAGTGCATGTGTGTGTGCATGTGTGTGTGCATGTGTTTGTTTGCATGTGTGTGTGCATGTGTGCATGTGTGTGCATGTGTGTGCATGTGTGTGCATGTGTGTGCATGTGTGTGTGCATGTTTGTGCATGTGTGTGCATGTGTGTGTGCATGTGTGTGCATGTGTGTGCATGTGTGTGTGCATGGGTGTGCATGTGTGTGCATGTGTGTGCATGTGTGTGCATGTGTGTGCATGTGTGTGCAAGTGTGTGTGCAAGTGTGTGCATGTGTGTGCATGTGTGTGCATGTGTTGCATGTGTGTGCATGTGTGTGTGTGCATGTGTGTGCATGTGTGTGCATGTGTGTGTGCATGTGTGTGCATGTGTGTGCATGTGTGTGTGCATGTGTGTGTGTGCATGTGTGTGCATGTGTGTGCATGTGTGTGCATGTGTGTGCATGTGTGTGCATGTGTGTGCATGTGTGTGCATGTGTGTGCATGTGTGTGTGCATGGGTGTGTATGTGTGTGCATGTGTGAGCATGTGTGTGTGTGCATGTGTGTGCATGTGTGTGCATGTGTGTGTGCATGTGTGTGCATGTGTGTGCATGTGGGTGTGCATGTGTGTGCATGTGTGTGCATGTTTGTGCATGTGTATGTATGTGTGTGTGCGTGTGTGTGCATGTGTATGCATGAGTGTGTGTGTGCATGTGTGTTCATGTGTGTGCATGTGTGTGCATGTGTGTGTGCATGTGTGTGTGCATGTGTGCGAGCATGTGTGTGGGCATGTGTGGGCATGTGTGTGCATGTGTGTGCATGTGTGTGCAGGTGTGTGCATGTGTGTGCATGTGTGTGCATGTGTGTGTGCATGTGTGTGCATGTGTGTGCATGTGTGTGCATGTGAGTGTGCATGTGTGTGCATGTGTGTGCATGTGTGTGCATGTGTGTGCATGTGTGTGCATGTGTGTGCATATTTGTGCATGTGTGTGTGTGGGCATGTGTGTGCATGTGTGTGCATGTGTGTGCATGTGTGTGCATGTGTGTGTGCATGGGTGTGTATGTGTGTGCATGTGTGAGCATGTGTGTGTGTGCATGTGTGTGCATGTGTGTGCATGTGTGTGTGCATGTGTGTGCATGTGTGTGCATGTGGGTGTGCATGTGTGTGCATGTGTGTGCATGTTTGTGCATGTGTATGTATGTGTGTGTGCGTGTGTGTGCATGTGTATGCATGAGTGTGTGTGTGCATGTGTGTTCATGTGTGTGCATGTGTGTGCATGTGTGTGTGCATGTGTGTGTGCATGTGTGCGAGCATGTGTGTGGGCATGTGTGGGCATGTGTGTGCATGTGTGTGCATGTGTGTGCAGGTGTGTGCATGTGTGTGCATGTGTGTGTATGTGTGTGTGCATGTGTGTGTGCATGTGTGTGCATGTGTGTATGTGTGTGCATGTGTGTGTGCATGTATGTGTGCATGTGTGTGTGCAAGTGTGTGCATGTGTGTGCATGTGTGTGCATGTGTTTCATGTGTGTGCATGTGTGTGTGTGCATGTGTGCGTGCATGTGTGTGGGCATGTGTGTGCATGTGTGTGCATGTGTGTGCATGTGTGTGCATGTGTGTGCATGTGTGTGCATGTGTGTGTGTGCATGTGTGTGCATGTGTGTGCATGTGTGTGTGCACGTTTGTGCATGTGTGTGCATGTGTGTGCATCTGTGTGCATGTGTGTGCATGTGTGTGCATGTGTGTGCATGTGTGTGCATGTGTGTGCATGTGTGTGTGTGCATGTGTGTGCATGTGTGTGCATGTTTGTGTGCATGAGTGTGTGCATGTGTGTGCAAGTGTGTGTGTGCATGTGTGCGTTCATGTGTGTGTTCATGTGTGTGTTCATGTGTGTGTGAATGTGTGTGCATGTGTGTGCATGTGTGTGTGCATGCGTGTGCAGGTGTGTGCATGTGTGTGCATGTGTATGTGCATGTACGTGCATGTGTGTGCATGTGTGTGCATGTGTGTGCATGTGTGTGCATGTGTGTGTGTGCATGTGTGTGCATGTGTGTGCATGTGTGTGCATGTGTGTGTGCACGTTTGTGCATGTGTGTGCATGTGTGTGCATCTGTGTGCATGTGTTTGCATGTGTGTGTGCATCTGTGTGAATGTGTGTGCATGTGTGTGTGCACGTTTGTGCATGTGTGTGCATGTGTGTGCATGTTTGTGCATGTGTGTGCATGTGTGTGCATGTGTGTTTGCATGTGTGTGCATGTGTGTGTGCATGTGTGTGTGCATGTGTGTGCATGTGTGTGCATGTGTGTGTGTGCATGTGTGTGCATGTGTGTGCATGTGTGTGTGCATGTGTGTGCAAGTGTGTGCATGTGTGTGTGCATGTGTGAGCATGTGTGTGCATGTGTGTGCATGTGTGTGCATGTGTGTGTGCATGTGTGTGCATGTGTGTGTGTGCATGTGTGTGCATGTGTGTGTGCATGTATGTGTGTGCATGTGTGTGCATGTGTGTGTGCATGTGTGTGCATGTGTGTGCATGTGTGTGCATGTATGTGCATGTATGTGCATGTGTGTGTGTGCATGTGTGTGCATGTGTGTGCATGTGTGTGTGCATGTGTGTGCAAGTGTGTGCATGTGTGTGTGCATGTGTGAGCATGTGTGTGCATGTGTGTGCATGTGTGTGCATGTGTGTGCAGGTGTGTGCATGTGTGTGCATGTGTGTGCATGTGTGTGCATGTGTGCGCGTATGTGTGTGCGCATGTGTGTGTGCATGTGTGTGCATGTGTGTGCATGTGTGTGTGCATGTGTGTGCATGTGTGTGCATGTGTGTGCATGTGTGGACATGTGTGTTTGCATGTGTGTGCATGTGTGTGTGCATGGGTGTGTATGTGTGTGCATGTGTGAGCATGTGTGTGCATGTGTGTGCATGTTTGTGCATGTGTGTGTGCATGTTTGTGCATGTGTGTGCATGTGTGTGCATGTGTGTGTGCATGTGTGTGCATGTGTGTGTGCATGTATGTGTGTGCATGTGTGTGTGCATGTGTGTGTGCATGTGTGTGTGCATGTGCGTGCATGTGTGTGTGCATGTGTGTGCATGTGTGTGCAAGTGTGTGCATGTGTGTGTGCAGGTGTGTGCATGTGTGTGCATGTGTGTGCATGTGTGTGCATGTGTGTGCAAGTGTGTGCATGTGCGTGCATGTGTGTGTGTGCATGTGTGTGCATGTGTGTGCATGTGTGTGCATGTGTGTGTGCATGTTTGTGCATGTGTGTGCATGTGTGTGCATGTGTGTTTGCATGTGTGTGCATGTGTGTGTGCATGTGTGTGTGCATGGGTGTGTATGTGTGTGCATGTGTGTGCATGTGTGTGCATGTGTGTACATGTGTGTGCATCTGTGTGTGTGCATGTGTGTGCATGTGCGTGCATGTGTGTGTGCGTGTGTGCATGTGTGTGCATGTATGTGTGTGCATGTGTGTGTGCATGTGTGTGTGCATGTGTGTGCATGTGTGTGCATGTGTGTGCATGGGTGAGCATGTGTGTGCATGTGTGTGCATGTGTGTGCATGTGTGTGCATGTGCGTGCATGTGTGTGTGCATGTGTGTGCATGTGTGTGCAAGTGTGTGCATGTGTGTGTGCAGGTGTGTGCATGTGTGTGCATGTGTGTGCATGTGTGTTCATGTGTGTGCATGTGTGTGTGTGCATGTGTGTGCATGTGTGTACATGTGTGTGCATGTGTGTGTGCATGTGTGTGCATGTGTGTGCATGTGTGTGCATGTGTGTGCATGTGTGTGCATGCGTGTGCATGTGTGTGCATGTGTGTGCATGTGTGTGTGCATGTGTGTTCATGTGTGTGCATGTGTGTGTGTGCATGTGTGCGTGCATGTGTATGCATGTGTGTGGGCATGTGTGTGCATGTGTGTGCATGTGTGTGTGCAGGTGTGTGCATGTGTGTGCATGTGTGTGTATGTGTGTGCATGTGTGTACATATGTGTGCATGTGTGTGCATGTGTGTGCATGTGTGTGCATGTGTGTGCATGTGTGTGCATGTGTGTGCATGTGTGTGCATGTGTGTGCATGTGTGTGCATGTGTGTGCATGTGTGTGCATGTGTGCGCGTATGTGTGTGTGCATGTGTGTGTGCATGTGTGTGTGCATGTGTGTGCATGTGTGTGCATGTGTGTGTGCATGTGTGTGCATGTGTGTGCATGTGTGTGCATGTGTGGGCATGTGTGTTTGCATGTGTGTGCATGTGTGTGTGCATAAGTGTGTATGTGTGTGCATGTGTGAGCATGTGTGTGCATGTGTGTGCATGTGTGTGCATGTGTGTGCATGTGTTTTCATGTGTGTGCATGTGTGTGTGCATGGGTGTGTATGTGTGTGCATGTGTGTGCATGTGTGTGTGCATGGGTGTGTATGTGTGTGCATGTGTGTGCATGTGTGTGCATGTGTGTGCATGTGTGTGCATCTGTGTGTGTGCATGTGTGTGCATGTGTGTGTGCATGGGTGTGTGCATGTGTGTGCATGTGTGTGTGCATGTGTGTGCATGTGTGTGTGCATGTATGTGTGTGCATGTGTGTGTGCATGTGTGTGTGCATGTATGTGTGCATGTGTGTGCATGTGTGTGCATGTGTGTGCATGTGTGTGCATGTGTGTGCATGTGTGTGCATGTGCGTGCTGGTGTGTGTGCATGTGTGTGCATGAGTGTGCAAGTGTGTGCATGTGTGTGTGCAGGTGTGTGCATGTGTGTGCATGTGTGTGCATGTGTGTGCATGTGTGTGCATGTGTGTGCATGTGCGTGCATGTGTGTGTGCATGTGTGTGCATGTGTGTGCAAGTGTGTGCGCATGTGTGTGTGCATGTGTGTGCATGTGTGTGTGCATGTGTGTGCATGTGTGCGTGCATGTGTGTGCATGTGTGTGCATGTGTGTGCATGTGAGTGTGCATGTGTGTGCATGTGTGTGCATGTGTGTGCATGTGTGTGCATGTGTGTGCATGTTTGTGCATGTGTGTGTGTGGGCTTTTGTGTGCATGTGTGTGCATGTGTGTGCATGTGTGGCATGTGTGTGTGCATGTGTGTGTGCATGTGTGTGCATGTGTGTGTATGTGTGTGCATGTGTGTGTGCATGTATGTGTGCATGTGTGTGTGCAAGTGTGTGCATGTGTGTGCATGTGTGTGCATGTGTTTCATGTGTGTGCATGTGTGTGTGTGCATGTGTGCGTGCATGTGTGTGGGCATGTGTGTGCATGTGTGTGCATGTGTGTGCATGTGTGTGCATGTGTGTGCATGTGTGTGTGCATGTGTGTGCATGTGTGTGCATGTGTGTGTGCACGTTTGTGCATGTGTGTGCATGTGTGTGCATCTGTGTGCATGTGTGTGCATGTGTGTGCATGTGTGTGCATGTGTGTGCATGTGTGTGCATGTGTGTGTGTGCATGTGTGTGCATGTGTGTGCATGTGTGTGTGCATGAGTGTGTGCATGTGTGTGCAAGTGTGTGTGTGCATGTGTGCGTTCATGTGTGTGTTCATGTGTGTGTTCATGTGTGTGTGAATGTGTGTGCATGTGTGTGCATGTGTGTGTGCATGTGTGTGTGCATGTGTGTGCAGGTGTGTGCATGTGTGTGCATGTGTATGTGCATGTGCGTGCATGTGTGTGCATGTGTGTGCATGTGTGTGCATGTGTGTGTGCATGTGTGTGCATGTGTGTGCATGTGTGTGCATGTGTGTGCATGTGTGTGTGCACGTTTGTGCATGTGTGTGCATGTGTGTGCATCTGTGTGCATGTGTGTGTGCATGTGTGAGCATGTGTGTGCATGTGTGTGCATGTGTGTGCATGTGTGTGCAGGTGTGTGCATGTGTGTGCATGTGTGTGCATGTGTGTGCATGTGTGCGCGTATGTGTGTGCGCATGTGTGTGTGCATGTGTGTGCATGTGTGTGCATGTGTGTGTGCATGTGTGTGCATGTGTGTGCATGTGTGTGCATGTGTGGACATGTGTGTTTGCATGTGTGTGCATGTGTGTGTGCATGGGTGTGTATGTGTGTGCATGTGTGAGCATGTGTGTGCATGTGTGTGCATGTGTGTGCATGTGTGTGTGCATGTTTGTGCATGTGTGTGCATGTGTGTGCATGTGTGTGTGCATGTGTGTGCATGTGTGTGTGCATGTATGTGTGTGCATGTGTGTGTGCATGTGTGTGTGCATGTGTGTGTGCATGTGCGTGCATGTGTGTGTGCATGTGTGTGCATGTGTGTGCAAGTGTGTGCATGTGTGTGTGCAGGTGTGTGCATGTGTGTGCATGTGTGTGCATGTGTGTGCAAGAGTGTGCATGTGCGTGCATGTGTGTGTGTGCATGTGTGTGCATGTGTGTGCATGTGTGTGCATGTGTGTGTGCATGTTTGTGCATGTGTGTGCATGTGTGTGCATGTGTGTTTGCATGTGTGTGCATGTGTGTGTGCATGGGTGTGTATGTGTGTGCATGTGTGTGCATGTGTGTGCATGTGTGTACATGTGTGTGCATCTGTGTGTGTGCATGTGTGTGCATGTGTGTGCATGTGTGTGCATGTGTGTGTGCGTGTGTGCATGTGTGTGCATGTATGTGTGTGCATGTGTGTGTGCATGTGTGTGTGCATGTGTGTGTGCATGTGTGTGCATGTGTGTGCATGTGTGTGCATGGGTGAGCATGTGTGTGCATGTGTGTGCATGTGTGTGCATGTGTGTGCATGTGCGTGCATGTGTGTGTGCATGTGTGTGCATGTGTGTGCAAGTGTGTGCATGTGTGTGTGCAGGTGTGTGCATGCGTGTGCATGTGTGTGCATGTGTGTTCATGTGTGTGCATGTGTGTGTGTGCATGTGTGTGCATGTGTGTACATGTGTGTGCATGTGTGTGTGCATGTGTGTGCATGTGTGTGCATGTGTGTGCATGTGTGTGCATGCGTGTGCATGTGTGTGCATGTGTGTGCATGTGTGTGTGTGCATGTGTGTTCATGTGTGTGCATGTGTGTGTGTGCATGTGTGCGTGCATGTGTATGCATGTGTGTGGGCATGTGTGTGCATGTGTGTGCATGTGTGTGTGCAGGTGTGTGCATGTGTGTGCATGTGTGTGTATGTGTGTGCATGTGTGTACATATGTGTGCATGTGTGTGCATGTGTGTGCATGTGTGTGCATGTGTGTGCATGTGTGTGCATGTGTGTGCATGTGTGTGCATGTGTGTGCATGTGTGTGCATGTGTGCGCGTATGTGTGTGTGCATGTGTGTGTGCATGTGTGTGTGCATGTGTTTGCATGTGTGTGCTTGTGTGTGTGCATGTGTGTGCATGTGTGTGCATGTGTGTGCATGTGTGGGCATGTGTGTTTGCATGTGTGTGCATGTGTGTGTGCATGGGTGTGTATGTGTGTGCATGTGTGTGCATGTGTGTGTGCATGGGTGTGTATGTGTGTGCATGTGTGTGCATGTGTGTGCATGTGTGTGCATGTGTGTGCATGTGTGTGCATCTGTGTGTGTGCATGTGTGTGCATGTGTGTGTGCATGGGTGTGTGCATGTGTGTGCATGTGTGTGTGCATGTGTGTGCATGTGTGTGTGCATGTATGTGTGTGCATGTGTGTGTGCATGTGTGTGTGCATGTATGTGTGCATGTGTGTGCATGTGTGTGCATGTGTGTGCATGTGTGTGCATGTGTGTGTGCATGTGTGTGCATGTGTGTGTGCATGTGTGTGCATGTGTGTGCATGTGCGTGCATGTGTGTGTGCATGTGTGTGCATGTGTGTGCATGTGTGTGCATGTGAGTGTGCATGTGTGTGCATGTGTGTGCAAGTGTGTGCATGTGTGTGTGCAGGTGTGTGCATGTGTGTGCATGTGTGTGCATGTGTGTGCATGTGTGTGTGCATGTGTGTGCATGTGTGTGTGCATGTGTGTGCATGTGTGCGTGCATGTGTGTGCATGTGTGTGCATGTGTGTGCATGTGAGTGTGCATGTGTGTGCATGTGTGTGCATGTGTGTGCATGTGTGTGCATGTGTGTGCATGTTTGTGCATGTGTGTGTGTGGGCATGTGTGTGCATGTGTGTGCATGTGTGTGCTGGTGTGTGTGCATGTGTGTGCATGTGTGTGCAAGTGTGTGCATGTGTGTGTGCAGGTGTGTGCATGTGTGTGCATGTGTGTGCATGTGTGTGCATGTGTGTGCATGTGTGTGCATGTGCGTGCATGTGTGTGTGCATGTGTGTGCATGTGTGTGCAAGTGTGTGCGCATGTGTGTGTGCATGTGTGTGCATGTGTGTGTGCATGTGTGTGCATGTGTGCGTGCATGTGTGTGCATGTGTGTGCATGTGTGTGCATGTGAGTGTGCATGTGTGTGCATGTGTGTGCATGTGTGTGCATGTGTGTGCATGTGTGCATGTTTGTGCATGTGTGTGTGTGGGCATGTGTGTGCATGTGTGTGCATGTGTGTGCATGTGTGTGCATGTGTGTGTGCATGTGTGTGTGCATGTGTGTGCATGTGTGTGTATGTGTGTGCATGTGTGTGTGCATGTATGTGTGCATGTGTGTGTGCAAGTGTGTGCATGTGTGTGCATGTGTGTGCATGTGTTTCATGTGTGTGCATGTGTGTGTGTGCATGTGTGCGTGCATGTGTGTGGGCATGTGTGTGCATGTGTGTGCATGTGTGTGCATGTGTGTGCATGTGTGTGCATGTGTGTGCATGTGTGTGCATGTGTGTGTGCATGTGTGTGCATGTGTGTGCATGTGTGTGTGCACGTTTGTGCATGTGTGTGCATGTGTGTGCATCTGTGTGCATGTGTGTGCATGTGTGTGCATGTGTGTGCATGTGTGTGCATGTGTGTGCATGTGTGTGTGTGCATGTGTGTGCATGTGTGTGTGCATGAGTGTGTGCATGTGTGTGCAAGTGTGTGTGCATGTGTGCGTTCATGTGTGTGTTCATGTGTGTGTTCATGTGTGTGTGAATGTGTGTGCATGTGTGTGCATGTGTGTGTGCATGTGTGTGCAGGTGTGTGCATGTGTGTGCATGTGTATGTGCATGTGCGTGCATGTGTGTGCATGTGTGTGCATGTGTGTGCATGTGTGTGCATGTGTGTGTGTGCATGTGTGTGCATGTGTGTGCATGTGTGTGTGCACGTTTGTGCATGTGTGTGCATGTGTGTGCATCTGTGTGCATGTGTTTGCATGTGTGTGTGCATCTGTGTGAATGTGTGTGCATGTGTGTGCATGTGTGTGTGCATGTGTGTGCATGTGTGTGCATGTGTGTGCATGTATGTGTGCATGTTTGTGCATGTGTGTGCATGTGTGTGCACGTGTGTTTGCATGTGAGTGCATGTGTGTGTGCATGTGTGTGTGCATGTGTTTGTTTGCATGTGTGTGTGCATGTGTGTGCATGTGTGTGCATGTGTGTGCATGTGTGTGCATGTGTGTGCATGTGTGTGTGCATGTTTGTGCATGTGTGTGCATGTGTGTGTGCATGTGTGTGCATGTGTGTGCATGTGTGTGTGCATGGGTGTGCATGTGTGTGCATGTGTGTGCATGTGTGTGCATGTGTGTGCATGTGTGTGCATGTGTGTTCAAGTGTGTGTGCAAGTGTGTGCATGTGTGTGCATGTGTGTGCATGTGTTGCATGTGTGTGCATGTGTGTGTGTGCATGTGTGTGCATGTGTGTGCATGTGTGTGTGCATGTGTGTGCATGTGTGTGTGCATGTGTGTGTGCATGTGTGTGCATGTGTATGCATGTGTGTGCATGTGTGTGCATGTGTGTTTGCATGTGTGTGCATGTGTGTGTGCATGGGTGTGTATGTGTGTGCATGTGTGTACATGTGTGTGCATGTGTGTACATGTGTGTGCATCTGTGTGTGTGCATGTGTGTGCATGTGTGTGCATGTGTGTGCATGTGTGTGTGCGTGTGTGCATGTGTGTGCATGTATGTGTGTGCATGTGTGTGTGCATGTGTGTGTGCATGTGTGTGTGCATGTGTGTGTGCATGTGTGTGCATGTGTGTGCATGTGTGTGCATGGGTGAGCATGTGTGTGCATGTGTGTGCATGTGTGTGCATGTGTGTGCATGTGCGTGCATGTGTGTGTGCATGTGTGTGCATGTGTGTGCAAGTGTGTGCATGTGTGTGTGCAGGTGTGTGCATGTGTGTGCATGTGTGTGCATGTGTGTTCATGTGTGTGCATGTGTGTGTGTGCATGTGTGTGCATGTGTGTACATGTGTGTGCATGTGTGTGTGCATGTGTGTGCATGTGTGTGCATGTGTGTGCATGTGTGTGCATGCGTGTGCATGTGTGTGCATGTGTGTGCATGTGTGTGTGCATGTGTGTTCATGTGTGTGCATGTGTGTGTGTGCATGTGTGCGTGCATGTGTATGCATGTGTGTGGGCATGTGTGTGCATGTGTGTGCATGTGTGTGTGCAGGTGTGTGCATGTGTGTGCATGTGTGTGTATGTGTGTGCATGTGTGTACATATGTGTGCATGTGTGTGCATGTGTGTGCATGTGTGTGCATGTGTGTGCATGTGTGTGCATGTGTGTGCATGTGTGTGCATGTGTGTGCATGTGTGCGCGTATGTGTGTGTGCATGTGTGTGTGCATGTGTGTGTGCATGTGTGTGCATGTGTGTGCTTGTGTGTGTGCATGTGTGTGCATGTGTGTGCATGTGTGTGCATGTGTGGGCATGTGTGTTTGCATGTGTGTGCATGTGTGTGTGCATGGGTGTGTATGTGTGTGCATGTGTGTGCATGTGTGTGTGCATGGGTGTGTATGTGTGTGCATGTGTGTGCATGTGTGTGCATGTGTGTGCATCTGTGTGTGTGCATGTGTGTGCATGTGTGTGTGCATGGGTGTGTGCATGTGTGTGCATGTGTGTGTGCATGTGTGTGCAT
>CAUJCB010000692.1:1267500-1322500 GCA_963082715.1 Harpalus rubripes
ATGTGTGTGCATGTGTGTGCATGTGTGTTTGCATGTGTGTGCATGTGTGTGTGCATGGGTGTGTATGTGTGTGCATGTGTGTGCATGTGTGTGCATGTGTGTACATGTGTGTGCATCTGTGTGTGTGCATGTGTGTGCATGTGTGTGCATGTGTGTGCATGTGTGTGTGCGTGTGTGCATGTGTGTGCATGTATGTGTGTGCATGTGTGTGTGCATGTGTGTGTGCATGTGTGTGTGCATGTGTGTGCATGTGTGTGCATGGGTGAGCATGTGTGTGCATGTGTGTGCATGTGTGTGCATGTGTGTGCATGTGCGTGCATGTGTGTGTGCATGTGTGTGCATGTGTGTGCAAGTGTGTGCATGTGTGTGTGCAGGTGTGTGCATGTGTGTGCATGTGTGTGCATGTGTGTTCATGTGTGTGCATGTGTGTGTGTGCATGTGTGTGCATGTGTGTACATGTGTGTGCATGTGTGTACATGTGTGTGCATGTGTGTGTGCATGTGTGTGCATGTGTGTGCATGTGTGTTTATGTGTGTGCATGCGTGTGCATGTGTGTGCATGTGTGTGCATGTGTGTGTGTGCATGTGTGTTCATGTGTGTGCATGTGTGTGTGTGCATGTGTGCGTGCATGTGTATGCATGTGTGTGGGCATGTGTGTGCATGTGTGTGCATGTGTGTGTGCAGGTGTGTGCATGTGTGTGCATGTGTGTGTATGTGTGTGCATGTGTGTACATATGTGTGCATGTGTGTGCATGTGTGTGCATGTGTGTGCATGTGTGTGCATGTGTGTGCATGTGTGTGCATGTGTGTGCATGTGTGTGCATGTGTGTGCATGTGTGTGCATGTGTGCGCGTATGTGTGTGTGCATGTGTGTGTGCATGTGTGTGTGCATGTGTGTGCATGTGTGTGCTTGTGTGTGTGCATGTGTGTGCATGTGTGTGCATGTGTGTGCATGTGTGGGCATGTGTGTTTGCATGTGTGTGCATGTGTGTGTGCATGGGTGTGTATGTGTGTGCATGTGTGTGCATGTGTGTGTGCATGGGTGTGTATGTGTGTGCATGTGTGTGCATGTGTGTGCATGTGTGTGCATCTGTGTGTGTGCATGTGTGTGCATGTGTGTGTGCATGGGTGTGTGCATGTGTGTGCATGTGTGTGTGCATGTGTGTGCATGTGTGTGTGCATGTATGTGTGTGCATGTGTGTGTGCATGTGTGTGTGCATGTATGTGTGCATGTGTGTGCATGTGTGTGCATGTGTGTGCATGTGTGTGCATGTGTGTGCATGTGTGTGCATGTGCGTGCTGGTGTGTGTGCATGTGTGTGCATGTGTGTGCAAGTGTGTGCATGTGTGTGTGCAGGTGTGTGCATGTGTGTGCATGTGTGTGCATGTGTGTGCATGTGTGTGCATGTGTGTGCATGTTCGTGCATGTGTGTGTGCATGTGTGTGCATGTGTGTGCAAGTGTGTGCGCATGTGTGTGTGCATGTGTGTGCATGTGTGTGTGCATGTGTGTGCATGTGTGCGTGCATGTGTGTGCATGTGTGTGCATGTGTGTGCATGTGAGTGTGCATGTGTGTGCATGTGTGTGCATGTGTGTGCATGTGTGTGCATGTTTGTGCATGTGTGTGTGTGGGCATGTGTGTGCATGTGTGTGCATGTGTGTGCATGTGTGTGCATGTGTGTGTGCATGTGTGTGTGCATGTGTGTGCATGTGTGTGTATGTGTGTGCATGTGTGTGTGCATGTATGTGTGCATGTGTGTGTGCAAGTGTGTGCATGTGTGTGCATGTGTGTGCATGTGTTTCATGTGTGTGCATGTGTGTGTGTGCATGTGTGCGTGCATGTGTGTGGGCATGTGTGTGCATGTGTGTGCATGTGTGTGCATGTGTGTGCATGTGTGTGCATGTGTGTGCATGTGTGTGCATGTGTGTGTGCATGTGTGTGCATGTGTGTGCATGTGTGTGTGCACGTTTGTGCATGTGTGTGCATGTGTGTGCATCTGTGTGCATGTGTGTGCATGTGTGTGCATGTGTGTGCATGTGTGTGCATGTGTGTGCATGTGTGTGTGTGCATGTGTGTGCATGTGTGTGCATGTGTGTGTGCATGAGTGTGTGCATGTGTGTGCAAGTGTGTGTGCATGTGTGCGTTCATGTGTGTGTTCATGTGTGTGTTCATGTGTGTGTGAATGTGTGTGCATGTGTGTGCATGTGTGTGTGCATGTGTGTGCAGGTGTGTGCATGTGTGTGCATGTGTATGTGCATGTGCGTGCATGTGTGTGCATGTGTGTGCATGTGTGTGCATGTGTGTGCATGTGTGTGTGTGCATGTGTGTGCATGTGTGTGCATGTGTGTGCATGTGTGTGTGCACGTTTGTGCATGTGTGTGCATGTGTGTGCATCTGTGTGCATGTGTTTGCATGTGTGTGTGCATCTGTGTGAATGTGTGTGCATGTGTGTGCATGTGTGTGTGCATGTGTGTGCATGTGTGTGCATGTGTGTGCATGTATGTGTGCATGTTTGTGCATGTGTGTGCATGTGTGTGCACGTGTGTTTGCATGTGAGTGCATGTGTGTGTGCATGTGTGTGTGCATGTGTTTGTTTGCATGTGTGTGTGCATGTGTGTGCATGTGTGTGCATGTGTGTGCATGTGTGTGCATGTGTGTGCATGTGTGTGTGCATGTTTGTGCATGTGTGTGCATGTGTGTGTGCATGTGTGTGCATGTGTGTGCATGTGTGTGTGCATGGGTGTGCATGTGTGTGCATGTGTGTGCATGTGTGTGCATGTGTGTGCATGTGTGTGCATGTGTGTGTGCATGTGTGTGTGCATGTGTGTGCATGTGTGTGCATGTGTGTGCATGTGTGTGCATGTGTGTGCATGTGTGTGCGTATGTGTGTGTGCATGTGTGTGTGCATGTGTGTGCATGTGTGTGCATGTGTGTGTGCATGTGTGTGCGTGTGTGCATGTGTGTGCATGTGTGGGCATGTGTGTTTGCATGTGTGTGCATGTGTGTGTGCATGGGTGTGTATGTGTGTGCATGTGTGAGCATGTGTGTGTGTGCATGTGTGTGCATGTGTGTGTGCATGTGTGTGCATGTGTGTGCATGTGTGTGCATGTGGGTGTGCATGTGTGTGCATGTGTGTGCATGTTTGTGCATGTGTATGTATGTGTGTGTGCATGTGTGTGCATGTGTATGCATGAGTGTGTGTGTGCATGTGTGTTCATGTGTGTGCATGTGTGTGCATGTGTGTGTGCATGTGTGTGTGCATGTGTGCGAGCATGTGTGTGGGCATGCGTGGGCATGTGTGTGCATGTGTGTGCATGTGTGTGTGCAGGTGTGTGCATGTGTGTGCATGTGTGTGCATGTGTGTGTGCATGTGTGTGCATGTGTGTGCATGTGTGTGCATGTGTGTGCATGTGTGTGCATGTGTGTGCATGTGTGTGCATGTGTGTGCATGTGTGTGCATGTGAGTGCATGTTTGTGCATGTGTGTGTGTGTGCATGTGTGTGCATGTGTGTGCATGTGTGTGCATGTGTGTGTGCATGTGTGTGTGCATGTGTGTGCATGTGTGTGCATGTGTGTGCAGGTGTGTGCATGTGTGTGCATGTGTATGTGCATGTGCGTGCATGTGTGTACAGGTGTGTGCATGTGTGTGCATGTGTGTGCATGTGTGTGTGTGCATGTGTGTGCATGTGTGTGCATGTGTGTGCATGTGTGTGTGCACGTTTGTGCATGTGTGTGCATGTGTGTGCATCTGTGTGCATGTGTTTGCATGTGTGTGTGCATCTGTGTGAATGTGTGTGCATGTGTGTGCATGTGTGTGTGCATGTGTGTGCATGTGTGTGCATGTGTGTGCATGTATGTGTGCATGTTTGTGCATGCGTGTGCATGTGTGTGCACGTGTGTTTGCATGTGAGTGCATGTGTGTGTGCATGTGTGTGTGCATGTGTTTGTTTGCATGTGTGTGTGCATGTGTGTGCATGTGTGTGCATGTGTGTGCATGTGTGTGCATGTGTGTGCATGTGTGTGCTTGTGTGTGTGCATGTTTGTGCATGTGTGTGCATGTGTGTGTGCATGTGTGTGCATGTGTGTGCATGTGTGTGTGCATGGGTGTGCATGTGTGTGCATGTGTGTGCATGTGTGTGCATGTGTGTGCATGTGTGTGCATGTGTGTGCAAGTGTGTGTGCAAGTGTGTGCATGTGTGTGCATGTGTGTGCATGTGTTGCATGTGTGTGCATGTGTGTGTGTGCATGTGTGTGCATGTGTGTGCATGTGTGTGTGCATGTGTGTGCATGTGTGTGCATGTGTGTGTGCATGTGTGTGTGCATGTGTGTGCATGTGTGTGCATGTGTGTGCATGTGTGTGCATGTGTGTGCATGTGTGTGCATGTGTGTGCGTATGTGTGTGTGCATGTGTGTGTGCATGTGTGTGCATGTGTGTGCATGTGTGTGTGCATGTGTGTGCGTGTGTGCATGTGTGTGCATGTGTGGGCATGTGTGTTTGCATGTGTGTGCATGTGTGTGTGCATGGGTGTGTATGTGTGTGCATGTGTGAGCATGTGTGTGTGTGCATGTGTGTGCATTTGTGTGTGCATGTGTGTGCATGTGTGTGCATGTGTGTGCATGTGGGTGTGCATGTGTGTGCATGTGTGTGCATGTTTGTGCATGTGTATGTATGTGTGTGTGCATGTGTGCGTGCATGTGTGTGGGCATGTGTGTGCATGTGTGTGCATGTGTGTGCATGTGTGTGCATGTGTGTGCATGTGTGTGCATGTGTGTGCATGTGTGTGTGCATGTGTGTGCATGTGTGTGCATGTGTGTGTGCACGTTTGTGCATGTGTGTGCATGTGTGTGCATCTGTGTGCATGTGTGTGCATGTGTGTGCATGTGTGTGCATGTGTGTGCATGTGTGTGTGTGCATGTGTGTGCATGTGTGTGCATGTGTGTGTGCATGAGTGTGTGCATGTGTGTGCAAGTGTGTGTGCATGTGTGCGTTCATGTGTGTGTTCATGTGTGTGTTCATGTGTGTGTGAATGTGTGTGCATGTGTGTGCATGTGTGTGTGCATGTGTGTGCAGGTGTGTGCATGTGTGTGCATGTGTATGTGCATGTGCGTGCATGTGTGTGCATGTGTGTGCATGAGTGTGCATGTGTGTGCATGTGTGTGTGTGCATGTGTGTGCATGTGTGTGCATGTGTGTGCATGTGTGTGTGCACGTTTGTGCATGTGTGTGCATGTGTGTGCATCTGTGTGCATGTGTTTGCATGTGTGTGTGCATCTGTGTGAATGTGTGTGCATGTGTGTGCATGTGTGTGTGCATGTGTGTGCATGTGTGTGCATGTGTGTGCATGTATGTGTGCATGTTTGTGCATGTGTGTGCATGTGTGTGCACGTGTGTTTGCATGTGAGTGCATGTGTGTGTGCATGTGTGTGTGCATGTGTTTGTTTGCATGTGTGTGTGCATGTGTGTGCATGTGTGTGCATGTGTGTGCATGTGTGTGCATGTGTGTGCATGTGTGTGTGCATGTTTGTGCATGTGTGTGCATGTGTGTGTGCATGTTTGTGCATGTGTGTGCATGTGTGTGTGCATGGGTGTGCATGTGTGTGCATGTGTGTGCATGTGTGTGCATGTGTGTGCATGTGTGTGCATGTGTGTTCAAGTGTGTGTGCAAGTGTGTGCATGTGTGTGCATGTGTGTGCATGTGTTGCATGTGTGTGCATGTGTGTGTGTGCATGTGTGTGCATGTGTGTGCATGTGTGTGTGCATGTGTGTGCATGTGTGTGCATGTGTGTGTGCATGTGTGTGTGCATGTGTGTGCATGTGTGTGCATGTGTGTGCATGTGTGTGCATGTGTGTTTGCATGTGTGTGCATGTGTGTGTGCATGGGTGTGTATGTGTGTGCATGTGTGTGCATGTGTGTGCATGTGTGTACATGTGTGTGCATCTGTGTGTGTGCATGTGTGTGCATGTGTGTGCATGTGTGTGCATGTGTGTGTGCGTGTGTGCATGTGTGTGCATGTATGTGTGTGCATGTGTGTGTGCATGTGTGTGTGCATGTGTGTGTGCATGTGTGTGCATGTGTGTGCATGTGTGTGCATGGGTGAGCATGTGTGTGCATGTGTGTGCATGTGTGTGCATGTGTGTGCATGTGCGTGCATGTGTGTGTGCATGTGTGTGCATGTGTGTGCAAGTGTGTGCATGTGTGTGTGCAGGTGTGTGCATGTGTGTGCATGTGTGTGCATGTGTGTTCATGTGTGTGCATGTGTGTGTGTGCATGTGTGTGCATGTGGGTACATGTGTGTGCATGTGTGTACATGTGTGTGCATGTGTGTGTGCATGTGTGTGCATGTGTGTGCATGTGTGTTTATGTGTGTGCATGCGTGTGCATGTGTGTGCATGTGTGTGCATGTGTGTGTGTGCATGTGTGTTCATGTGTGTGCATGTGTGTGTGTGCATGTGTGCGTGCATGTGTATGCATGTGTGTGGGCATGTGTGTGCATGTGTGTGCATGTGTGTGTGCAGGTGTGTGCATGTGTGTGCATGTGTGTGTATGTGTGTGCATGTGTGTACATATGTGTGCATGTGTGTGCATGTGTGTGCATGTGTGTGCATGTGTGTGCATGTGTGTGCATGTGTGTGCATGTGTGTGCATGTGTGTGCATGTGTGTGCATGTGTGTGCATGTGTGCGCGTATGTGTGTGTGCATGTGTGTGTGCATGTGTGTGTGCATGTGTGTGCATGTGTGTGCTTGTGTGTGTGCATGTGTGTGCATGTGTGTGCATGTGTGTGCATGTGTGGGCATGTGTGTTTGCATGTGTGTGCATGTGTGTGTGCATGGGTGTGTATGTGTGTGCATGTGTGTGCATGTGTGTGTGCATGGGTGTGTATGTGTGTGCATGTGTGTGCATGTGTGTGCATGTGTGTGCATCTGTGTGTGTGCATGTGTGTGCATGTGTGTGTGCATGGGTGTGTGCATGTGTGTGCATGTGTGTGTGCATGTGTGTGCATGTGTGTGTGCATGTATGTGTGTGCATGTGTGTGTGCATGTGTGTGTGCATGTATGTGTGCATGTGTGTGCATGTGTGTGCATGTGTGTGCATGTGTGTGCATGTGTGTGCATGTGCGTGCTGGTGTGTGTGTGCATGTGTGTGCATGTGTGTGCAAGTGTGTGCATGTGTGTGTGCAGGTGTGTGCATGTGTGTGCATGTGTGTGCATGTGTGTGCATGTGTGTGCATGTGTGTGCATGTGTGTGCATGTGCGTGCATGTGTGTGTGCATGTGTGTGCATGTGTGTGCAAGTGTGTGCGCATGTGTGTGTGCATGTGTGTGCATGTGTGTGTGCATGTGTGTGCATGTGTGCGTGCATGTGTGTGCATGTGTGTGCATGTGTGTGCATGTGAGTGTGCATGTGTGTGCATGTGTGTGCATGTGTGTGCATGTGTGTGCATGTGTGTGCATGTTTGTGCATGTGTGTGTGTGGGCATGTGTGTGCATGTGTGTGCATGTGTGTGCATGTGTGTGCATGTGTGTGTGCATGTGTGTGTGCATGTGTGTGCATGTGTGTGTATGTGTGTGCATGTGTGTGTGCATGTATGTGTGCATGTGTGTGTGCAAGTGTGTGCATGTGTGTGCATGTGTGTGCATGTGTTTCATGTGTGTGCATGTGTGTGTGTGCATGTGTGCGTGCATGTGTGTGGGCATGTGTGTGCATGTGTGTGCATGTGTGTGCATGTGTGTGCATGTGTGTGCATGTGTGTGCATGTGTGTGCATGTGTGTGTGCATGTGTGTGCATGTGTGTGCATGTGTGTGTGCACGTTTGTGCATGTGTGTGCATGTGTGTGCATCTGTGTGCATGTGTGTGCATGTGTGTGCATGTGTGTGCATGTGTGTGCATGTGTGTGCATGTGTGTGTGTGCATGTGTGTGCATGTGTGTGCATGTGTGTGTGCATGAGTGTGTGCATGTGTGTGCAAGTGTGTGTGCATGTGTGCGTTCATGTGTGTGTTCATGTGTGTGTTCATGTGTGTGTGAATGTGTGTGCATGTGTGTGCATGTGTGTGTGCATGTGTGTGCAGGTGTGTGCATGTGTGTGCATGTGTATGTGCATGTGCGTGCATGTGTGTGCATGTGTGTGCATGTGTGTGCATGTGTGTGCATGTGTGTGTGTGCATGTGTGTGCATGTGTGTGCATGTGTGTGCATGTGTGTGTGCACGTTTGTGCATGTGTGTGCATGTGTGTGCATCTGTGTGCATGTGTTTGCATGTGTGTGTGCATCTGTGTGAATGTGTGTGCATGTGTGTGCATGTGTGTGTGCATGTGTGTGCATGTGTGTGCATGTGTGTGCATGTATGTGTGCATGTTTGTGCATGTGTGTGCATGTGTGTGCACGTGTGTTTGCATGTGAGTGCATGTGTGTGTGCATGTGTGTGTGCATGTGTTTGTTTGCATGTGTGTGTGCATGTGTGTGCATGTGTGTGCATGTGTGTGCATGTGTGTGCATGTGTGTGCATGTGTGTGTGCATGTTTGTGCATGTGTGTGCATGTGTGTGTGCATGTGTGTGCATGTGTGTGCATGTGTGTGTGCATGGGTGTGCATGTGTGTGCATGTGTGTGCATGTGTGTGCATGTGTGTGCATGTGTGTGCATGTGTGTGTGCATGTGTGTGTGCATGTGTGTGCATGTGTGTGCATGTGTGTGCATGTGTGTGCATGTGTGTGCATGTGTGTGCGTATGTGTGTGTGCATGTGTGTGTGCATGTGTGTGCATGTGTGTGCATGTGTGTGTGCATGTGTGTGCGTGTGTGCATGTGTGTGCATGTGTGGGCATGTGTGTTTGCATGTGTGTGCATGTGTGTGTGCATGGGTGTGTATGTGTGTGCATGTGTGAGCATGTGTGTGTGTGCATGTGTGTGCATGTGTGTGTGCATGTGTGTGCATGTGTGTGCATGTGTGTGCATGTGGGTGTGCATGTGTGTGCATGTGTGTGCATGTTTGTGCATGTGTATGTATGTGTGTGTGCATGTGTGTGCATGTGTATGCATGAGTGTGTGTGTGCATGTGTGTTCATGTGTGTGCATGTGTGTGCATGTGTGTGTGCATGTGTGTGTGCATGTGTGCGAGCATGTGTGTGGGCATGCGTGGGCATGTGTGTGCATGTGTGTGCATGTGTGTGTGCAGGTGTGTGCATGTGTGTGCATGTGTGTGCATGTGTGTGTGCATGTGTGTGCATGTGTGTGCATGTGTGTGCATGTGTGTGCATGTGTGTGCATGTGTGTGCATGTGTGTGCATGTGTGTGCATGTGTGTGCATGTGTGTGCATGTGAGTGCATGTTTGTGCATGTGTGTGTGTGTGCATGTGTGTGCATGTGTGTGCATGTGTGTGCATGTGTGTGTGCATGTGTGTGTGCATGTGTGTGCATGTGTGTGCATGTGTGTGCAGGTGTGTGCATGTGTGTGCATGTGTATGTGCATGTGCGTGCATGTGTGTACAGGTGTGTGCATGTGTGTGCATGTGTGTGCATGTGTGTGTGTGCATGTGTGTGCATGTGTGTGCATGTGTGTGCATGTGTGTGTGCACGTTTGTGCATGTGTGTGCATGTGTGTGCATCTGTGTGCATGTGTTTGCATGTGTGTGTGCATCTGTGTGAATGTGTGTGCATGTGTGTGCATGTGTGTGTGCATGTGTGTGCATGTGTGTGCATGTGTGTGCATGTATGTGTGCATGTTTGTGCATGCGTGTGCATGTGTGTGCACGTGTGTTTGCATGTGAGTGCATGTGTGTGTGCATGTGTGTGTGCATGTGTTTGTTTGCATGTGTGTGTGCATGTGTGTGCATGTGTGTGCATGTGTGTGCATGTGTGTGCATGTGTGTGCATGTGTGTGCTTGTGTGTGTGCATGTTTGTGCATGTGTGTGCATGTGTGTGTGCATGTGTGTGCATGTGTGTGCATGTGTGTGTGCATGGGTGTGCATGTGTGTGCATGTGTGTGCATGTGTGTGCATGTGTGTGCATGTGTGTGCATGTGTGTGCAAGTGTGTGTGCAAGTGTGTGCATGTGTGTGCATGTGTGTGCATGTGTTGCATGTGTGTGCATGTGTGTGTGTGCATGTGTGTGCATGTGTGTGCATGTGTGTGTGCATGTGTGTGCATGTGTGTGCATGTGTGTGTGCATGTGTGTGTGCATGTGTGTGCATGTGTGTGCATGTGTGTGCATGTGTGTGCATGTGTGTGCATGTGTGTGCATGTGTGTGCGTATGTGTGTGTGCATGTGTGTGTGCATGTGTGTGCATGTGTGTGCATGTGTGTGTGCATGTGTGTGCGTGTGTGCATGTGTGTGCATGTGTGGGCATGTGTGTTTGCATGTGTGTGCATGTGTGTGTGCATGGGTGTGTATGTGTGTGCATGTGTGAGCATGTGTGTGTGTGCATGTGTGTGCATTTGTGTGTGCATGTGTGTGCATGTGTGTGCATGTGTGTGCATGTGGGTGTGCATGTGTGTGCATGTGTGTGCATGTTTGTGCATGTGTATGTATGTGTGTGTGCATGTGTGTGCATGTGTATGCATGAGTGTGTGTGTGCATGTGTGTTCATGTGTGTGCATGTGTGTGCATGTGTGTGTGCATGTGTGTGTGCATGTGTGCGAGCATGTGTGTGGGCATGCGTGGGCATGTGTGTGCATGTGTGTGCATGTGTGTGTGCAGGTGTGTGCATGTGTGTGCATGTGTGTGCATGTGTGTGTGCATGTGTGTGCATGTGTGTGCATGTTTGTGCATGTGTGTGCATGTGAGTGTGCATGTGTGTGCATGTGTGTGCATGTGTGTGCATGTGTGTGCATGTGTGTGCATGTGAGTGCATGTTTGTGCATGTGTGTGTGTGTGCATGTGTGTGCATGTGTGTGCATGTGTGTGCATGTGTGTGTGCATGTGTGTGTGCATGTGTGTGCATGTGTGTGTATGTGTGTGCATGTGTGTGTGCATGTATGTGTGCATGTGTGTGTGCAAGTGTGTGCATGTGTGTGCATGTGTGTGCATGTGTTTCATGTGTGTGCATGTGTGTGTGTGCATGTGTGCGTGCATGTGTGTGGGCATGTGTGTGCATGTGTGTGCATGTGTGTGCATGTGTGTGCATGTGTGTGCATGTGTGTGTGCATGTGTGTGCATGTGTGTGCATGTGTGTGCATGTGTGTGTGCACGTTTGTGCATGTGTGTGCATGTGTGTGCATCTGTGTGCATGTGTGTGCATGTGTGTGCATGTGTGTGCATGTGTGTGCATGTGTGTGTGTGCATGTGTGTGCATGTGTGTGCATGTGTGTGTGCATGAGTGTGTGCATGTGTGTGCATGTGTGTGTGTGCATGTGTGTGTTCATGTGTGTGTTCATGTGTGTGTTCATGTGTGTGTGAGTGTGTGTGCATGTGTGCGCATGTGTGTGTGCATGTGTGTGCAGGTGTGTGCATGTGTGTGCATGTGTATGTGCATGTGCGTGCATGTGTGTGCACGTGTGTGCATGTGTTTGTTTGCATGTGTGTGTGCATGTGTGTGCATGTGTGTGCATGTGTGTGCATGTGTGTGCATGTGTGTGTGCATGTTTGTGCATGTGTGTGCATGTGTGTGTGCATGTGTGTGCATGTGTGTGCATGTGTGTGTGCATGGGTGTGCATGTGTGTGCATGTGTGTGCATGTGTGTGCATGTGTGTGCAAGTGTGTGTGCAAGTGTGTGCATGTGTGTGCATGTGTGTGCATGTGTTGCATGTGTGTGCATGTGTGTGTGTGCATGTGTGTGCATGTGTGTGCATGTGTGTGTGCATGTGTGTGCATGTGTGTGCATGTGTGTGTGCATGTGTGTGTGTGCATGTGTGTGCATGTGTGTGTGCATGTGTGCGAGCATGTGTGTGGGCATGTGTGGGCATGTGTGTGCATGTGTGTGCATGTGTGTGTGCATGTGTGTGCATGTGTGTGCATGTGTGTGCATGTGTGTGCATGTTTGTGCATGTGTATGTATGTGTGTGTGCGTGTGTGTGCATGTGTATGCATGAGTGTGTGTGTGCATGTGTGTTCATGTGTGTGCATGTGTGTGCATGTGTGTGTGCATGTGTGTGTGCATGTGTGCGAGCATGTGTGTGGGCATGTGTGGGCATGTGTGTGCATGTGTGTGCATGTGTGTGTGCAGGTGTGTGCATGTGTGTGCATGTGTGTGCATGTGTGTGTGCATGTGTGTGCATGTGTGTGCATGTGTGTGCATGTGAGTGTGCATGTGTGTGCATGTGTGTGCATGTGTGTGCATGTGTGTGCATGTGTGTGCATGTGTGTGCATGTTTGTGCATGTGTGTGTGTGGGCATGTGTGTGCATGTGTGTGCATGTGTGTGCATGTGTGTGCATGTGTGTGTGCATGTGTGTGTGCATGTGTGTGCATGTGTGTGTGCACGTTTGTGCATGTGTGTGCATGTGTGTGCATGTTTGTGCATGTGTGTGCATGTGTGTGTGCATGTATGTGTGCATGTGTGTGTGCAAGTGTGTGCATGTGTGTGCATGTGTTTCATGTGTGTGCATGTGTGTGTGTGCATGTGTGCGTGCATGTGTGTGGGCATGTGTGTGCATGTGTGTGCATGTGTGTGCATGTGTGTGCATGTGTGTGCATGTGTGTGTGTGCATGTGTGTGCATGTGTGTGCATGTGTGTGTGCACGTTTGTGCATGTGTGTGTATGTGTGTGCATCTGTGTGCATGTGTGTGCATGTGTGTGCATGTGTGTGCATGTGTGTGCATGTGTGTGCATGTGTGTGTGTGCATGTGTGTGCATGTGTGTGCATGTGTGTGTGCATGAGTGTGTGCATGTGTGTGCAAGTGTGTGTGCATGTGTGCGTTCATGTGTGTGTTCATGTGTGTGTTCATGTGTGTGTGAATGTGTGTGCATGTGTGTGCATGTGTGTGTGCATGTGTGTGCAGGTGTGTGCATGTGTGTGCATGTGTATGTGCATGTGCGTGCATGTGTGTGCATGTGTGTGCATGTGTGTGCATGTGTGTGTGTGCATGTGTGTGCATGTGTGTGCATGTGTGTGCATGTGTGTGTGCACGTTTGTGCATGTGTGTGCATGTGTGTGCATCTGTGTGCATGTGTTTGCATGTGTGTGTGCATCTGTGTGAATGTGTGTGCATGTGTGTGTGCACGTTTGTGCATGTGTGTGCATGTGTGTGCATGTTTGTGCATGTGTGTGCATGTGTGTGCATGTGTGTTTGCATGTGTGTGCATGTGTGTGTGCATGGGTGGGTATGTGTGTGCATGTGTGTGCATGTGTGTGCATGTGCGTGCATCTGTGTGTGTGCATGTGTGTGCATGTGTGTGTGCATGTGTGTGCATGTGTGTGTGCATGTGTGTGCATGTGTGTGTGCATGTATGTGTGTGCATGTGTGTGCATGTGTGTGTGCATGTGTGTGTGCATGTGTGTGCATGTGTGTGCATGTGTGTGCATGTATGTGCATGTGTGTGTGTGCATGTGTGTGCATGTGTGTGCATGTGTGTGTGCATGTGTGTGCAAGTGTGTGCATGTGTGTGTGCATGTGTGTGTGCATGTGTGAGCATGTGTGTGCATGTGTGTGCATGTGTGTGCATGTGTGTGCAGGTGTGTGCATGTGTGTGCATGTGTGTGCATGTGTGTGCATGTGTGCGCGTATGTGTGTGCGCATGTGTGTGTGCATGTGTGTGCATGTGTGTGCATGTGTGTGTGCATGTGTGTGCATGTGTGTGCATGTGTGTGCATGTGTGGACATGTGTGTTTGCATGTGTGTGCATGTGTGTGTGCATGGGTGTGTATGTGTGTGCATGTGTGAGCATGTGTGTGCATGTGTGTGCATGTGTGTGCATGTGTGTGTGCATGTTTGTGCATGTGTGTGCATGTGTGTGCATGTGTGTGTGCATGTGTGTGCATGTGTGTGTGCATGTATGTGTGTGCATGTGTGTGTGCATGTGTGTGTGCATGTGCGTGCATGTGTGTGTGCATGTGTGTGCATGTGTGTGCAAGTGTGTGCATGTGTGTGTGCAGGTGTGTGCATGTGTGTGCATGTGTGTGCATGTGTGTGCATGTGTGTGCAAGTGTGTGCATGTGCGTGCATGTGTGTGTGCATGTGTGTGCATGTGTGTGCATGTGTGTGCATGTGTGTGCATGTGTGTGTGCATGTTTGTGCATGTGTGTGCATGTGTGTGCATGTGTGTTTGCATGTGTGTGCATGTGTGTGTGCATGGGTGTGTATGTGTGTGCATGTGTGTGCATGTGTGTGCATGTGTGTACATGTGTGTGCATCTGTGTGTGTGCATGTGTGTGCATGTGTGTGCATGTGTGTGCATGTGTGTGTGCGTGTGTGCATGTGTGTGCATGTATGTGTGTGCATGTGTGTGTGCATGTGTGTGTGCATGTGTGTGTGCATGTGTGTGCATGTGTGTGCATGTGTGTGCATAGGTGAGCATGTGTGTGCATGTGTGTGCATGTGTGTGCATGTGTGTGCATGTGCGTGCATGTGTGTGTGCATGTGTGTGCATGTGTGTGCAAGTGTGTGCATGTGTGTGTGTGCAGGTGTGTGCATGTGTGTGCATGTGTGTGCACGTGTGTTCATGTGTGTGCATGTGTGTGTGTGCATGTGTGTGCATGTGTGTACATGTGTGTGCATGTGTGTGTGCATGTGTGTGCATGTGTGTGCATGTGTGTGCATGTGTGTGCATGTGTGTGCATGTGTGTGCATGCGTGTGCATGTGTGTGCATGTGTGTGCATGTGTGTGTGTGCATGTGTGTTCATGTGTGTGCATGTGTGTGTGTGCATGTGTGCGTGCATGTGTATGCATGTGTGTGGGCATGTGTGTGCATGTGTGTGCATGTGTGTGTGCAGGTGTGTGCATGTGTGTGCATGTGTGTGTATGTGTGTGCATGTGTGTACATATGTGTGCATGTGTGTGCATGTGTGTGCATGTGTGTGCATGTGTGTGCATGTGTGTGCATGTGTGTGCATGTGTGTGCAAGTGTGTGTGCAAGTGTGTGCATGTGTGTGCATGTGTGTGCATGTGTTGCATGTGTGTGCATGTGTGTGTGTGCATGTGTGTGCATGTGTGTGCATGTGTGTGTGCATGTGTGTGCATGTGTGTGCATGTGTGTGTGTGCATGTGTGTGCATGTGTGTGCATGTGTGTGCATGTGTGTGCATGTGTGTGCATGTGTGTGCATGTGTGTGCGTATGTGTGTGTGCATGTGTGTGTGCATGTGTGTGCATGTGTGTGCATGTGTGTGTGCATGTGTGTGCATGTGTGTGCGTGTGTGCATGTGTGTGCATGTGTGGGCATGTGTGTTTGCATGTGTGTGCATGTGTGTGTGCATGGGTGTGTATGTGTGTGCATGTGTGAGCATGTGTGTGTGTGCATGTGTGTGCATGTGTGTGCATGTGTGTGTGCATGTGTGTGCATGTGTGTGCATGTGTGTGCATGTGGGTGTGCATGTGTGTGCATGTGTGTGCATGTTTGTGCATGTGTATGTATGTGTGTGTGCGTGTGTGTGCATGTGTATGCATGAGTGTGTGTGTGCATGTGTGTTCATGTGTGTGCATGTGTGTGCATGTGTGTGTGCATGTGTGTGTGCATGTGTGCGAGCATGTGTGTGGGCATGTGTGGGCATGTGTGTGCATGTGTGTGCATGTGTGTGTGCAGGTGTGTGCATGTGTGTGCATGTGTGTGCATGTGTGTGTGCATGTGTGTGCATGTGTGTGCATGTGTGTGCATGTGAGTGTGCATGTGTGTGCATGTGTGTGCATGTGTGTGCATGTGTGTGCATGTGTGTGCATGTGTGTGCATGTTTGTGCATGTGTGTGTGTGGGCATGTGTGTGCATGTGTGTGCATGTGTGTGCATGTGTGTGCATGTGTGTGTGCATGTGTGTGTGCATGTGTGTGCATGTGTGTGTATGTGTGTGCATGTGTGTGTGCATGTATGTGTGCATGTGTGTGTGCAAGTGTGTGCATGTGTGTGCATGTGTTTCATGTGTGTGCATGTGTGTGTGTGCATGTGTGCGTGCATGTGTGTGGGCATGTGTGTGCATGTGTGTGCATGTGTGTGCATGTGTGTGCATGTGTGTGCATGTGTGTGCATGTGTGTGTGTGCATGTGTGTGCATGTGTGTGCATGTGTGTGTGCACGTTTGTGCATGTGTGTGTATGTGTGTGCATCTGTGTGCATGTGTGTGCATGTGTGTGCATGTGTGTGCATGTGTGTGCATGTGTGTGCATGTGTGTGTGTGCATGTGTGTGCATGTGTGTGCATGTGTGTGTGCATGAGTGTGTGCATGTGTGTGCAAGTGTGTGTGCATGTGTGCGTTCATGTGTGTGTTCATGTGTGTGTTCATGTGTGTGTGAATGTGTGTGCATGTGTGTGCATGTGTGTGTGCATGTGTGTGCAGGTGTGTGCATGTATGTGCATGTGTATGTGCATGTGCGTGCATGTGTGTGCATGTGTGTGCATGTGTGTGCATGTGTGTGTGTGCATGTGTGTGCATGTGTGTGCATGTGTGTGCATGTGTGTGTGCACGTTTGTGCATGTGTGTGCATGTGTGTGCATCTGTGTGCATGTGTTTGCATGTGTGTGTGCATCTGTGTGAATGTGTGTGCATGTGTGTGTGCACGTTTGTGCATGTGTGTGCATGTGTGTGCATGTTTGTGCATGTGTGTGCATGTGTGTGCATGTGTGTTTGCATGTGTGTGCATGTGTGTGTGCATGGGTGGGTATGTGTGTGCATGTGTGTGCATGTGTGTGCATGTGCGTGCATCTGTGTGTGTGCATGTGTGTGCATGTGTGTGTGCATGTGTGTGCATGTGTGTGTGCATGTGTGTGCATGTGTGTGTGCATGTATGTGTGTGCATGTGTGTGCATGTGTGTGTGCATGTGTGTGTGCATGTGTGTGCATGTGTGTGCATGTGTGTGCATGTATGTGCATGTGTGTGTGTGCATGTGTGTGCATGTGTGTGCATGTGTGTGTGCATGTGTGTGCAAGTGTGTGCATGTGTGTGTGCATGTGTGTGTGCATGTGTGAGCATGTGTGTGCATGTGTGTGCATGTGTGTGCATGTGTGTGCAGGTGTGTGCATGTGTGTGCATGTGTGTGCATGTGTGTGCATGTGTGCGCGTATGTGTGTGCGCATGTGTGTGTGCATGTGTGTGCATGTGTGTGCATGTGTGTGTGCATGTGTGTGCATGTGTGTGCATGTGTGTGCATGTGTGGACATGTGTGTTTGCATGTGTGTGCATGTGTGTGTGCATGGGTGTGTATGTGTGTGCATGTGTGAGCATGTGTGTGCATGTGTGTGCATGTGTGTGCATGTGTGTGTGCATGTTTGTGCATGTGTGTGCATGTGTGTGCATGTGTGTGTGCATGTGTGTGCATGTGTGTGTGCATGTATGTGTGTGCATGTGTGTGTGCATGTGTGTGTGCATGTGCGTGCATGTGTGTGTGCATGTGTGTGCATGTGTGTGCAAGTGTGTGCATGTGTGTGTGCAGGTGTGTGCATGTGTGTGCATGTGTGTGCATGTGTGTGCATGTGTGTGCAAGTGTGTGCATGTGCGTGCATGTGTGTGTGTGCATGTGTGTGCATGTGTGTGCATGTGTGTGCATGTGTGTGCATGTGTGTGTGCATGTTTGTGCATGTGTGTGCATGTGTGTGCATGTGTGTTTGCATGTGTGTGCATGTGTGTGTGCATGGGTGTGTATGTGTGTGCATGTGTGTGCATGTGTGTGCATGTGTGTACATGTGTGTGCATCTGTGTGTGTGCATGTGTGTGCATGTGTGTGCATGTGTGTGCATGTGTGTGTGCGTGTGTGCATGTGTGTGCATGTATGTGTGTGCATGTGTGTGTGCATGTGTGTGTGCATGTGTGTGTGCATGTGTGTGCATGTGTGTGCATGTGTGTGCATAGGTGAGCATGTGTGTGCATGTGTGTGCATGTGTGTGCATGTGTGTGCATGTGCGTGCATGTGTGTGTGCATGTGTGTGCATGTGGGTGCAAGTGTGTGCATGTGTGTGTGTGCAGGTGTGTGCATGTGTGTGCATGTGTGTGCACGTGTGTTCATGTGTGTGCATGTGTGTGTGTGCATGTGTGTGCATGTGTGTACATGTGTGTGCATGTGTGTGTGCATGTGTGTGCATGTGTGTGCATGTGTGTGCATGTGTGTGCATGTGTGTGCATGCGTGTGCATGTGTGTGCATGTGTGTGCATGTGTGTGTGTGCATGTGTGTTCATGTGTGTGCATGTGTGTGTGTGCATGTGTGCGTGCATGTGTATGCATGTGTGTGGGCATGTGTGTGCATGTGTGTGCATGTGTGTGTGCAGGTGTGTGCATGTGTGTGCATGTGTGTGTATGTGTGTGCATGTGTGTACATATGTGTGCATGTGTGTGCATGTGTGTGCATGTGTGTGCATGTGTGTGCATGTGTGTGCATGTGTGTGCATGTGTGTGCATGTGTGCGCGTATGTGTGTGTGCATGTGTGTGTGCATGTGTGTGTGCATGTGTGTGCATGTGTGTGCATGTGTGTGTGCATGTGTGTGCATGTGTGTGCATGTGTGTGCATGTGTGTGCATGTGTGGGCATGTGTGTTTGCATGTGTGTGCATGTGTGTGTGCATGGGTGTGTGTGCATGTGTGTTCATGTGTGTGCATGTGTGTGTGTGCATGTGTGCGTGCATGTGTATGCATGTGTGTGGGCATGTGTGTGCATGTGTGTGCATGTGTGTGTGCAGGTGTGTGCATGTGTGTGCATGTGTGTGTATGTGTGTGCATGTGTGTACATATGTGTGCATGTGTGTGCATGTGTGTGCATGTGTGTGTGCATGGGTGTGTATGTGTGTGCATGTGTGTGCATGTGTGTGCATGTGTGTACATGTGTGTGCATCTGTGTGTGTGCATGTGTGTGCATGTGTGTGCATGTGTGTGCATGTGTGTGTGCGTGTGTGCATGTGTGTGCATGTATGTGTGTGCATGTGTGTGTGCATGTGTGTGTGCATGTGTGTGTGCATGTGTGTGCATGTGTGTGCATGTGTGTGCATAGGTGAGCATGTGTGTGCATGTGTGTGCATGTGTGTGCATGTGTGTGCATGTGTGTGCATGTGCGTGCATGTGTGTGTGCATGTGTGTGCATGTGGGTGCAAGTGTGTGCATGTGTGTGTGTGCAGGTGTGTGCATGTGTGTGCATGTGTGTGCACGTGTGTTCATGTGTGTGCATGTGTGTGTGTGCATGTGTGTGCATGTGTGTACATGTGTGTGCATGTGTGTGTGCATGTGTGTGCATGTGTGTGCATGTGTGTGCATGTGTGTGCATGTGTGTGCATGCGTGTGCATGTGTGTGCATGTGTGTGCATGTGTGTGTGTGCATGTGTGTTCATGTGTGTGCATGTGTGTGTGTGCATGTGTGCGTGCATGTGTATGCATGTGTGTGGGCATGTGTGTGCATGTGTGTGCATGTGTGTGTGCAGGTGTGTGCATGTGTGTGCATGTGTGTGTATGTGTGTGCATGTGTGTACATATGTGTGCATGTGTGTGCATGTGTGTGCATGTGTGTGCATGTGTGTGCATGTGTGTGCATGTGTGTGCATGTGTGTGCATGTGTGCGCGTATGTGTGTGTGCATGTGTGTGTGCATGTGTGTGTGCATGTGTGTGCATGTGTGTGCATGTGTGTGCATGTGTGTGCATGTGTGTGCATGTGTGTGCATGTGTGTGCATGTGTGGGCATGTGTGTTTGCATGTGTGTGCATGTGTGTGTGCATGGGTGTGTATGTGTGTGCATGTGTGAGCATGTGTGTGCATGTGTGTGCATGTGTGTGCATGTGTGTGCATGTGTTTTCATGTGTGTGCATGTGTGTGTGCATGAGTGTGTATGTGTGTGCATGTGTGTGCATGTGTGTGTGCATGGGTGTGTATGTGTGTGCATGTGTGTGCATGTGTGTGCATGTGTGTGCATGTGTGTGCATCTGTGTGTGTGCATGTGTGTGCATGTGTGTGAGCATGGGTGTGTGCATGTGTGTGCATGTGTGTGTGCATGTGTGTGCATGTGTGTGCATGTGTGTGCATCTGTGTGTGTGCATGTGTGTGCATGTGTGTGCATGTGTGTGCATGTGTGTGTGCGTGTGTGCATGTGTGTGCATGTATGTGTGTGCATGTGTGTGTGCATGTGTGTGTGCATGTGTGTGTGCATGTGTGTGCATGTGTGTGCATGTGTGTGCATGTGTGAGCATGTGTGTGCATGTGTGTGCATGTGTGTGCATGTGTGTGCATGTGCGTGCATGTGTGTGTGCATGTGTGTGCATGTGTGTGCAAGTGTGTGCATGTGTGTGTGCAGGTGTGTGCATGTGTGTGCATGTGTGTGCATGTGTGTGCATGTGTGTGCATGTGTGTGTGTGCATGTGTGTGCATGTGTGTACATGTGTGTGCATGTGTGTGTGCATGTGTGTGCATGTGTGTGCATGTGTGTGCATGTGTGTGTGCATGTGTGTGCATGCGTGTGCATGTGTGTGCATGTGTGTGCATGTGTGTGCATGTGTGTGTGTGCATGTGTGTTCATGTGTGTGCATGTGTGTGTGTGCATGTGTGCGTGCGTGTGTATGCATGTGTGTGGGCATGTGTGTGCATGTGTGTGCATGTGTGTGTGCAGGTGTGTGCATGTGTGTGCATGTGTGTGCATGTGTGTGCATGTGTGTACATATGTGTGCATGTGTGTGCATGTGTGTGTGCATGTATGTGTGTGCATGTGTGTGTGCATGTGTGTGCGCATGTATGTGTGCATGTGTGTGCATGTGTGTGCATGTGTGTGCATGTGTGTGCATGTGTGTGCATGTGTGTGCATGTGCGTGCATGTGTGTGTGCATGTGTGTGCATGTGTGTGCAAGTGTGTGCATGTGTGTGTGCAGGTGTGTGCATGTGTGTGCATGTGTGTGCATGTGTGTGCATGTGTGTGCATGTGTGTGCATGTGCGTGCATGTGTGTGTGCATGTGTGTGCATGTGTGTGCAAGTGTGTGCATGTGTTGCATGTGTGTGCATGTGTGTGTGCATGTGTGTGCATGTGTGTGCATGTGTGTGCATGTATGTGTGCATGTTTGTGCATGTGTGTGCATGTGTGTGCACGTGTGTTTGCATGTGAGTGCATGTGTGTGTGCATGTGTGTGTGCATGTGTTTGTTTGCATGTGTGTGTGCATGTGTGTGCATGTGTGTGCATGTGTGTGCATGTGTGTGCATGTGTGTGTGCATGTTTGTGCATGTGTGTGCATGTGTGTGTGCATGTGTGTGCATGTGTGTGCATGTGTGTGTGCATGGGTGTGCATGTGTGTGCATGTGTGTGCATGTGTGTGCATGTGTGTGCATGTGTGTGCAAGTGTGTGTGCAAGTGTGTGCATGTGTGTGCATGTGTGTGCATGTGTTGCATGTGTGTGCATGTGTGTGTGTGCATGTGTGTGCATGTGTGTGCATGTGTGTGTGCATGTGTGTGCATGTGTGTGCATGTGTGTGTGCATGTGTGTGTGTGCATGTGTGTGCATGTGTGTGCATGTGTGTGCATGTGTATGCATGTGTGTGCATGTGTGTGCGTATGTGTGTGTGCATGTGTGTGTGCATGTGTGTGCATGTGTGTGCATGTGTGTGTGCATGTGTGTGCATGTGTGTGCGTGTGTGCATGTGTGTGCATGTGTGGGCATGTGTGTTTGCATGTGTGTGCATGTGTGTGTGCATGGGTGTGTATGTGTGTGCATGTGTGAGCATGTGTGTGTGTGCATGTGTGTGCATGTGTGTGCATGTGTGTGTGCATGTGTGTGCATGTGTGTGCATGTGTGTGCATGTGGGTGTGCATGTGTGTGCATGTGTGTGCATGTTTGTGCATGTGTATGTATGTGTGTGTGCGTGTGTGTGCATGTGTATGCATGAGTGTGTGTGTGCATGTGTGTTCATGTGTGTGCATGTGTGTGCATGTGTGTGTGCATGTGTGTGTGCATGTGTGCGAGCATGTGTGTGGGCATGTGTGGGCATGTGTGTGCATGTGTGTGCATGTGTGTGTGCAGGTGTGTGCATGTGTGTGCATGTGTGTGCATGTGTGTGTGCATGTGTGTGCATGTGTGTGCATGTGTGTGCATGTGAGTGTGCATGTGTGTGCATGTGTGTGCATGTGTGTGCATGTGTGTGCATGTGTGTGCATGTGTGTGCATGTTTGTGCATGTGTGTGTGTGGGCATGTGTGTGCATGTGTGTGCATGTGTGTGCATGTGTGTGCATGTGTGTGTGCATGTGTGTGTGCATGTGTGTGCATGTGTGTGTATGTGTGTGCATGTGTGTGTGCATGTATGTGTGCATGTGTGTGTGCAAGTGTGTGCATGTGTGTGCATGTGTGTGCATGTGTTTCATGTGTGTGCATGTGTGTGTGTGCATGTGTGCGTGCATGTGTGTGGGCATGTGTGTGCATGTGTGTGCATGTGTGTGCATGTGTGTGCATGTGTGTGCATGTGTGTTTATGTGTGTGTGTGCATGTGTGTGCATGTGTGTGCATGTGTGTGTGCACGTTTGTGCATGTGTGTGTATGTGTGTGCATCTGTGTGCATGTGTGTGCATGTGTGTGCATGTGTGTGCATGTGTGTGCATGTGTGTGCATGTGTGTGTGTGCATGTGTGTGCATGTGTGTGCATGTGTGTGTGCATGAGTGTGTGCATGTGTGTGCAAGTGTGTGTGTGCATGTGTGCGTTCATGTGTGTGTTCATGTGTGTGTTCATGTGTGTGTGAATGTGTGTGCATGTGTGTGCATGTGTGTGTGCATGTGTGTGCAGGTGTGTGCATGTGTGTGCATGTGTATGTGCATGTGCGTGCATGTGTGTGCATGTGTGTGCATGTGTGTGCATGTGTGTGCATGTGTGTGCATGTGTGTGTGTGCATGTGTGTGCATGTGTGTGCATGTGTGTGCATGTGTGTGTGCACGTTTGTGCATGTGTGTGCATGTGTGTGCATCTGTGTGCATGTGTTTGCATGTGTGTGTGCATCTGTGTGAATGTGTGTGCATGTGTGTGTGCACGTTTGTGCATGTGTGTGCATGTGTGTGCATGTTTGTGCATGTGTGTGCATGTGTGTGCATGTGTGTTTGCATGTGTGTGCATGTGTGTGTGCATGGGTGGGTATGTGTGTGCATGTGTGTGCATGTGTGTGCATGTGCGTGCATCTGTGTGTGTGCATGTGTGTGCATGTGTGTGTGCATGTGTGTGCATGTGTGTGTGCATGTGTGTGCATGTGTGTGTGCATGTATGTGTGTGCATGTGTGTGCATGTGTGTGTGCATGTGTGTGTGCATGTGTGTGCATGTGTGTGCATGTGTGTGCATGTATGTGCATGTGTGTGTGTGCATGTGTGTGCATGTGTGTGCATGTGTGTGTGCATGTGTGTGCAAGTGTGTGCATGTGTGTGTGCATGTGTGAGCATGTGTGTGCATGTGTGTGCATGTGTGTGCATGTGTGTGCAGGTGTGTGCATGTGTGTGCATGTGTGTGCATGTGTGTGCATGTGTGCGCGTATGTGTGTGCGCATGTGTGTGTGCATGTGTGTGCATGTGTGTGCATGTGTGTGTGCATGTGTGTGCATGTGTGTGCATGTGTGTGCATGTGTGGACATGTGTGTTTGCATGTGTGTGCATGTGTGTGTGCATGGGTGTGTATGTGTGTGCATGTGTGAGCATGTGTGTGCATGTGTGTGCATGTGTGTGTGCATGTTTGTGCATGTGTGTGCATGTGTGTGCATGTGTGTGTGCATGTGTGTGCATGTGTGTGTGCATGTATGTGTGTGCATGTGTGTGTGCATGTGTGTGTGCATGTGCGTATATGTGTGTGTGCATGTGTGTGCATGTGTGTGCAAGTGTGTGTATGTGTGTGTGCAGGTGTGTGCATGTGTGTGCATGTGTGTGCATGTGTGTGCATGTGTGTGCAAGTGTGTGCATGTGCGTGCATGTGTGTGTGCATGTGTGTGCATGTGTGTGCATGTGTGTGCATGTGTGTGTGCATGTTTGTGCATGTGTGTGCATGTGTGTGCATGTGTGTTTGCATGTGTGTGCATGTGTGTGTGCATGGGTGTGTATGTGTGTGCATGTGTGTGCATGTGTGTGCATGTGTGTACATGTGTGTACATCTGTGTGTGTGCATGTGTGTGCATGTGTGTGCATGTGTGTGCATGTGTGTGTGCGTGTGTGCATGTGTGTGCATGTATGTGTGTGCATGTGTGTGTGCATGTGTGTGTGCATGTGTGTGCATGTGTGTGCATGTGTGTGCATAGGTGAGCATGTGTGTGCATGTGTGTGCATGTGTGTGCATGTGTGTGCATGTGCGTGCATGTGTGTGTGCATGTGTGTGCATGTGTGTGCAAGTGTGTGCATGTGTGTGTGTGCATGTGTGTGCATGTGTGTGCACGTGTGTTCATGTGTGTGCATGTGTGTGTGTGCATGTGTGTGCATGTGTGTACATGTGTGTGCATGTGTGTGTGCATGTGTGTGCATGTGTGTGCATGTGTGTGCATGTGTGTGCATGTGTGTGCATGCGTGTGCATGTGTGTGCATGTGTGTGCATGTGTGTGTGTGCATGTGTGTTCATGTGTGTGCATGTGTGTGTGTGCATGTGTGCGTGCATGTGTATGCATGTGTGTGGGCATGTGTGTGCATGTGTGTGCATGTGTGTGTGCAGGTGTGTGCATGTGTGTGCATGTGTGTGTATGTGTGTGCATGTGTGTACATATGTGTGCATGTGTGTGCATGTGTGTGCATGTGTGTGCATGTGTGTGCATGTGTGTGCATGTGTGTGCATGTGTGTGCATGTGTGTGCATGTGTGCGCGTATGTGTGTGTGCATGTGTGTGTGCATGTGTGTGTGCATGTGTGTGCATGTGTGTGCATGTGTGTGTGCATGTGTGTGCATGTGTGTGCATGTGTGTGCATGTGTGGGCATGTGTGTTTGCATGTGTGTGCATGTGTGTGTGCATGGGTGTGTATGTGTGTGCATGTGTGAGCATGTGTGTGCATGTGTGTGCATGTGTGTGCATGTGTGTGCATGTGTTTTCATGTGTGTGCATGTGTGTTTGCATGAGTGTGTATGTGTGTGCATGTGTGTGCATGTGTGTGTGCATGGGTGTTTATGTGTGTGCATGTGTGTGCATGTGTGTGCATGTGTGTGCATGTGTGTGCATCTGTGTGTGTGCATGTGTGTGCATGTGTGTGAGCATGGGTGTGTGCATGTGTGTGCATGTGTGTGTGCATGTGTGTGCATGTGTGTGTGCATGTATGTGTGTGCATGTGTGTGTGCATGTGTGTGTGCATGTATGTGTGCATGTGTGTGCATGTGTGTGCATGTGTGTGCATGTGTGTGCATGTGTGTGCATGTGTGTGCATGTGCGTGCTGGTGTGTGTGCATGTGTGTGCATGTGTGTGCAAGTGTGTGCATGTGTGTGTGCAGGTGTGTGCATGTGTGTGCATGTGTGTGCATGTGCGTGCATGTGTGTGTGCATGTGTGTGCATGTGTGTGCAAGTGTGTGCGCATGTGTGTGTGCATGTGTGTGCATGTGTGTGTGCATGTGTGTGCATGTGTGCGTGCATGTGTGTGCATGTGTGTGCATGTGTGTGCATGTGAGTGTGCATGTGTGTGCATGTGTGTGCATGTGTGTGCATGTGTGTGCATGTGTGTGCATGTTTGTGCATGTGTGTGTGTGGGCATGTGTGTGCATGTGTGTGCATGTGTGTGCATGTGTGTGCATGTGTGTGTGCATGTGTGTGTGCATGTGTGTGCATGTGTGTGTATGTGTGTGCATGTGTGTGTGCATGTATGTGTGCATGTGTGTGTGCAAGTGTGTGCATGTGTGTGCATGTGTGTGCATGTGTTTCATGTGTGTGCATGTGTGTGTGTGCATGTGTGCGTGCATGTGTGTGGGCATGTGTGTGCATGTGTGTGCATGTGTGTGCATGTGTGTGCATGTGTGTGCATGTGTGTGCATGTGTGTGCATGTGTGTGTGCATGTGTGTGCATGTGTGTGCATGTGTGTGTGCACGTTTGTGCATGTGTGTGCATGTGTGTGCATCTGTGTGCATGTGTGTGCATGTGTGTGCATGTGTGTGCATGTGTGTGCATCTGTGTGCATGTGTTTGCATGTGTGTGTGCATCTGTGTGAATGTGTGTGCATGTGTGTGTGCACGTTTGTGCATGTGTGTGCATGTGTGTGCATGTTTGTGCATGTGTGTGCATGTGTTTGTGTGCATGTGTGTGCATGTGTGTGCATGTGTGTGCATGTGTGTGTGCACGTTTGTGCATGTGTGTGCATGTGTGTGCATCTGTGTGCATGTGTTTGCATGTGTGTGTGCATCTGTGTGAATGTGTGTGCATGTGTGTGTGCACGTTTGTGCATGTGTGTGCATGTGTGTGCATGTTTGTGCATGTGTGTGCATGTGTGTGCATGTGTGTGTGTGCATGTGTGTGCATGTGTGTGCATGTGTGTGTGCATGAGTGTGTGCATGTGTGTGCAAGTGTGTGTGTGCATGTGTGCGTTCATGTGTGTGTTCATGTGTGTGTTCATGTGTGTGTGAATGTGTGTGCATGTGTGTGCATGTGTGTGTGCATGTGTGTGCAGGTGTGTGCATGTGTGTGCATGTGTATGTGCATGTGCGTGCATGTGTGTGCATGTGTGTGCATGTGTGTGCATGTGTGTGCATGTGTTTGTGTGCATGTGTGTGCATGTGTGTGCATGTGTGTGCATGTGTGTGTGCACGTTTGTGCATGTGTGTGCATGTGTGTGCATCTGTGTGCATGTGTTTGCATGTGTGTGTGCATCTGTGTGAATGTGTGTGCATGTGTGTGTGCACGTTTGTGCATGTGTGTGCATGTGTGTGCATGTTTGTGCATGTGTGTGCATGTGTGTGCATGTGTGTTTGCATGTGTGTGCATGTGTGTGTGCATGGGTGGGTATGTGTGTGCATGTGTGTGCATGTGTGTGCATGTGCGTGCATCTGTGTGTGTGCATGTGTGTGCATGTGTGTGCATGTGTGTGTGCATGTGTGTGCATGTGTGTGTGCATGTATGTGTGTGCATGTGTGTGCATGTGTGTGTGCATGTGTGTGTGCATGTGTGTGCATGTGTGTGCATGTGTGTGCATGTATGTGCATGTGTGTGTGTGCATGTGTGTGCATGTGTGTGCATGTGTGTGTGCATGTGTGTGCAAGTGTGTGCATGTGTGTGCATGTGTGAGCATGTGTGTGCATGTGTGTGCATGTGTGTGCATGTGTGTGCAGGTGTGTGCATGTGTGTGCATGTGTGTGCATGTGTGTGAATGTGTGCGCGTATGTGTGTGCGCATGTGTGTGTGCATGTGTGTGCATGTGTGTGCATGTGTGTGTGCATGTGTGTGCATGTGTGTGCATGTGTGTGCATGTGTGTGCATGTGTGGACATGTGTGTTTGCATGTGTGTGCATGTGTGTGTGCATGGGTGTGTATGTGTGTGCATGTGTGAGCATGTGTGTGCATGTGTGTGCATGTGTGTGCATGTGTGTGTGCATGTTTGTGCATGTGTGTGCATGTGTGTGCATGTGTGTGCATGTGTGTGTGCATGTGTGTGCATGTGTGTGTACATGTATGTGTGTGCATGTGTGTGTGCATGTGTGTGTGCATGTGTGTGTGCATGTGCGTGCATGTGTGTGTGCATGTGTGTGCATGTGTGTGCAAGTGTGTGCATGTGTGTGTGCAGGTGTGTGCATGTGTGTGCATGTGTGTGCATGTGTGTGCATGTGTGTGCAAGTGTGTGCATGTGCGTGCATGTGTGTGTGTGCATGTGTGTGCATGTGTGTGCATGTGTGTGCATGTGTGTGTGCATGTTTGTGCATGTGTGTGCATGTGTGTGCATGTGTGTTTGCATGTGTGTGCATGTGTATGTGCATAGGTGTGTATGTGTGTGCATGTGTGTGCATGTGTGTGCATGTGTGTGCATGTGTGTGCATGTGTGTGCATCTGTGTGTGTGCATGTGTGTGCATGTGTGTGCATGTGTGTGCATGTGTGTGTGCGTGTGTGCATGTGTGTGCATGTATGTGTGTGCATGTGTGTGCATGTGTGTTTGCATGTGTGTGCATGTGTGTGTGCATGGGTGTGTATGTGTGTGCATGTGTGTGCATGTGTGTGCATGTGTGTGCATGTGTGTGCATCTGTGTGTGTGCATGTGTGTGCATGTGTGTGCATGTGTGTGTGCGTGTGTGCATGTGTGTGCATGTATGTGTGTGCATGTGTGTGTGCATGTGAGTGTGCATGTGTGTGTGCATGTGTGCGCAAGTGTGTGCATGTGTGTGTGCAGGTGTGTGCATGTGTGTGCATGTGTGTGCATGTGTGTTCATGTGTGTGCATGTGTGTGTGTGCATGTGTGTGCATGTGTGTACATGTGTGTGCATGTGTGTGTGCATGTGTGTGCATGTGTGTGCATGTGTGTGCATGTGTGTGCATGTGTGTGCATGCGTGTGCATGTGTGTGCATGTGTGTGCATGTGTGTGTGCATGTATGTGTGTGCATGTGTGTGTGCATGTGTGTGTGCATGTGCGTGCATGTGTGTGTGCATGTGTGTGCATGTGTGTGCAAGTGTGTGCATGTGTGTGTGCAGGTGTGTGCATGTATGTGTGTGCATGTGTGTGCATGTATGTGTGTGCATGTGTGTGCATGTGTGTGTGCATGTGCGTATATGTGTGTGTGCATGTGTGTGCATGTGTGTGCAAGTGTGTGTATGTGTGTGTGCAGGTGTGTGCATGTGTGTGCATGTGTGTGCATGTGTGTGCATGTGTGTGCATGTGTGTGCAAGTGTGTGCATGTGCGTGCATGTGTGTGTGCATGTGTGTGCATGTGTGTGCATGTGTGTGCATGTGTGTGTGCATGTTTGTGCATGTGTGTGCATGTGTGTGCATGTGTGTTTGCATGTGTGTGCATGTGTGTGTGCATGGGTGTGTATGTGTGTGCATGTGTGTGCATGTGTGTGCATGTGTGTACATGTGTGTACATCTGTGTGTGTGCATGTGTGTGCATGTGTGTGCATGTGTGTGCATGTGTGTGTGCGTGTGTGCATGTGTGTGCATGTATGTGTGTGCATGTGTGTGTGCATGTGTGTGTGCATGTGTGTGTGCATGTGTGTGCATGTGTGTGCATGTGTGTGCATAGGTGAGCATGTGTGTGCATGTGTGTGCATGTGTGTGCATGTGTGTGCATGTGCGTGCATGTGTGTGTGCATGTGTGTGCATGTGTGTGCAAGTGTGTGCATGTGTGTGTGTGCAGGTGTGTGCATGTGTGTGCATGTGTGTGCACGTGTGTTCATGTGTGTGCATGTGTGTGTGTGCATGTGTGTGCATGTGTGTACATGTGTGTGCATGTGTGTGTGCATGTGTGTGCATGTGTGTGCATGTGTGTGCATGTGTGTGCATGTGTGTGCATGCGTGTGCATGTGTGTGCATGTGTGTGCATGTGTGTGTGTGCATGTGTGTTCATGTGTGTGCATGTGTGTGTGTGCATGTGTGCGTGCATGTGTATGCATGTGTGTGGGCATGTGTGTGCATGTGTGTGCATGTGTGTGTGCAGGTGTGTGCATGTGTGTGCATGTGTGTGTATGTGTGTGCATGTGTGTACATATGTGTGCATGTGTGTGCATGTGTGTGCATGTGTGTGCATGTGTGTGCATGTGTGTGCATGTGTGTGCATGTGTGTGCATGTGTGTGCATGTGTGCGCGTATGTGTGTGTGCATGTGTGTGTGCATGTGTGTGTGCATGTGTGTGCATGTGTGTGCATGTGTGTGTGCATGTGTGTGCATGTGTGTGCATGTGTGTGCATGTGTGGGCATGTGTGTTTGCATGTGTGTGCATGTGTGTGTGCATGGGTGTGTATGTGTGTGCATGTGTGAGCATGTGTGTGCATGTGTGTGCATGTGTGTGCATGTGTGTGCATGTGTTTTCATGTGTGTGCATGTGTGTTTGCATGAGTGTGTATGTGTGTGCATGTGTGTGCATGTGTGTGTGCATGGGTGTTTATGTGTGTGCATGTGTGTGCATGTGTGTGCATGTGTGTGCATGTGTGTGCATCTGTGTGTGTGCATGTGTGTGCATGTGTGTGAGCATGGGTGTGTGCATGTGTGTGCATGTGTGTGTGCATGTGTGTGCATGTGTGTGTGCATGTATGTGTGTGCATGTGTGTGTGCATGTGTGTGTGCATGTATGTGTGCATGTGTGTGCATGTGTGTGCATGTGTGTGCATGTGTGTGCATGTGTGTGCATGTGTGTGCATGTGCGTGCTGGTGTGTGTGCATGTGTGTGCATGTGTGTGCAAGTGTGTGCATGTGTGTGTGCAGGTGTGTGCATGTGTGTGCATGTGTGTGCATGTGCGTGCATGTGTGTGTGCATGTGTGTGCATGTGTGTGCAAGTGTGTGCGCATGTGTGTGTGCATGTGTGTGCATGTGTGTGTGCATGTGTGTGCATGTGTGCGTGCATGTGTGTGCATGTGTGTGCATGTGTGTGCATGTGAGTGTGCATGTGTGTGCATGTGTGTGCATGTGTGTGCATGTGTGTGCATGTTTGTGCATGTGTGTGTGTGGGCATGTGTGTGCATGTGTGTGCATGTGTGTGCATGTGTGTGCATGTGTGTGTGCATGTGTGTGTGCATGTGTGTGCATGTGTGTGTATGTGTGTGCATGTGTGTGTGCATGTATGTGTGCATGTGTGTGTGCAAGTGTGTGCATGTGTGTGCATGTGTGTGCATGTGTTTCATGTGTGTGCATGTGTGTGTGTGCATGTGTGCGTGCATGTGTGTGGGCATGTGTGTGCATGTGTGTGCATGTGTGTGCATGTGTGTGCATGTGTGTGCATGTGTGTGCATGTGTGTGCATGTGTGTGTGCATGTGTGTGCATGTGTGTGCATGTGTGTGTGCACGTTTGTGCATGTGTGTGCATGTGTGTGCATCTGTGTGCATGTGTGTGCATGTGTGTGCATGTGTGTGCATGTGTGTGCATCTGTGTGCATGTGTTTGCATGTGTGTGTGCATCTGTGTGAATGTGTGTGCATGTGTGTGTGCACGTTTGTGCATGTGTGTGCATGTGTGTGCATGTTTGTGCATGTGTGTGCATGTGTTTGTGTGCATGTGTGTGCATGTGTGTGCATGTGTGTGCATGTGTGTGTGCACGTTTGTGCATGTGTGTGCATGTGTGTGCATCTGTGTGCATGTGTTTGCATGTGTGTGTGCATCTGTGTGAATGTGTGTGCATGTGTGTGTGCACGTTTGTGCATGTGTGTGCATGTGTGTGCATGTTTGTGCATGTGTGTGCATGTGTGTGCATGTGTGTGTGTGCATGTGTGTGCATGTGTGTGCATGTGTGTGTGCATGAGTGTGTGCATGTGTGTGCAAGTGTGTGTGTGCATGTGTGCGTTCATGTGTGTGTTCATGTGTGTGTTCATGTGTGTGTGAATGTGTGTGCATGTGTGTGCATGTGTGTGTGCATGTGTGTGCAGGTGTGTGCATGTGTGTGCATGTGTATGTGCATGTGCGTGCATGTGTGTGCATGTGTGTGCATGTGTGTGCATGTGTGTGCATGTGTTTGTGTGCATGTGTGTGCATGTGTGTGCATGTGTGTGCATGTGTGTGTGCACGTTTGTGCATGTGTGTGCATGTGTGTGCATCTGTGTGCATGTGTTTGCATGTGTGTGTGCATCTGTGTGAATGTGTGTGCATGTGTGTGTGCACGTTTGTGCATGTGTGTGCATGTGTGTGCATGTTTGTGCATGTGTGTGCATGTGTGTGCATGTGTGTTTGCATGTGTGTGCATGTGTGTGTGCATGGGTGGGTATGTGTGTGCATGTGTGTGCATGTGTGTGCATGTGCGTGCATCTGTGTGTGTGCATGTGTGTGCATGTGTGTGCATGTGTGTGTGCATGTGTGTGCATGTGTGTGTGCATGTATGTGTGTGCATGTGTGTGCATGTGTGTGTGCATGTGTGTGTGCATGTGTGTGCATGTGTGTGCATGTGTGTGCATGTATGTGCATGTGTGTGTGTGCATGTGTGTGCATGTGTGTGCATGTGTGTGTGCATGTGTGTGCAAGTGTGTGCATGTGTGTGCATGTGTGAGCATGTGTGTGCATGTGTGTGCATGTGTGTGCATGTGTGTGCAGGTGTGTGCATGTGTGTGCATGTGTGTGCATGTGTGTGAATGTGTGCGCGTATGTGTGTGCGCATGTGTGTGTGCATGTGTGTGCATGTGTGTGCATGTGTGTGTGCATGTGTGTGCATGTGTGTGCATGTGTGTGCATGTGTGTGCATGTGTGGACATGTGTGTTTGCATGTGTGTGCATGTGTGTGTGCATGGGTGTGTATGTTTGTGCATGTGTGAGCATGTGTGTGCATGTGTGTGCATGTGTGTGCATGTGTGTGTGCATGTTTGTGCATGTGTGTGCATGTGTGTGCATGTGTGTGTGCATGTGTGTGCATGTGTGTGTACATGTATGTGTGTGCATGTGTGTGTGTGCATGTGTGTGTGCATGTGTGTGTGCATGTGCGTGCATGTGTGTGTGCATGTGTGTGCATGTGTGTGCAAGTGTGTGCATGTGTGTGTGCAGGTGTGTGCATGTGTGTGCATGTGTGTGCATGTGTGTGCATGTGTGTGCAAGTGTGTGCATGTGCGTGCATGTGTGTGTGTGCATGTGTGTGCATGTGTGTGCATGTGTGTGCATGTGTGTGTGCATGTTTGTGCATGTGTGTGCATGTGTGTGCATGTGTGTTTGCATGTGTGTGCATGTGTATGTGCATGGGTGTGTATGTGTGTGCATGTGTGTGCATGTGTGTGCATGTGTGTGCATGTGTGTGCATGTGTGTGCATCTGTGTGTGTGCATGTGTGTGCATGTGTGTGCATGTGTGTGCATGTGTGTGTGCGTGTGTGCATGTGTGTGCATGTATGTGTGTGCATGTGTGTGCATGTGTGTTTGCATGTGTGTGCATGTGTGTGTGCATGGGTGTGTATGTGTGTGCATGTGTGTGCATGTGTGTGCATGTGTGTGCATGTGTGTGCATCTGTGTGTGTGCATGTGTGTGCATGTGTGTGCATGTGTGTGTGCGTGTGTGCATGTGTGTGCATGTATGTGTGTGCATGTGTGTGTGCATGTGAGTGTGCATGTGTGTGTGCATGTGTGCGCAAGTGTGTGCATGTGTGTGTGCAGGTGTGTGCATGTGTGTGCATGTGTGTGCATGTGTGTTCATGTGTGTGCATGTGTGTGTGTGCATGTGTGTGCATGTGTGTACATGTGTGTGCATGTGTGTGTGCATGTGTGTGCATGTGTGTGCATGTGTGTGCATGTGTGTGCATGTGTGTGCATGCGTGTGCATGTGTGTGCATGTGTGTGCATGTGTGTGTGCATGTATGTGTGTGCATGTGTGTGTGCATGTGTGTGTGCATGTGCGTGCATGTGTGTGTGCATGTGTGTGCATGTGTGTGCAAGTGTGTGCATGTGTGTGTGCAGGTGTGTGCATGTGTGTGCATGTGTGTGCATGTGTGTGCATGTGTGTGCAAGTGTGTGCATGTGCGTGCATGTGTGTGTGTGCATGTGTGTGCATGTGTGTGCATGTGTGTGCATGTGTGTGTGCATGTTTGTGCATGTGTGTGCATGTGTGTGCATGTGTGTTTGCATGTGTGTGCATGTGTGTGTGCATGGGTGTGTATGTGTGTGCATGTGTGTGCATGTGTGTGCATGTGTGTACATGTGTGTGCATCTGTGTGTGTGCATGTGTGTGCATGTGTGTGCATGTGTGTGCATGTGTGTGTGCGTGTGTGCATGTGTGTGCATGTATGTGTGTGCATGTGTGTGTGCATGTGTGTGTGCATGTGTGTGTGCATGTGTGTGCATGTGTGTGCATGTGTGTGCATAGGTGAGCATGTGTGTGCATGTGTGTGCATGTGTGTGCATGTGTGTGCATGTGCGTGCATGTGTGTGTGCATGTGTGTGCATGTGTGTGCAAGTGTGTGCATGTGTGTGTGTGCAGGTGTGTGCATGTGTGTGCATGTGTGTGCACGTGTGTTCATGTGTGTGCATGTGTGTGTGTGCATGTGTGTGCATGTGTGTACATGTGTGTGCATGTGTGTGTGCATGTGTGTGCATGTGTGTGCATGTGTGTGCATGTGTGTGCATGTGTGTGCATGCGTGTGCAGGTGTGTGCATGTGTGTGCATGTGTGTGTGTGCATGTGTGTTCATGTGTGTGCATGTGTGTGTGTGCATGTGTGCGTGCATGTGTATGCATGTGTGTGGGCATGTGTGTGCATGTGTGTGCATGTGTGTGTGCAGGTGTGTGCATGTGTGTGCATGGGTGTATATGTGTGTGCATGTGTGTGCATGTGTGTGCATGTGTGTGCATGTGTGTGCATCTGTGTGTGTGCATGTGTGTGCATGTGTGTGAGCATGGGTGTGTGCATGTGTGTGCATGTGTGTGTGCATGTGTGTGCATGTGTGTGTGCATGTATGTGTGTGCATGTGTGTGTGCATGTGTGTGTGCATGTATGTGTGCATGTGTGTGCATGTGTGTGCATGTGTGTGCATGTGCGTGCTGGTGTGTGTGCATGTGTGTGCATGTGTGTGCAAGTGTGTGCATGTGTGTGTGCAGGTGTGTGCATGTGTGTGCATGTGTGTGCATGTGCGTGCATGTGTGTGTGCATGTGTGTGCATGTGTGTGCAAGTGTGTGCGCATGTGTGTGTGCATGTGTGTGCATGTGTGTGTGCATGTGTGTGCATGTGTGCGTGCATGTGTGTGCATGTGTGTGCATGTGTGTGCATGTGAGTGTGCATGTGTGTGCATGTGTGTGCATGTGTGTGCATGTGTGTGCATGTGTGTGCATGTGTGTGCATGTTTGTGCATGTGTGTGTGTGGGCATGTGTGTGCATGTGTGTGCATGTGTGTGCATGTGTGTGCATGTGTGTGTGCATGTGTGTGTGCATGTGTGTGCATGTGTGTGTATGTGTGTGCATGTGTGTGTGCATGTATGTGTGCATGTGTGTGTGCAAGTGTGTGCATGTGTGTGCATGTGTGTGCATGTGTTTCATGTGTGTGCATGTGTGTGTGTGCATGTGTGCGTGCATGTGTGTGGGCATGTGTGTGCATGTGTGTGCATGTGTGTGCATGTGTGTGCATGTGTGTGCATGTGTGTGTGCATGTGTGTGCATGTGTGTGCATGTGTGTGTGCACGTTTGTGCATGTGTGTGCATGTGTGTGCATCTGTGTGCATGTGTGTGCATGTGTGTGCATGTGTGTGCATGTGTGTGCATGTGTGTGCATGTGTGTGTGTGCATGTGTGTGCATGTGTGTGCATGTGTGTGTGCATGAGTGTGTGCATGTGTGTGCAAGTGTGTGTGTGCATGTGTGCGTTCATGTGTGTGTTCATGTGTGTGTTCATGTGTGTGTGAATGTGTGTGCATGTGTGTGCATGTGTGTGTGCATGTGTGTGCAGGTGTGTGCATGTGTGTGCATGTGTATGTGCATGTGCGTGCATGTGTGTGCATGTGTGTGCATGTGTGTGCATGTGTGTGCATATGTGTGTGTGCATGTGTGTGCATGTGTGTGCATGTGTGTGTGCACGTTTGTGCATGTGTGTGCATGTTTGTGCATCTGTGTGCATGTGTTTGCATGTGTGTGTGCATCTGTGTGAATGTGTGTGCATGTGTGTGTGCACGTTTGTGCATGTGTGTGCATGTGTGTGCATGTTTGTGCATGTGTGTGCATGTGTGTGCATGTGTGTTTGCATGTGTGTGCATGTGTGTGTGCATGGGTGGGTATGTGTGTGCATGTGTGTGCATGTGTGTGCGTGTGCGTGCATCTGTGTGTGTGCATGTGTGTGCATGTGTGTGCATGTGTGTGTGCATGTGTGTGCATGTGTGTGTGCATGTATGTGTGTGCATGTGTGTGCATGTGTGTGTGCATGTGTGTGTGCATGTGTGTGCATGTGTGTGCATGTGTGTGCATGTATGTGCATGTGTGTGTGTGCATGTGTGTGCATGTGTGTGCATGTGTGTGCATGTGTGTGCATGTGTGTGTGTGCATGTGTGTGCATGTGTGTGCATGTGTGTGTGCATGTGTGTGCAAGTGTGTGCATGTGTGTGCATGTGTGAGCATGTGTGTGCATGTGTGTGCATGTGTGTGCATGTGTGTGCAGGTGTGTGCATGTGTGTGCATGTGTGTGCATGTGTGTGCATGTGTGCGCGTATGTGTGTGCGCATGTGTGTGTGCATGTGTGTGCTTGTGTGTGCATGTGTGTGTGCATGTGTGTGCATGTGTGTGCATGTGTGTGCATGTGTGTGCATGTGTGGACATGTGTGTTTGCATGTGTGTGCATGTGTGTGTGCATGGGTGTGTATGTGTGTGCATGTGTGAGCATGTGTGTGCATGTGTGTGCATGTGTGTGCATGTGTGTGTGCATGTTTGTGCATGTGTGTGCATGTGTGTGCATGTGTGTGTGCATGTGTGTGCATGTGTGTGTACATGTATGTGTGTGCATGTGTGTGTGCATGTGTGTGTGCATGTGTGTGTGCATGTGCGTGCATGTGTGTGTGCATGTGTGTGCATGTGTGTGCAAGTGTGTGCATGTGTGTGTGCAGGTGTGTGCATGTGTGTGCATGTGTGTGCATGTGTGTGCATGTGTGTGCAAGTGTGTGCATGTGCGTGCATGTGTGTGTGTGCATGTGTGTGCATGTGTGTGCATGTGTGTGCATGTGTGTGTGCATGTTTGTGCATGTGTGTGCATGTGTGTTTGCATGTGTGTGCATGTGTGTGTGCATGGGTGTGTATGTGTGTGCATGTGTGTGCATGTGTGTGCATGTGTGTGCATGTGTGTGCATCTGTGTGTGTGCATGTGTGTGCATGTGTGTGCATGTGTGTGCATGTGTGTGTGCGTGTGTGCATGTGTGTGCATGTATGTGTGTGCATGTGTGTGCATGTGTGTTTGCATGTGTGTGCATGTGTGTGTGCATGGGTGTGTATGTGTGTGCATGTGTGTGCATGTGTGTGCATGTGTGTGCATGTGTGTGCATCTGTGTGTGTGCATGTGTGTGCATGTGTGTGCATGTGTGTGTGCATGTGTGTGCATGTATGTGTGTGCATGTGTGTGTGCATGTGAGTGTGCATGTGTGTGTGCATGTGTGCGCAAGTGTGTGCATGTGTGTGTGCAGGTGTGTGCATGTGTGTGCATGTGTGTGCATGTGTGTTCATGTGTGTGCATGTGTGTGTGTGCATGTGTGTGCATGTGTGTACATGTGTGTGCATGTGTGTGTGCATGTGTGTGCATGTGTGTGCATGTGTGTGCATGTGTGTGCATGTGTGTGCATGCGTGTGCATGTGTGTGCATGTGTGTGCATGTGTGTGTGTGCATGTGTGTTCATGTGTGTGCATGTGTGTGTGTGCATGTGTGCGTGCATGTGTATGCATGTGTGTGGGCATGTGTGTGCATGTGTGTGCATGTGTGTGTGCAGGTGTGTGCATGTGTGTGCATGTGTGTGCATGTGTGTGCATGTGTGTACATATGTGTGCATGTGTGTGCATGTGTGTGCATGTGTGTGCATGTGTGTGCATGTGTGTGCATGTGTGTGCATGTGTGTGCATGTGTGTGCATGTGTGTGCATGTGTGTGCATGTGTGTGCATGTGTGCGCGTATGTGTGTGTGCATGTGTGTGTGCATGTGTGTGTGCATGGGTGTGTATGTGTGTGCATGTGTGTGCATGTGTGTGCATGGGTGTGTATGTGTGTGCATGTGTGTGCATGTGTGTGCATGTGTGTGCATCTGTGTGTGTGCATGTGTGTGCATGTGTGTGCATGTGTGTGTGCACGTGTGTGCATGTGTGTGTGCATGTGTGTGCATGTGTGTGTGCATGTATGTGTGTGCATGTGTGTGTGCATGTGTGTGTGCATGTATGTGTGCATGTGTGTGCATGTGTGTGCATGTGTGTGCATGTGTGTGCATGTGTGTGTGCATGTGTGTGCATGTGTGCGTGCATGTGTGTGCATGTGTGTGCATGTGTGTGCATGTGAGTGTGCATGTGTGTGCATGTGTGTGCATGTGTGTACATGTGTGTGCATGTGTGTGCATGTTTGTGCATGTGTGTGTGTGGGCATGTGTGTGCATGTGTGTGCATGTGTGTGCATGTGTGTGCATGTGTGTGTGCATGTGTGTGTGCATGTGTGTGCATGTATGTGTATGTGTGTGCATGTGTGTGTGCATGTATGTGTGCATGTGTGTGTGCAAGTGTGTGCATGTGTGTGCATGTGTGTGCATGTGTTTCATGTGTGTGCATGTGTGTGTGTGCATGTGTGCGTGCATGTGTGTGGGCATGTGTGTGCATGTGTGTGCATGTGTGTGCATGTGTGTGCATGTGTGTGCATGTGTGTGCATGTGTGTGTGTGCATGTGTGTGCATGTGTGTGCATGTGTGTGTGCACGTTTGTGCATGTGTGTGCATGTGTGTGCATCTGTGTGCATGTGTGTGCATGTGTGTGCATGTGTGTGCATGTGTGTGCATGTGTGTGCATGTGTGTGTTCATGTGTGTGTGAATGTGTGTGCATGTGTGTGCATGTGTGTGTGCATGTGTGTGCAGGTGTGTGCATGTGTGTGCATGTGTATGTGCATGTGCGTGCATGTGTGTGCATGTGTGTGCATGTGTGTGCATGTGTGTGCATGTGTGTGTGTGTGCATGTGTGTGCATGTGTGTGCATGTGTGTGCATGTGTGTGTGCACGTTTGTGCATGTGTGTGCATGTGTGTGCATCTGTGTGCATGTGTTTGCATGTGTGTGTGCATCTGTGTGAATGTGTGTGCATGTGTGTGTGCACGTTTGTGCATGTGTGTGCATGTGTGTGCATGTTTGTGCATGTGTGTGCATGTGTGTGCATGTGTGTTTGCATGTGTGTGCATGTGTGTGTGCATGGGTGGGTATGTGTGTGCATGTGTGTGCATGTGTGTGCATGTGCGTGCATCTGTGTGTGTGCATGTGTGTGCATGTGTGTGTGCATGTGTGTGCATGTGTGTGTGCATGTGTGTGCATGTGTGTGCATGTATGTGTGTGCATGTGTGTGCATGTGTGTGTGCATGTGTGTGTGCATGTGTGTGCATGTGTGTGCATGTGTGTGCATGTATGTGCATGTGTGTGTGTGCATGTGTGTGCATGTGTGTGCATGTGTGTGTGCATGTGTGTGCAAGTGTGTGCATGTGTGTGTGCATGTGTGAGCATGTGTGTGCATGTGTGTGCATGTGTGTGCATGTGTGTGCAGGTGTGTGCATGTGTGTGCATGTGTGTGCATGTGTGTGCATGTGTGCGCGTATGTGTGTGCGCATGTGTGTGTGCATGTGTGTGCATGTGTGTGCATGTGCGTGTGCATGTGTGTGCATGTGTGTGCATGTGTGTGCATGTGTGGACATGTGTGTTTGCATGGGTGTGCATGTGTGTGTGCATGGGTGTGTATGTGTGTGCATGTGTGAGCATGTGTGTGCATGTGTGTGCATGTGTGTGCATGTGTGTGTGCATGTTTGTGCATGTGTGTGCATGTGTGTGCATGTGTGTGTGCATGTGTGTGCATGTGTGTGTGCATGTATGTGTGTGCATGTGTGTGTGCATGTGTGTGTGCATGTGTGTGTGCATGTGCGTGCATGTGTGTGTGCATGTGTGTGCATGTGTGTGCAAGTGTGTGCATGTGTGTGTGCAGGTGTGTGCATGTGTGTGCATGTGTGTGCATGTGTGTGCATGTGTGTGCAAGTGTGTGCATGTGCGTGCATGTGTGTGTGTGCATGTGTGTGCATGTGTGTGCATGTGTGTGCATGTGTGTGTGCATGTTTGTGCATGTGTGTGCATGTGTGTGCATGTGTGTTTGCATGTGTGTGCATGTGTGTGTGCATGGGTGTGTATGTGTGTGCATGTGTGTGCATGTGTGTGCATGTGTGTGCATGTGTGTGCATCTGTGTGTGTGCATGTGTGTGCATGTGTGTGCATGTGTGTGCATGTGTGTGTGCGTGTGTGCATGTGTGTGCATGTATGTGTGTGCATGTGTGTGTGCATGTGAGTGTGCATGTGTGTGTGCATGTGTGTGCATGTGTGTGCATGTGTGTGCATGGGTGAGCATGTGTGTGCATGTGTGTGCATGTGTGTGCATGTGTGTGCATGTGTGTGCATGTGCGTGCATGTGTGTATGCATGTGTGTGCATGTGTGTGCAAGTGTGTGCATGTGTGTGTGCAGGTGTGTGCATGTGTGTGCATGTGTGTGCATGTGTGTTCATGTGTGTGCATGTGTGTGTGTGCATGTGTGTGCATGTGTGTACATGTGTGTGCATGTGTGTGTGCATGTGTGTGCATGTGTGTGCATGTGTGTGCATGTGTGTGCATGTGTGTGCATGCGTGTGCATGTGTGTGCATGTGTGTGCATGTGTGTGTGTGCATGTGTGTTCATGTGTGTGCATGTGTGTGTGTGCATGTGTGCGTGCATGTGTATGAATGTGTGTGGGCATGTGTGTGCATGTGTGTGTGCAGGTGTGTGCATGTGTGTGCATGTGTGTGCATGTGTGTGCATGTGTGTGCATGTGTGTGCATGTGTGTGCATGTGTGTGTGCATGTGTGTGTGCATGTGTGTGCATGTGTGTGCATGTGTGTGTGCATGTGTGTGCATGTGTGTGCATGTGTGTGCATGTGTGGGCATGTGTGTTTGCATGTGTGTGCATGTGTGTGTGCATGGGTGTGTATGTGTGTGCATGTGTGAGCATGTGTGTGCATGTGTGTGCATGTGTGTGCATGTGTCTGCATGTGTTTTCATGTGTGTGCATGTGTGTGTGCATGGGTGTGTATGTGTGTGCATGTGTGTGCATGTGTGTGTGCATGGGTGTGTATGTGTGTGCATGTGTGTGCATGTGTGTGCATGTGTGTGCATGTGTGTGCATCTGTGTGTGTGCATGTGTGTGCATGTGTGTGCATGTGTGTGTGCATGTGTGTGCATGTGTGTGTGCATGTGTGTGCATGTGTGTGTGCATGTATGTGTGTGCATGTGTGTGTGCATGTGTGTGTGCATGTATGTGTGCATGTGTGTGCATGTGTGTGCATGTGTGTGCATGTGTGTGCATGTGTGTGCATGTGTGTGCATGTGCGTGCTGGTGTGTGTGCATGTGTGTGCATGTGTGTGCAAGTGTGTGCATGTGTGTGTGCAGGTGTGTGCATGTGTGTGCATGTGTGTGCATGTGTGTGCATGTGTGTGCATGTGCGTGCATGTGTGTGTGCATGTGTGTGCATGTGTGTGCAAGTGTGTGCGCATGTGTGTGTGCATGTGTGTGCATGTGTGTGTGCATGTGTGTGCATGTGTGCGTGCATGTGTGTGCATGTGTGTGTGCATGTGTGTGCATGTGTGTGTGCATGTATGTGTGCATGTGTGTGCGCATGTGTGTGCATGTGTGTGTGCATGTGTGCGTGCATGTGTGTGTGCATGTGTGTGTGCATGTGTGTGTGCATGTGTGTGTGCATGTGTGTGTGCATGTATGTGTGCATGTGTGTGCGCATGTGTGTGCATGTGTGTGCATGTGTGTGTGCATGTGTGTGCATGTGTGTGAAATTAATTTATGACATACACATTGACCGCGTAGTTAAAAAGGCATATAAAATGCTTGGATTTATATTGCGAGTTGGTTCAAACTTTAAAAATCCAACCACTCTTGTTCATTTATATTATACGTTTGTTAGATCTCAACTGGAATTTGCCGTTGTATGTTGGTCGCCACATTATCAGATATATGTAAATAGAGTGGAGGGTATCCAGCGTAAATTTATTTCTGCATTAAACTCTAAATTTCCAAATAATTCAATTTATTTCACCACTTTACAAAAACGTAGAGAGATGTTGGACTTAATTTTTCTTTACAAAATTATTAATGGTTATATTAATAGTCCAACTCTCTTGAGTAAAATATCGATGCGTGTACCCTCTTACTCAACTCGTTTATCTGATACTTTTTCTGTAAAAATGTATAGGACTAATTCTGCTATGTTTTCCCCTTTAAATCTCCTGTTGTGTCTTTATAATAATTTATTTTCTCTTTTTAATGTTCCTGATATATTTAGTTGCACTTTGCGTTCATTTAAGCAGTCTGTAAAAAATAGTCTCACTCAAACTTATACTACTACATTATTGTAAATTTGTATCTCCTTTACTTATGTTGTTAATCTTCACCTTATTTCATTGTCTGTAACAGAAGTTATGTATTTCATTGTATTTATTTGTGCTGTACTGTTATTGGGACCTTGTCCTGTTGTACGGCCACTTTATAAATAAATAAATGAGTGTGTGCATGTGTGTGCATGTGTGTGTGCATGTGTGTGCATGTGTATGCATGTGTGTGCATGTGTGTGCATGTGTGTGTGCATGTGTGTGCATGTGTTGCATGTGTGTGCACGTGTGTGTGTGTGTATTTGTATGCAGGTGTGTGCATGTGTGTGCATGTGTGTGCATGTGTGTGCATGTGTGAGTGCATGTGTGTGCATGTTTGTCCATGTGTGTGCATGTGTGTGTTCATGTGTGTGTGCATGTGTGCATATGTGTGCATGTGTGTGCATGTGTGTGCATGTGTGTGCATGTGTGTGCATGTGTGTGCATGTGTGTGCATGTGTGTGCATGTGTGTGCATGTATGTGCATGTGTGTGTGCATGTGTGTGTGCATATGTGTGTTTGCATGTGTGTGCATGTGTGTGTGCATGTGTGTGTACATGTGTGTGTGCATGTGTGTGTGCATGTTTGTGTGCATGCGTGTGCATGTGTGTGTGCATGTGTGTGTGCATGTGTGTGTGCATGTGTGTGCATGTGTGTGTGCATGTGTGTGCATGTGTGGGTGCATGTGTGTGCATGTGTAAGCATGCGTGTGTGCAAGTGTGTGCATGTGTGTGCATGTGTGTGCATGTGTGCGCATGTGTGTGCATGTGTGCGCATGTGTGTGCATGTGTGGGTGTGCATGTGTGTGCATGTGTGTGCATGTGTGTGTGCATGTGTGTGTGCATGTGTGCGTGTGCAAGTGTGTGCATGTGTGTACATGTGTGCATGTGTTGCATGTGTGTGCATGTGTGTGTGTGCATGTGTGCGTGCATGTGTGTGGGCATGTGTGTGCATGTGTGTGCATGTGTGTGTGCAGGTGTGTGCATGTGTGCACGTGTGTGCATATTTGTGCATATGTGTGCATGTGTGTGCATGTGTGTGTGCATGTGTTTGCATGTGTATGCATGTGTGTGTATGTGTGTGTGTGCATGTGTGTGCATGTGTGTGTGCATGTGTGTGCATGTGTGTGCATGTGTGTGTGCATGGTGTGTGTGCATGTGTGTGCATGTGTGCGCATGTGTGTGCATGTGGGTGTGCATGTGTGTGCATGTGTGTGCATGTTTGTGCATGTGTATGTATGTATGTGTGCATGTGTGTGCATGTGTATGCATGAGTGTGTGTGTGCATGTGAGTTCATGTGTGTGCATGTGTGTGCATGTGTGTGTGCATGTGTGCATGTGTGCGAGCATGTGTGTGGGCATGTGTGGGCATGTGTGTGCATGTGTGTGCATGTGTGTGTGCAGGTGTGTGCATGTGTGTGCATGTGTGTGCATGTGTGTGCATATGTGTGCATGTGTGTGCATGTGTGTGTGCATGTGTGTGCATGTGTATGCATGTGTGTGCATGTGTTGCATGTGCGTGCATATGTGTGCATGTGTGTGCATGTGTGTGCATGTGTGTGCATGTGTGTGCATGTGTGTGCATGTGTGTGTGCATGTGTGTGCATGTGTGTGCATGTGTGTGCATGTGGGTGTGCATGTGTGTGCATGTGTGTGTGCATGTGTGTGCATGTGTGTGCATGTTTGTGCATGTGTGTGTGTGTGCATGTGTGTGCATGTGTGTGCATGTGTGTGCATGTGTGTGCATGTGTGTGCATGCGTGTGTGCATGTGTGTGCATGTGTGTGCATGGGTGTGCATGTGTGTGCATGTGTGTGCATGTTTGTGCATGTGTGTGTGTGCATGTGTGTGCATATGTGTGCATGTGTGTGCATGTGTGTGCATGTGTGTGTGCATGTGTGTGTGCATGTGTGTGTGCATGTGTGTACATGTGTGTGTGTGTGCATGTGTGTGTTCATGTGTGTGTTCATGTGTGTGTTCATGTGTGTGTGAATGTGTGTGCATGTGTGTGCATGTGTGTGCAGGTGTGTGCATGTGTGTGCATGTGTTTGCATGTGTGTGCATGTGTGTGCATGTGTGTGTGCATGTGTGTGCATGTGTGTACATTAGTGTGCATGTGTGTGTGCATGTTTGTGCATGTGTGAGCATGTGTGTGCATGTGTGTGTGCATGTTTGTGCATGTGTGAGCATGTGTGTGCATGTGTGTGCATGTGTGTGCATGTGTGTGCATGTGTGTGCAAGTGCGTGCGTGTGTGTGTGCATCTGTGTGCATGTGTGTGCATGTGTGTGTATGTGTGTGCATGTGTGTGCATGTGTGTGTGCATGTGTGTGCATGTGTGTGCATGTGTGTGCATGTGTGTGCATGTGTGTGCATGTGTGTGCATGTGTGTGCATGTGTGTGCATGTGTGTGATCATGTGTGTGTGCATGTGTGTATGTGTGTGCATGTGTGCATGTGTGTGCATGTGTGTGCATGTGGGTGTGCATGTGTGTGTGCATGTGTGTGCATGTGTGCGCATGTGTGTGCATGTGGGTGTGCATGTGTGTGCATGTGTGTGCATGTTTGTGCATGTGTATGTATGTATGTGTGCATGTGTGTGCATGTGTATGCATGAGTGTGTGTGTGCATGTGAGTTCATGTGTGTGCATGTGTGTGCATGTGTGTGTGCATGTGTGCATGTGTGCGAGCATGTGTGTGGGCATGTGTGGGCATGTGTGTGCATGTGTGTGCATGTGTGTGTGCAGGTGTGTGCATGTGTGTGCATGTGTGTGCATGTGTGTGCATATGTGTGCATGTGTGTGCATGTGTGTGTGCATGTGTGTGCATGTGTATGCATGTGTGTGCATGTGTTGCATGTGCGTGCATATGTGTGCATGTGTGTGCATGTGTGTGCATGTGTGTGCATGTGTGTGCATGTGTGTGCATGTGTGTGTGCATGTGTGTGCATGTGTGTGCATGTGTGTGCATGTGGGTGTGCATGTGTGTGCATGTGTGTGTGCATGTTTGTGCATGTGTGTGCATGTTTGTGCATGTGTGTGTGTGTGCATGTGTGTGCATGTGTGTGCATGTGTGTGCATGCGTGTGTGCATGTGTGTGCATGTGTGTGCATGGATGTGCATGTATGTGCATGTGTGTGCATGTTTGTGCATGTGTGTGTGCATGTGTGTGCATATGTGTGCATGTGTGTGCATGTGTGTGCATGTGTGTGTGCATGTGTGTGTGCATGTGTGTGTGCATGTGTGTACATGTGTGTGTGTGTGCATGTGTGTGTTCATGTGTGTGTTCATGTGTGTGTTCATGTGTGTGTGAATGTGTGTGCATGTGTGTGCATGTGTGTGCAGGTGTGTGCATGTGTGTGCATGTGTTTGCATGTGTGTGCATGTGTGTGCATGTGTGTGTGCATGTGTGTGCATGTGTGTGCATTAGTGTGCATGTGTGTGTGCATGTTTGTGCATGTGTGAGCATGTGTGTGCATGTGTGTGTGCATGTTTGTGCATGTGTGAGCATGTGTGTGCATGTGTGTGCATGTGTGTGCATGTGTTGCATGTGTGTGCAAGTGCGTGCGTGTGTGTGTGCATCTGTGTGCATGTGTGTGCATGTGTGTGTATGTGTGTGCATGTGTGTGCATGTGTGTGTGCATGTGTGTGCATGTGTGTGCATGTGTGTGCATGTGTGTGCATGTGTGTGCATGTGTGCATGTGTGCGAGCATGTGTGTGGGCATGTGTGGGCATGTGTGTGCATGTGTGTGCATGTGTGTGTGCAGGTGTGTGCATGTGTGTGCATGTGTGTGCATGTGTGTGCATATGTGTGCATGTGTGTGCATGTGTGTGTGCATGTGTGTGCATGTGTATGCATGTGTGTGCATGTGTTGCATGTGCGTGCATATGTGTGCATGTGTGTGCATGTGTGTGCATGTGTGTGCATGTGTGTGCATGTGTGTGCATGTGTGTGTGCATGTGTGTGCATGTGTGTGCATGTGTGTGCATGTGGGTGTGCATGTGTGTGCATGTGTGTGTGCATGTGTGTGCATGTGTGTGCATGTTTGTGCATGTGTGTGTGTGTGCATGTGTGTGCATGTGTGTGCATGTGTGTGCATGTGTGTGCATGTGTGTGCATGCGTGTGTGCATGTGTGTGCATGTGTGTGCATGGGTGTGCATGTGTGTGCATGTGTGTGCATGTTTGTGCATGTGTGTGTGTGCATGTGTGTGCATATGTGTGCATGTGTGTGCATGTGTGTGCATGTGTGTGTGCATGTGTGTGTGCATGTGTGTGTGCATGTGTGTACATGTGTGTGTGTGTGCATGTGTGTGTTCATGTGTGTGTTCATGTGTGTGTTCATGTGTGTGTGAATGTGTGTGCATGTGTGTGCATGTGTGTGCAGGTGTGTGCATGTGTGTGCATGTGTTTGCATGTGTGTGCATGTGTGTGCATGTGTGTGTGCATGTGTGTGCATGTGTGTACATTAGTGTGCATGTGTGTGTGCATGTTTGTGCATGTGTGAGCATGTGTGTGCATGTGTGTGTGCATGTTTGTGCATGTGTGAGCATGTGTGTGCATGTGTGTGCATGTGTGTGCATGTGTGTGCATGTGTGTGCAAGTGCGTGCGTGTGTGTGTGCATCTGTGTGCATGTGTGTGCATGTGTGTGTATGTGTGTGCATGTGTGTGCATGTGTGTGTGCATGTGTGTGCATGTGTGTGCATGTGTGTGCATGTGTGTGCATGTGTGTGCATGTGTGTGCATGTGTGTGCATGTGTGTGCATGTGTGTGATCATGTGTGTGTGCATGTGTGTATGTGTGTGCATGTGTGCATGTGTGTGCATGTGTGTGCATGTGGGTGTGCATGTGTGTGTGCATGTGTGTGCATGTGTGCGCATGTGTGTGCATGTGGGTGTGCATGTGTGTGCATGTGTGTGCATGTTTGTGCATGTGTATGTATGTATGTGTGCATGTGTGTGCATGTGTATGCATGAGTGTGTGTGTGCATGTGAGTTCATGTGTGTGCATGTGTGTGCATGTGTGTGTGCATGTGTGCATGTGTGCGAGCATGTGTGTGGGCATGTGTGGGCATGTGTGTGCATGTGTGTGCATGTGTGTGTGCAGGTGTGTGCATGTGTGTGCATGTGTGTGCATGTGTGTGCATATGTGTGCATGTGTGTGCATGTGTGTGTGCATGTGTGTGCATGTGTATGCATGTGTGTGCATGTGTTGCATGTGCGTGCATATGTGTGCATGTGTGTGCATGTGTGTGCATGTGTGTGCATGTGTGTGCATGTGTGTGCATGTGTGTGTGCATGTGTGTGCATGTGTGTGCATGTGTGTGCATGTGGGTGTGCATGTGTGTGCATGTGTGTGTGCATGTTTGTGCATGTGTGTGCATGTTTGTGCATGTGTGTGTGTGTGCATGTGTGTGCATGTGTGTGCATGTGTGTGCATGCGTGTGTGCATGTGTGTGCATGTGTGTGCATGGGTGTGCATGTGTGTGCATGTGTGTGCATGTTTGTGCATGTGTGTGTGTGCATGTGTGTGCATATGTGTGCATGTGTGTGCATGTGTGTGCATGTGTGTGTGCATGTGTGTGTGCATGTGTGTGTGCATGTGTGTACATGTGTGTGTGTGTGCATGTGTGTGTTCATGTGTGTGTTCATGTGTGTGTTCATGTGTGTGTGAATGTGTGTGCATGTGTGTGCATGTGTGTGCAGGTGTGTGCATGTGTGTGCATGTGTTTGCATGTGTGTGCATGTGTGTGCATGTGTGTGTGCATGTGTGTGCATGTGTGTGCATTAGTGTGCATGTGTGTGTGCATGTTTGTGCATGTGTGAGCATGTGTGTGCATGTGTGTGTGCATGTTTGTGCATGTGTGAGCATGTGTGTGCATGTGTGTGCATGTGTGTGCATGTGTGTGCATGTGTGTGCAAGTGCGTGCGTGTGTGTGTGCATCTGTGTGCATGTGTGTGCATGTGTGTGTATGTGTGTGCATGTGTGTGCATGTGTGTGTGCATGTGTGTGCATGTGTGTGCATGTGTGTGCATGTGTGTGCATGTGTGTGCATGTGTGTGCATGTGTGTGCATGTGTGTGCATGTGTGTGATCATGTGTGTGTGCATGTGTGTATGTGTGTGCATGTGTGCATGTGTGTGCATGTGTGTGCATGTGGGTGTACATGTGTGTGCATGTGTGTGCATGTTTGTGCATGTGTATGTATGTGTGTGTGCATGTGTGTGCATGTGTATGCATGAGTGTGTATGCATGTGTGTTCATGTGTGTGCATGTGTGTGCATGTGTGTGTGCATGTGTGTGTGCATGTGTGTGCATGTGTGTGCATGTTTGTGCATGTGTATGTATGTGTGTGTGCATGTGTGTGCATGTGTATGCATGAGTGTGTATGCATGTGTGTTCATGTGTGTGCATGTGTGTGCATGTGTGTGTGCATGTGTGTGTGCATGTGTGCGAGCATGTGTGTGGGCATGTGTGGACATGTGTATGCATGTTTGTGCATGTGTGTGTGCAGGTGTGTGCATGTGTGTGTGCATGTGTGTGCATGTGTGTGCATGTGTGTGCATGTGAGTGCACGTGTGTGCATGTGTGTGCATGTGTGTGCATGTGTGTGTGCATATGTGTGCATGTGTGTGTGTGCATGTGTGTGCATGTGTGTGTGCATGTGTGTGCATATGTGTGCATGTGTGTGTGCATGTGTGTGTGCATGTGTGTGCATGTGTGTGCATGTGTGTGCACGTGTGTGTGCATGTGTGTGCATGTGTGTGCATGTGTGTGCATGTGTGTGTGCATGTGTGTGCATGTGTGTGTGCATGTGTGTGCATGTGTGTGTGTACATGTGTGTGCATGTATGTGCATGTGTGTGTGCATGTGTGTGTGCATGTGTGTGTGCATGTGTGTGTGCATGTGTGTGCATGTGTGTGCATGTGAGTGCATGTGTGTGCATGTGTGTGCATGTGTGTGCATGTGTGTGCATGTGTGTGTGCATATGTGTGCATGTGTGTGTGCATGTGTGTGCATGTGTGTGTGCATGTGTGTGCATGTGTGTGTGCATGTGTGTGCATGTGTGTGCATGTGTGTGCGCATGTGTGTGCATGTGTGTTAATGTATGTGCATGTGTGTGCATGTGTGTGCATGTGTGTGCATGTGTGTGCATGTGTGTGCAAGTGTGTGTGCAAGTGTGTGCATGTGTGTGCATGTGTGTGCATGTGTTGCATGTGTGTGCATGTGTGTGTGTGCATGTGTGTGCATGTGTGTGCATGTGTGTGTGCATGTGTGTGCATGTGTGTGCATGTGTGTGTGCAGGTGTGTGCATGTGTGTGTGCATGTTTGTGTGCATGCGTGTGCATGTGTGTGTGCATGTGTGTGTGCATGTGTGTGTGCATGTGTGTGCATGTGTGTGTGCATGTGTGTGCATGTGTGTGTGCATGTGTGTGCATGTGTAAGCATGCGTGTGTGCAAGTGTGTGCATGTGTGTGCATGTGTGTGCATGTGTGCGCATGTGTGTGCATGTGTGCGCATGTGTGTGCATGTGTGGGTGTGCATGTGTGTGCATGTGTGTGCATGTGTGTGCATGTGTGTGTGCATGTGTGTGTGCATGTGTGCGTGTGCAAGTGTGTGCATGTGTGTACATGTGTGCATGTGATGCATGTGTGTGCATGTGTGTGTGTGCATGTGTGCGTGCATGTGTGTGGGCATGTGTGTGCATGTGTGTGCATGTGTGTGTGCAGGTGTGTGCATGTGTGCACGTGTGTGCATATTTGTGCATATGTGTGCATGTGTGTGCATGTGTGTGTGCATGTGTTTGCATGTGTATGCATGTGTGTGTATGTGTGTGTGCATGTGTGTGCATGTGTGTGTGCATGTGTGTGCATGTGTGTGCATGTGTGTGTGCATGTGTGTGTGCATGTGTGTGCATGTGTGCGCATGTGTGTGCATGTGTGTGCATGTTTGTGCATGTGTATGTATGTATGTGTGCATGTGTGTGCATGTGTATGCATGAGTGTGTGTGTGCATGTGAGTTCATGTGTGTGCATGTGTGTGCATGTGTGTGTGCATGTGTGCATGTGTGCGAGCATGTGTGTGGGCATGTGTGGGCATGTGTGTGCATGTGTGTGCATGTGTGTGTGCAGGTGTGTGCATGTGTGTGCATGTGTGTGCATGTGTGTGCATATGTGTGCATGTGTGTGCATGTGTGTGTGCATGTGTGTGCATGTGTATGCATGTGTGTGCATGTGTTGCATGTGCGTGCATATGTGTGCATGTGTGTGCATGTGTGTGCATGTGTGTGCATGTGTGTGCATGTGTGTGCATGTGTGTGTGCATGTGTGTGCATGTGTGTGCATGTGTGTGCATGTGGGTGTGCATGTGTGTGCATGTGTGTGCATGTGTGTGCATGTGTGTGCATGTGCGTGCTGGTGTGTGTGCATGTGTGTGCATGTGTGTGCAAGTGTGTGCATGTGTGTGTGCAGGTGTGTGCATGTGTGTGCATGTGTGTGCATGTGTGTGCATGTTTGTGCATGTGTGTGCATGTGCGTGCATGTGTGTGTGCATGTGTGTGCATGTGTGTGCAAGTGTGTGCGCATGTGTGTGTGCATGTGTGTGCATGTGTGTGTGCATGTGTGTGCATGTGTGCGTGCATGTGTGTGCATGTGTGTGTGCAGGTGTGTGCATGTGTGTGCATGTGTGTGCATGTGCGTGCATGTGTGTGTACATGTGTGTGCATGTGTGTGCAAGTGTGTGCGCATGTGTGTGTGCATGTGTGTGCATGTGTGTGTGCATGTGTGTGCATGTGTGCGTGCATGTGTGTGCATGTGTGTGCATGTGTGTGCATGTGAGTGTGCATGTGTGTGCATGTGTGTGCATGTGTGTGCATGTGTGTGCATGTGTGTGCATGTTTGTGCATGTGTGTGTGTGGGCATGTGTGTGCATGTGTGTGCATGTGTGTGCATGTGTGTGCATGTGTGTGTGCATGTGTGTGTGCATGTGTGTGCATGTGTGTGTATGTGTGTGCATGTGTGTGTGCATGTATGTGTGCATGTGTGTGTGCAAGTGTGTGCATGTGTGTGCATGTGTGTGCATGTGTTTCATGTGTGTGCATGTGTGTGTGTGCATGTGTGCGTGCATGTGTGTGGGCATGTGTGTGCATGTGTGTGCATGTGTGTGCATGTGTGTGCATGTGTGTGCATGTGTGTGCATGTGTGTGTGCATGTGTGTGCATGTGTGTGCATGTGTGTGTGCACGTTTGTGCATGTGTGTGCATGTGTGTGCATCTGTGTGCATGTGTGTGCATGTGTGTGCATGTGTGTGCATGTGTGTGCATGTGTGTGCATGTGTGTGTGTGCATGTGTGTGCATGTGTGTGCATGTGTGTGTGTGCATGTGTGTGCATGTGTGTTCATGTGTGTGTTCATGTGTGTGTGAATGTGTGTGCATGTGTGTGCATGTGTGTGTGCATGTGTGTGCAGGTGTGTGCATGTGTGTGCATGTGTATGTGCATGTGCGTGCATGTGTGTGCATGTGTGTGCATGTGTGTGCATGTGTGTGCATGTGTGTGTGTGCATGTGTGTGCATGTGTGTGCATGTGTGTGCATGTGTGTGTGCACGTTTGTGCATGTGTGTGCATGTGTGTGCATCTGTGTGCATGTGTTTGCATGTGTGTGTGCATCTGTGTGAATGTGTGTGCAAGTGTGTGTGCACGTTTGTGCATGTGTGTGCATGTGTGTGCATGTTTGTGCATGTGTGTGCATGTGTGTGCATGTGTGTGCATGTGTGTTTGCATGTGTGTGCATGTGTGTGTGCATGGGTGGGTATGTGTGTGCATGTGTGTGCATGTGTGTGCATGTGCGTGCATCTGTGTGTGTGCATGTGTGTGCATGTGTGTGCATGTGTGTGTGCATGTGTGTGCATGTGTGTGTGCATGTATGTGTGTGCATGTGTGTGCATGTGTGTGTGCATGTGTGTGTGCATGTGTGTGCATGTGTGTGCATGTGTGTGCAGGTGTGTGCATGTGTGTGCATGTGTGTGCATGTGTGTGCATGTGTGCGCGTATGTGTGTGCGCATGTGTGTGTGCATGTGTGTGCATGTGTGTGCATGTGTGTGTGCATATGTGTGCATGTGTGTGCATGTGTGTGCATGTGTGTGCATGTGTGGACATGTGTGTTTGCATGTGTGTGCATGTGTGTGTGCATGGGTGTGTATGTGTGTGCATGTGTGAGCATGTGTGTGCATGTGTGTGCATGTGTGTGCATGTGTGTGTGCATGTTTGTGCATGTGTGTGCATGTGTGTGCATGTGTGTGTGCATGTGTGTGCATGTGTGTGTACATGTATGTGTGTGCATGTGTGTGTGCATGTGTGTGTGCATGTGTGTGTGCATGTGCGTGCATGTGTGTGTGCATGTGTGTGCATGTGTGTGCAAGTGTGTGCATGTGTGTGTGCAGGTGTGTGCATGTGTGTGCATGTGTGTGCATGTGTGTGCATGTGTGTGCAAGTGTGTGCATGTGCGTGCATGTGTGTGTGTGCATGTGTGTGCATGTGTGTGCATGTGTGTGCATGTGTGTGTGCATGTTTGTGCATGTGTGTGCATGTGTGTGCATGTGTGTTTGCATGTGTGTGCATGTGTGTGTGCATGGGTGTGTATGTGTGTGCATGTGTGTGCATGTGTGTGCATGTGTGTGCATGTGTGTGCATCTGTGTGTGTGCATGTGTGTGCATGTGTGTGCATGTGTGTGCATGTGTGTGTGCGTGTGTGCATGTGTGTGCATGTATGTGTGTGCATGTGTGTGCATGTGTGTTTGCATGTGTGTGCATGTGTGTGTGCATGGGTGTGTATGTGTGTGCATGTGTGTGCATGTGTGTGCATGTGTGTGCATCTGTGTGTGTGCATGTGTGTGCATGTGTGTGCATGTGTGTGCATGTGTGTGTGCGTGTGTGCATGTGTGTGCATGTATGTGTGTGCATGTGTGTGTGCATGTGAGTGTGCATGTGTGTGTGCATGTGTGTGCATGTGTGTGCATGTGTGTGCATGGGTGAGCATGTGTGTGCATGTGTGTGCATGTGTGTGCATGTGTGTGCATGTGCGTGCATGTGTGTGTGCATGTGTGTGCATGTGTGCGCAAGTGTGTGCATGTGTGTGTGCAGGTGTGTGCATGTGTGTGCATGTGTGTGCATGTGTGTTCATGTGTGTGCATGTGTGTGTGTGCATGTGTGTGCATGTGTGTACATGTGTGTGCATGTGTGTGTGCATGTGTGTGCATGTGTGTGCATGTGTGTGCATGTGTGTGCATGTGTGTGCATGCGTGTGCATGTGTGTGCATGTGTGTGCATGTGTGTGTGTGCATGTGTGTTCATGTGTGTGCATGTGTGTGTGTGCATGTGTGCGTGCATGTGTATGCATGTGTGTGGGCATGTGTGTGCATGTGTGTGCATGTGTGTGTGCAGGTGTGTGCATGTGTGTGCATGTGTGTGCATGTGTGTGCATGTGTGTACATATGTGTGCATGTGTGTGCATGTGTGTGCATGTGTGTGCATGTGTGTGCATGTGTGTGCATGTGTGTGCATGTGTGTGCATGTGTGTGCATGTGTGTGCATGTGTGTGCATGTGTGCGCGTATGTGTGTGTGCATGTGTGTGTGCATGTGTGTGTGCATGGGTGTGTATGTGTGTGCATGTGTGTGCATGTGTGTGCATGGGTGTGTATGTGTGTGCATGTGTGTGCATGTGTGTGCATGTGTGTGCATGTGTGTGCATCTGTGTGTGTGCATGTGTGTGCATGTGTGTGCATGTGTGTGTGCATGTGTGTGCATGTGTGTGCATGTGTGTGCATGTGGGTGTGCATGTGTGTGCATGTGTGTGTGCATGTGTGTGCATGTGTGTGCATGTTTGTGCATGTGTGTGTGTGTGCATGTGTGTGCATGTGTGTGCATGTGTGTGCATGTGTGTGCATGTGTGTGCATGCGTGTGTGCATGTGTGTGCATGTGTGTGCATGGGTGTGCATGTGTGTGCATGTGTGTGCATGTTTGTGCATGTGTGTGTGTGCATGTGTGTGCATATGTGTGCATGTGTGTGCATGTGTGTGCATGTGTGTGTGCATGTGTGTGTGCATGTGTGTGTGCATGTGTGTACATGTGTGTGTGTGTGCATGTGTGTGTTCATGTGTGTGTTCATGTGTGTGTTCATGTGTGTGTGAATGTGTGTGCATGTGTGTGCATGTGTGTGCAGGTGTGTGCATGTGTGTGCATGTGTTTGCATGTGTGTGCATGTGCGTGCATGTGTGTGTGCATGTGTGTGCATGTGTGTGCATTAGTGTGCATGTGTGTGTGCATGTTTGTGCATGTGTGAGCATGTGTGTGCATGTGTGTGTGCATGTTTGTGCATGTGTGAGCATGTGTGTGCATGTGTGTGCATGTGTGTGCATGTGTGTGCATGTGTGTGCAAGTGCGTGCGTGTGTGTGTGCATCTGTGTGCATGTGTGTGCATGTGTGTGTATGTGTGTGCATGTGTGTGCATGTGTGTGTGCATGTGTGTGCATGTGTGTGCATGTGTGTGCATGTGTGTGCATGTGTGTGCATGTGTGTGCATGTGTGTGCATGTGTGTGCATGTGTGTGATCATGTGTGTGTGCATGTGTGTATGTGTGTGCATGTGTGCATGTGTGTGCATGTGTGTGCATGTGGGTGTGCATGTGTGTGCATGTGTGTGCATGTTTGTGCATGTGTATGTATGTGTGTGTGCATGTGTGTGCATGTGTATGCATGAGTGTGTATGCATGTGTGTTCATGTGTGTGCATGTGTGTGCATGTGTGT
>CAUJCB010000692.1:1325000-1355000 GCA_963082715.1 Harpalus rubripes
CATGTGTGCGTGCATGTGTGTGCATGTGTGTGCATGTGTGTGCATGTTAGGGTGCATGTGTGTGCATGTGTGTGCATGTGTGTGCATGTGTGTGCATGTGTGTGCATGTTTGTGCATGTGTGTGTGTGGGCATGTGTGTGCATGTGTGTGCATGTGTGTGCATGTGTGTGCATGTGTGTGTGCATGTGTGTGTGCATGTGTGTGCATGTGTGTGTATGTGTGTGCATGTGTGTGTGCATGTATGTGTGCATGTGTGTGTGCAAGTGTGTGCATGTGTGTGCATGTGTGTGCATGTGTTTCATGTGTGTGCATGTGTGCGTGCATGTGTGTGGGCATGTGTGTGCATGTGTGTGCATGTGTGTGCATGTGTGTGCATGTGTGTGCATGTGTGTGCATGTGTGTGTGCATGTGTGTGCATGTGTGTGCATGTGTGTGTGCACGTTTGTGCATGTGTGTGCATGTGTGTGCATCTGTGTGCATGTGTGTGCATGTGTGTGCATGTGTGTGCATGTGTGTGCATGTGTGTGTGTGCATGTGTGTGCATGTGTGTGCATGTGTGTGTGCATGAGTGTGTGCATGTGTGTGCAAGTGTGTGTGTGCATGTGTGCGTTCATGTGTGTGTTCATGTGTGTGTTCATGTGTGTGTGAATGTGTGTGCATGTGTGTGCATGTGTGTGTGCATGTGTGTGCAGGTGTGTGCATGTGTGTGCATGTGTATGTGCATGTGCGTGCATGTGTGTGCATGTGTGTGCATGTGTGTGCATGTGTGTGTGTGCATGTGTGTGCATGTGTGTGCATGTGTGTGCATGTGTGTGTGCACGTTTGTGCATGTGTGTGCATGTGTGTGCATCTGTGTGCATGTGTTTGCATGTGTGTGTGCATCTGTGTGAATGTGTGTGCATGTGTGTGTGCACGTTTGTGCATGTGTGTGCATGTGTGTGCATGTTTGTGCATGTGTGTGCATGTGTGTGCATGTGTGTTTGCATGTGTGTGCATGTGTGTGTGCATGGGTGGGTATGTGTGTGCATGTGTGTGCATGTGTGTGCATGTGCGTGCATCTGTGTGTGTGCATGTGTGTGCATGTGTGTGCATGTGTGTGTGCATGTGTGTGCATGTGTGTGTGCATGTATGTGTGTGCATGTGTGTGCATGTGTGTGCATGTGTGTGTGCAGGTGTGTGCATGTGTGTGCATGTGTGTGCATGTGTGTGCATATGTGTGCATGTGTGTGCATGTGTGTGTGCATGTGTGTGCATGTGTATGCATGTGTGTGCATGTGTTGCATGTGCGTGCATATGTGTGCATGTGTGTGCATGTGTGTGCATGTGTGTGCATGTGTGTGCATGTGTGTGCATGTGTGTGTGCATGTGTGTGCATGTGTGTGCATGTGTGTGCATGTGGGTGTGCATGTGTGTGCATGTGTGTGTGCATGTGTGTGCATGTGTGTGCATGTTTGTGCATGTGTGTGTGTGTGCATGTGTGTGCATGTGTGTGCATGTGTGTGCATGTGTGTGCATGTGTGTGCATGTGTGTGCATGCGTGTGTGCATGTGTGTGCATGTGTGTGCATGGGTGTGCATGTGTGTGCATGTGTGTGCATGTTTGTGCATGTGTGTGTGTGCATGTGTGTGCATATGTGTGCATGTGTGTGCATGTGTGTGCATGTGTGTGCATGTGTGTGTGCATGTGTGTGTGCATGTGTGTGCATGTGTGCGCATGTGTGTGCATGTGGGTGTGCATGTGTGTGCATGTGTGTGCATGTTTGTGCATGTGTATGTATGTATGTGTGCATGTGTGTGCATGTGTATGCATGAGTGTGTGTGTGCATGTGAGTTCATGTGTGTGCATGTGTGTGCATGTGTGTGTGCATGTGTGCATGTGTGCGAGCATGTGTGTGGGCATGTGTGGGCATGTGTGTGCATGTGTGTGCATGTGTGTGTGCAGGTGTGTGCATGTGTGTGCATGTGTGTGCATGTGTGTGCATATGTGTGCATGTGTGTGCATGTGTGTGTGCATGTGTGTGCATGTGTATGCATGTGTGTGCATGTGTTGCATGTGCGTGCATATGTGTGCATGTGTGTGCATGTGTGTGCATGTGTGTGCATGTGTGTGCATGTGTGTGCATGTGTGTGTGCATGTGTGTGCATGTGTGTGCATATGTGTGCATGTGGGTGTGCATGTGTGTGCATGTGTGTGCATGTGTGTGCATGTGTGTGCATGTGCGTGCTGGTGTGTGTGCATGTGTGTGCATGTGTGTGCAAGTGTGTGCATGTGTGTGTGCAGGTGTGTGCATGTGTGTGCATGTGTGTGCATGTGTGTGCATGTGTGTGCATGTGTGTGCATGTGCGTGCATGTGTGTGTGCATGTGTGTGCATGTGTGTGCAAGTGTGTGCGCATGTGTGTGTGTATGTGTGTGCATGCGTGTGTGCATGTGTGTGCATGTGTGCGTGCATGTGTGTGCATGTGTGTGTGCAGGTGTGTGCATGTGTGTGCATGTGTGTGCATGTGCGTGCATGTGTGTGTGCATGTGTGTGCATGTGTGTGCAAGTGTGTGCGCATGTGTGTGTGCATGTGTGTGCATGTGTGTGTGCATGTGTGTGCATGTGTGCGTGCATGTGTGTGCATGTGTGTGCATGTGTGTGCATGTTAGGGTGCATGTGTGTGCATGTGTGTGCATGTGTGTGCATGTGTGTGCATGTGTGTGCATGTTTGTGCATGTGTGTGTGTGGGCATGTGTGTGCATGTGTGTGCATGTGTGTGCATGTGTGTGCATGTGTGTGTGCATGTGTGTGTGCATGTGTGTGCATGTGTGTGTATGTGTGTGCATGTGTGTGTGCATGTATGTGTGCATGTGTGTGTGCAAGTGTGTGCATGTGTGTGCATGTGTGTGCATGTGTTTCATGTGTGTGCATGTGTGCGTGCATGTGTGTGGGCATGTGTGTGCATGTGTGTGCATGTGTGTGCATGTGTGTGCATGTGTGTGCATGTGTGTGCATGTGTGTGTGCATGTGTGTGCATGTGTGTGCATGTGTGTGTGCACGTTTGTGCATGTGTGTGCATGTGTGTGCATCTGTGTGCATGTGTGTGCATGTGTGTGCATGTGTGTGCATGTGTGTGCATGTGTGTGTGTGCATGTGTGTGCATGTGTGTGCATGTGTGTGTGCATGAGTGTGTGCATGTGTGTGCAAGTGTGTGTGTGCATGTGTGCGTTCATGTGTGTGTTCATGTGTGTGTTCATGTGTGTGTGAATGTGTGTGCATGTGTGTGCATGTGTGTGTGCATGTGTGTGCAGGTGTGTGCATGTGTGTGCATGTGTATGTGCATGTGCGTGCATGTGTGTGCATGTGTGTGCATGTGTGTGCATGTGTGTGTGTGCATGTGTGTGCATGTGTGTGCATGTGTGTGCATGTGTGTGTGCACGTTTGTGCATGTGTGTGCATGTGTGTGCATCTGTGTGCATGTGTTTGCATGTGTGTGTGCATCTGTGTGAATGTGTGTGCATGTGTGTGTGCACGTTTGTGCATGTGTGTGCATGTGTGTGCATGTTTGTGCATGTGTGTGCATGTGTGTGCATGTGTGTTTGCATGTGTGTGCATGTGTGTGTGCATGGGTGGGTATGTGTGTGCATGTGTGTGCATGTGTGTGCATGTGCGTGCATCTGTGTGTGTGCATGTGTGTGCATGTGTGTGCATGTGTGTGTGCATGTGTGTGCATGTGTGTGTGCATGTATGTGTGTGCATGTGTGTGCATGTGTGTGCATGTGTGTGTGCAGGTGTGTGCATGTGTGTGCATGTGTGTGCATGTGTGTGCATATGTGTGCATGTGTGTGCATGTGTGTGTGCATGTGTGTGCATGTGTATGCATGTGTGTGCATGTGTTGCATGTGCGTGCATATGTGTGCATGTGTGTGCATGTGTGTGCATGTGTGTGCATGTGTGTGCATGTGTGTGCATGTGTGTGTGCATGTGTGTGCATGTGTGTGCATGTGTGTGCATGTGGGTGTGCATGTGTGTGCATGTGTGTGTGCATGTGTGTGCATGTGTGTGCATGTTTGTGCATGTGTGTGTGTGTGCATGTGTGTGCATGTGTGTGCATGTGTGTGCATGTGTGTGCATGTGTGTGCATGTGTGTGCATGCGTGTGTGCATGTGTGTGCATGTGTGTGCATGGGTGTGCATGTGTGTGCATGTGTGTGCATGTTTGTGCATGTGTGTGTGTGCATGTGTGTGCATATGTGTGCATGTGTGTGCATGTGTGTGCATGTGTGTGTGCATGTGTGTGTGCATGTGTGTGTACATGTGTGTACATGTGTGTGTGTGTGCATGTGTGTGTTCATGTGTGTGTTCATGTGTGTGTTCATGTGTGTGTGAATGTGTGTGCATGTGTGTGCATGTGTGTGCAGGTGTGTGCATGTGTGTGCATGTGTTTGCATGTGTGTGCATGTGTGTGCATGTGTGTGTGCATGTGTGTGCATGTGTGTGCATTAGTGTGCATGTGTGTGTGCATGTTTGTGCATGTGTGAGCATGTGTGTGCATGTGTGTGTGCATGTTTGTGCATGTGTGAGCATGTGTGTGCATGTGTGTGCATGTGTGTGCATGTGTGTGCATGTGTGTGCAAGTGCGTGCGTGTGTGTGTGTGCATCTGTGTGCATGTGTGTGCATGTGTGTGTATGTGTGTGCATGTGTGTGCATGTGTGTGTGCATGTGTGTGCATGTGTGTGCATGTGTGTGCATGTGTGTGCATGTGTGTGCATGTGTGTGCATGTGTGTGCATGTGTGTGATCATGTGTGTGTGCATGTGTGTATGTGTGTGCATGTGTGCATGTGTGTGCATGTGTGTGCATGTGGGTGTGCATGTGTGTTCATGTGTGTGCATGTTTGTGCATGTGTATGTATGTGTGTGTGCATGTGTGTGCATGTGTATGCATGAGTGTGTATGCATGTGTGTTCATGTGTGTGCATGTGTGTGCATGTGTGTGTGCATGTGTGTGTGCATGTGTGTGCATGTGTGTGCATGTTTGTGCATGTGTATGTATGTGTGTGTGCATGTGTGTGCATGTGTATGCATGAGTGTGTATGCATGTGTGTTCATGTGTGTGCATGTGTGTGCATGTGTGTGTGCATGTGTGTGTGCATGTGTGCGAGCATGTGTGTGGGCATGTGTGGGCATGTGTATGCATGTTTGTGCATGTGTGTGCAGGTGTGTGCATGTGTGTGTGCATGTGTGTGCATGTGTGTGCATGTGTGTGCATGTGAGTGCACGTGTGTGCATGTGTGTGCATGTGTGTGCATGTGTGTGTGCATATGTGTGCATGTGTGTGTGCATGTGTGTGCATGTGTGTGTGCATGTGTGTGCATATGTGTGCATGTGTGTGTGCATGTGTGTGTGCATGTGTGTGCATGTGTGTGCATGTGTGTGCACGTGTGTGTGCATGTGTGTGCATGTGTGTGCATGTGTGTGCATGTGTGTGTGCATGTGTGTGCATGTGTGTGTGCATGTGTGTGCATGTGTGTGTGTACATGTGTGTGCATGTATGTGCATGTGTGTGTGCATGTGTGTGTGCATGTGTGTGTGCATGTGTGTGTGCATGTGTGTGCATGTGTGTGCATGTGAGTGCATGTTTGTGCATGTGTGTGCATGTGTGTGCATGTGTGTGCATGTGTGTGTGCATATGTGTGCATGTGTGTGTGCATGTGTGTGCATGTGTGTGTGCATGTGTGTGCATGTGTGTGCATGTGTGTGCGCATGTGTGTGCATGTGTGTTAATGTATGTGCATGTGTGTGCATGTGTGTGCATGTGTGTGCATGTGTGTGCAAGTGTGTGTGCAAGTGTGTGCATGTGTGTGCATGTGTTGCATGTGTGTGCATGTGTGTGTGTGCATGTGTGTGTGTGCATGTGTGTGCATGTGTGTGCATGTGTGTGTGCATGTGTGTGCATGTGTGTGCATATGTGTGCATGTGTGTGTGCATGTGTGTGTGCATGTGTGTGTGCATGTGTGTGCATGTGTGTGCATGTGAGTGCATGTTTGTGCATGTGTGTGCATGTGTGTGCATGTGTGTGCATGTGTGTGTGCATATGTGTGCATGTGTGTGTGCATGTGTGTGCATGTGTGTGTGCATGTGTGTGCATGTGTGTGCATGTGTGTGCGCATGTGTGTGCATGTGTGTTAATGTATGTGCATGTGTGTGTGCATATGTGTGCATGTGTGTGTGCATGTGTGTGCATGTGTGTGTGCATGTGTGTGCATGTGTGTGTGCATGTGTGTGCATGTGTGTGCATGTGTGTGCGCATGTGTGTGCATGTGTGTTAATGTATGTGCATGTGTGTGCATGTGTGTGCATGTGTGTGCATGTGTGTGCAAGTGTGTGTGCAAGTGTGTGCATGTGTGTGCATGTGTTGCATGTGTGTGCATGTGTGTGTGTGCATGTGTGTGTGTGCATGTGTGTGCATGTGTGTGCATGTGTGTGTGCATGTGTGTGCATGTGTGTGCATATGTGTGCATGTGTGTGTGCATGTGTGTGTGCATGTGTGTGCATGTGTGTGCATGTGTGTGCATGTGTGTGCATGTGTGTGCATGTGTGTGCATGTGTGTGCATGTGTGCGCGTATGTGTGTGTACATGTGTGTGTGCATGTGTGTGCATGTGTGTATGTGTGTGTGCATGTGTGTGCATGTGTGTGCATGTGTGTGCATGTGTGGGCATGTGTGTTTGCATGTGTGTGCATGTGTGTGTGCATGGGCGTGTATGTGTGTGCATGTGTGAGCATGTGTGTGCAAGTGTGTGCATGTGTGTGCATGTGTGTGTGCATGTTTGTGCATGTGTGTGCATGTGTGTGCATGTGTGTTTGCATGTGTGTGCATGTGTGTGTGCATGGGTGTGTATGTGTGTGCATGTGTGTGCATGTGTGTGTGCATGTGTGTGCATGTGTGTGTGCATGTGTGTGTGCATGTATGTGTGTGCATGTGTGTGTGCATATGTGTGTGCATGTGTGTGTGCATGTGTGTGCATGTGTGTGCATGTGTGTGCATGTGTGTGCATGTGTGTGCATGTGTGTGCAAGTGTGTGCATGTGTGTGTGCAGGTGTGTGCATGTGTGTGTGCATGTGTGTGCATGTGTGTGCATGTGTGTGTGCATGTTTGTGCATGTGTGTGCATGTGTGTGCATGTGTGTTTGCATGTGTGTGCATGTGTGCGTGCATGGGTGTGTATGTGTGTGCATGTGTGTGCATGTGTGTGCATGTGTGTGCATGTGTGTGCATGTGTGCATCTGTGTGTGTGCATGTGTGTGCATGTGTGTGTGCGTGTGTGCATGTGTGTGCATGTATGTGTGTGCATGTGTGTGTGCATGTGTGTGTGCATGTGTGTGTGCATGTGTGTGCATGTGTGTGCATGTGTGTGCATGTGTGTGCATGTGTGAGCATGTGTGTGCATGTGTGTGCATGTGTGTGCATGTGTGTGCATGTGCGTGCATGTGTGCATGAGTGTGCATGTGTGTGCATGTGTGTGCATGTGTGTACATGTGTGTGTGCATGTGTGTGTGCATATGTGTGTTTGCATGTGTGTGCATGTGTGTGTGCATGTGTGTGTACATGTGTGTGTGCATGTGTGTGTGCATGTTTGTGTGCATGGGTGTGCATGTGTGTGCATGTGTGAGTGCATGTGTGTGCATGTGTGTGTGCATGTGTGTGTGCATGTGTGGGCATGTGTGTGCATGTGTGTGCATGTGTGTGTGCAGGTGTGTGCATGTGTGTGCATGTGTGTGCATGTGTGTGCATATGTGTGCATGTGTGTGCATGTGTGTGTGCATGTGTGAGCATGTGTATGCATGTGTGTGCATGTGTTGCATGTGCGTGCATATGTGTGCATGTGTGTGCATTTGTGTGCATGTGTGTGCATGTGTGTGCATGTGTGTGCATGTGTGTGTGCATGTGTGTGCATGTGTGTGCATGTGTGTGCATGTGGGTGTGCATGTGTGTGCATGTGTGTGTCCATGTGTGTGCATGTGTGTGCATGTGTGTGCATGTTTGTGCATGTGTGTGTGTGTGCATGTGTGTGCATGTGTGTGCATGTGTGTGCATGTGTGTGCATGTGTGTGCATGCGTGTGTGCATGTGTGTGCATGTGTGTGCATGTGTGTGCATGTGTGTGCATGTGTGTGCATGTTTGTGCATGTGTGTGTGTGCATGTGTGTGCATATGTGTGCATGTGTGGGCATGTGTGTGCATGTGTGTGTGCATGTGTGTGTGCATATGTGTACATGTGTGTGTGTGTGCATGTGTGTGTTCATGTGTGTGTTCATGTGTGTGTTCATGTGTGTGTGAATGTGTGTGCATGTGTGTGCATGTGTGTGCAGGTGTGTGCATGTGTGTGCATGTGTTTGCATGTGTGTGCATGTGTGTGTGCATGTGTGTGCATGTGTGTGCATTAGTGTGCATGTGTGTGTGCATGTTTGTGCATGTGTGAGCATGTGTGTGCATGTGTGTGTGCATGTTTGTGCATGTGTGAGCATGTGTGTGCATGTGTGTGCATGTGTGTGCATGTGTGTGCATGTGTGTGCAAGTGCGTGCGTGTGTGTGTGCATCTGTGTGCATGTGTGTGCATGTGTGTGTATGTGTGCGCATGTGTGTGCATGTGTGTGTGCATGTGTGTGCATGTGTGTGCATGTGTGTGCATGTGTGTGCATGTGTGTGATCATGTGTGTGCATGTGTGTATGTGTGTGCATGTGTGCATGTGTGTGCATGTGTGTGCATGTGTGTGTGTGCATGTGTGTGCATGTATGTGCATGTGTGTGTATGTGTGTGTGCATGTGTGTGTGCATGTGTGTGCATGTGTGTGCATGTGTGTGCATGTGTGTGTGCATCTGTGTGCGTGTGTGTGCATGTGTGTGCATGTGTGTGCATGTGTGTGCATGTGTGTGCATGTGTGTGCATGTGTGTGCATGTGTGTGCATGTGTGTGCATGTGTGTGCATGTGTGTGCATGTGTGTGTGTATGTGTGTGCAGGTGAGTGTGCATGTGTATGTGCATGTGTGTGTGCATGTGTGTGCATGTGTGTGTGCATGTGTGTGCATGTGTGTGCATGTGTGTGCATGTGTGTGCATGTTTGTGCATGTGTGTGCATGTGTGTGCATGTGTGTGCATGTGTGTGATCATGTATGTGCATGTGTGTGCATGTGTGTGCATGTTTGTGTTAATTGTTTATTTACAATATTCATAATATTGAATATAAAGTTTATTTCGAGTTTGTCTAGTCTACTAATTTATCATTCTTCACTTCTACTGGTATAGGTACATTCTACAGGTTATGGGCCCAGTTCTGATTTGAAGTAATATGATAAATTGAAACTCTACATTCTACAGTTTTGCAGATATTAAAAAGGAAAATGGCCAGTGCAGATATTAAGTATTCAATTACTAAATTAAATGGCGAAAATTATTTTATCTGGAAATATAAAGTTGAAATGCTTATCAAACAAAAAGGAGTATGGCATGTTATAAGAGATGAAAAACCTGAAAAAGTTACTGAAACGTGGACGAGTAGTGATGAGCTTGCACACTCTATCATTGCGTTAACGGTCGAAGACGATCAGATTCAACATATCAGGAATTGTACGTCTGCGAAATCGGCTTGGGATGCTCTACAAAATTTCCATGAATGCAATACACCGGCAAACAGAGTATTTTTACTGCGGCAGATCATGAGACAGCGAGTTGACGAAGGAGGTGATGTAGAATTACATGTTAGCAAGTTAACAGACTTGTTTCAGAAATTAATGGCATTAGGTGACAAAATCAATCCAGAATTTTTTATGAGTGCCACATTATTAGGTTCACTACCTGAAAGCTATGACAGTTTAGTAACGGCATTAGAAGCTCGAACAGAAGAAGAATTAACATCCAGTTTTGTCCGTTCTAAAATAATAGATGAATATAAGCGACGTAAAGAACGACTAAGCTATAACGGAGAAAGCGAAAAGGTTTTAAAGGTAAATAAAGAGACTCCTAAAAAGAAGGTAAGCTGTTATTTTTGTAAGAAGATTGGTCATGTTAAGAAAGATTGTACAAAATATAAGGTATGGCTACAAAAACAAAGAAATAAAGAACAAATAGTCAATATAGCGAAAGAAAGTACAGAGAAATTATTTACAGTATTTGCTACGTCAAAGATTAATAGTGGTTGGATTGTAGATTCGGGAGCTACATGTCATATTGCTAGTTCAAAAGAGAAGTTCATACAGTTCAATCCAAATCATTATGAAAAAGTGTCTGTAGCAAATGGACAAGAGGTAGTTGCTATCGGGAAAGGTACAATTCGCATAGATTTTATAAATAGAGCCAATAAAATACACGCAGTTGAACTTACTGATGTACTGCTTATTCCGGAAATCGGTGGTAATCTTTTGTCAGTAAAACGTTTAACTGAAAAAGGGTATACAGTAATATTCAAGAAATATAATTTTGAGATTAATAACAGTGGTAAACAGGTTGCTTTTGGTGATATTTGTAACAATTTATATAAGCTTAAGGAAAAACAATTAATATATTTGAACAATAATGAACAAACGAACAATAATTGTATTCATGTTTGGCATAAAATACTTGGTCACCGAGATATAGAAGTAGTTCGTACATTATCATTTAATGATCTTGTAAACGGTGCAAATATTGGAAAATGTGGCAATAATTGCAATAATAACTTAAATTGCAATATTTGTCTAGAATGTAAGTTAACAAGATTAAAGTTTCCAGATGAATCGAAAAATCGAGCAAATAAAGTTCTTGAATTAATACATTCAGACATATGCGGGCCAATGCAAACAATAACTCCATCAGGAAAGAAATACATTTTGACATTTATAGATGATTTTTCACGATATTGTAAAATTTATTTATTAAAAGAAAAGTCAGAAACAATTGTGAAATTTCGTGAATATGTCGAATTATGTAAAACGATGTTTGGACACAAACCAAAATTAATTCGTTCTGATCGCGGAGGTGAGTACACAGGGCATGAGTTTATGCAATATTTAGCAAAAGAAGGCATACAATATCAAAGAACAGCTCCGTATACGCCACAGCAGAATGGTGTAGCTGAGCGCAAGAATCGTACTCTAATAGAAATGGCACGTTGTATGCTTACCGATGCAGAACTTGACAAGAAATTTTGGGGTGAAGCTGTCACCATGGCAAATTACATTCAGAACCGCTTACCTGGTAAAGGAATAAAAACGACACCATTTGAAGGTTGGTACGGAAAGAAACCAAGTATCGAACATTTTAAAAGATTTGGTTCTTCGTGCTATGTATTGGTACCAGCAGAAAAACGCCAAAAATTAGATTCTAGGGCTATATATGGATTGGTCGTTGGCTATGATGAAGCATCAAAAGCATATAGATGTTATATTCCTTCAACAAGAAAAATAATAATTAGCAGGGACATTCGATTAATTACTAAAAATAGTAATTGGCCTACAAATTTGCCAAGTAACAGTGAAAATGAGGTAACAATTGATGACAATGAAACACAAAAGGAAATGCAAGAATGTGACAGCAACGAGAATTCTAAGATGGAAATTGATACAATTTCTATCGAAGATGAGAAAGAAAAAGAACCTTTAAGAAGATCATCACGTATAAATAAAGGTATTCCTGCAATAAAATTTAATGAAGAAATAAAAATAGTGAAAGAAGAAGTAATAGAACCAAAAACCTATAATGAAGCAATTGCAAGCGTTTACAAAGATGAGTGGATTTCTGCAATGAAAGAAGAAATGAAATCTATGAAAGAAAATGGTACATGGGATCTCCTACCATTACCAGAAGATCGTAAAGCAATCGGTTGCAAGTGGATTTACAAAACGAAAACTGATACAGATTGAAATGTCATTAGATTTAAAGCACGTTTAGTGGCGCAGGGGTTTTCCCAAATATTCGGAGTTGACTATGACGAAGTGTTTTCACCGGTGGTGAAACAGACAACATTCCGAATTTTACTATCTGTAGCAGCTAAGGAGAAGTTAAAAGTTATACATCTTGATGCTAAAACAGCATTTTTGAACGGAGATTTACATGAAACCATTTACATGCGACAACCAACGGGATTTATAACAAAAGGCAAAGAAAAACACGTTTGTCTTTTGAGGAGAAGTATATATGGCTTAAAGCAGTCTGCTAGAAATTGGAATCAAACTATTCATTCTGCATTAATTGAAGCTGGTTATAAACAGAGCCAAAATGATGACTGCTTGTATCTTTTTAAACAAGGCGATCAGATTAGTTATGTTTTAATTTATGTCGATGATATTTTAGTTGCCAGTAAATCAAATGAAATGCTGAAATATTGTGAAGAGAAACTAAAATCGAAGTTCCAAATTAATAATTTGGGTGAAATTAAGAATTATTTAGGTTTACAGGTTACAAAAGATCCTCAAGGTAGTTTCACAATCAGCCAATCAGCTTATATACAAAAGGTACTTAAAGACTTTGGCATGGAAAGGTCGAAAATATCTGAAATACCGCTAAGTGTCAGTTATGGAAAAGGAGAAGAAACTGATTTGTTACCGAACAATGAACAGTACAGAAAACTTATTGGTTGTCTACTTTACATAGCTATTAATACCAGACCAGATATTGCAGCCAGCATATCAATTTTAGCACGGAAAGTATCGTGTCCGAATAAAGAAGACTGGAAAGAAATCAAACGAGTTCTGAAGTATTTGAAAGGAACAATTAATCTAAAATTGATACTTGGTAAATATAATAGTAAATCAAATTTGACTGGTTTTGCAGATGCTAATTGGGCAGAAGATAGAAATGACCGCAGATCTAACAGTGGCTACATTTTCAAATTAAATGATGGCATAATCAGCTGGAAATGCAAAAGACAATCGTGTGTAGCTCTTTCTTCAACAGAGGCCGAGTTTATAGCACTTTCAGAGGCGTGCAAAGAAGCTTACTGGATTCGAAGAATACTACAAGAGCTGAATCAATGTGAAAAGAATCCAACTATTATATACGAGGATAACCAGAGTTGTCTGCGATTAATAGAAAATCAACGGTTTACTAATCGTTCAAAACACATTGATGTTAGATTTCATCATGTTAAGGATTATGTGGAAAAGGATCTAATACAGAGTGTTTATTGCCAAACCGACCAAATGATTGCAGACGTACTAACAAAACCATTATCTGGACCAAAACTGAAGACGCTACGAGAACGATGTGGTTTACAATATTAATTGAGGAGAAGTGTTGATTGTAAATAAACAATTAATATTGTAAATACATATCAAGAACGTGCATGAAAAAAAAATGATATTCAAGTTGTCAAATATAAATAAAATATATCTGTCAATAAAATAAAATAAAGATTCATAATATTGAATATAAAGTTTATTTCGAGTTTGTCTAGTCTACTAATTTATCATTCTTCACTTCTACTGGTATAGGTACATTCTACAGTTTGTGCATGTGTGTGTGCATGTGTGTGCATGTATGTGCATGTGTGTGTGCATGTGTGTGTGCATGTGTGTGTGCATGTGTGAGTGCATGTGTGTGCATGTGTGTGCATGTGTGTGCATGTGTGTGCATGTGTTTGCATGTGTGTGTGCATCTGTTTGCATGTGCGTGCATGTGTGTGCATGTGTGTGTGCATGTGTGTGCATGTGTGTGTGCATGTGTGTGCATGTGTGTGTGCATGTGTGTGCACGTGTGTGCACGTGTGTGCATGTGTGTGTGCATGTGTGTGCATGTGTGTTAATGTGTGTGCATGTGTGTGCATGTGTGTGCGTATGCGTGTGTGCATGTGTGTGTGCATGTGTGTGTGCATGTGTTTGTTTGCATGTGTGTGTGCATGTGTGTGTGCATGTGTGTGTGCATGTGTGTGTGCATGTGTGTGTGCATGTGTGTGCATGTGTGTGTGCATGTATGTGCATGTGTGTGTGCAGGTGTGTGCATGTGTGTGCATGTGTGTGCATATGTGTGCATATGTGTGCATGTGTGTGCATGTGTGTGTGCATGTGTGTGCATGTGTATGCATGTGTGTGTATGTGTGTGTGCATGTGTGAGCATGTGTGTTTGCATGTGTGTGCATGTGTGTGTGCATGTGTGTGCATGTGTGTGCATGTGTGTGCATGTGGGTGTGCATGTGTGTGCATGTGTGTGCATGTTTGTGCATGTGTATGTATGTGTGTGTGCATGTGTGTGCATGTGTATGCATGAGTGTGTGTGCATGTGTGTTCATGTGTGTGCATGTGTGTGCATGTGTGTGTGCATGTGTGTGTGCATGTGTGCGAGCATGTGTGTGGGCATGTGTGGGCATGTGTATGCATGTGTGTGCATGTGTGTGTGCAGGTGTGTGCATGTGTGTGTGCATGTGTGTGCATGTGTGTGCATGTGTGTGCATGTGAGTGCACGTGTGTGCATGTGTGTGCATGTGTGTGCATGTGTGTGTGCATATGTGTGCATGTGTGTGCATGTGTGTGTGTGCATGTGTGTGCATGTGTGTGCATGTGTGTGTGCATGTGTGTGCATGTGTGTGTGCATGTGTGTGCATGTGTGTGTGCATGTGTGTGCACGTGTGTGCACGTGTGTGCATGTGTGTGTGCATGTGTGTGCATGTGTGTTAATGTGTGTGCATGTGTGTGCGTATGCGTGTGTGCATGTGTGTGTGCATGTGTGTGTGCATGTGTTTGTTTGCATGTGTGTGTGCATGTGTGTGTGCATGTGTGTGTGCATGTGTGTGCATGTGTGTGTGCATATATGTGCATGTGTGTGTGCAGGTGTGTGCATGTGTGTGCATATGTGTGCATATGTGTGCATGTGTGTGCATGTGTGTGTGCATGTGTGTGCATGTGTATGCATGTGTGTGTATGTGTGTGTGTGCATGTGTGTGCATGTGTGTTTGCATGTGTGTGCATGTGTGTATGCATGTGTGTGCATGTGTGTGCATGTGTGTGCATGTGGGTGTGCATGTGTGTGCATGTGTGTGCATGTTTGTGCATGTGTATGTATGTGTGTGTGCATGTGTGTGCATGTGTATGCATGAGTGTGTGTGCATGTGTGTTCATGTGTGTGCATGTGTGTGCATGTGTGTGTGCATGTGTGTGTGCATGTGTGCGAGCATGTGTGTGGGCATGTGTGGGCATGTGTATGCATGTGTGTGCATCTGTGTGTGCAGGTGTGTGCATGTGTGTGTGCATGTGTGTGCATGTGTGTGCATGTGTGTGCATGTGAGTGCACGTGTGTGCATGTGTGTGCATGTGTGTGTGCATATGTGTGCATGTGTGTGTGCATGTGTGTGCATGTGTGTGTGCATGTGTGTGCATATGTGTGCATGTGTGTGTGCATGTGTGTGCATGTGTGTGCATGTGTGTGCATGTGTGTGCACGTGTGTGTGCATGTGTGTGCATGTGTGTGCATGTGTGTGCATGTGTGTGCATGTGTGTGTGCATGTGTGTGTGCATGTGTGTGCATGTGTGTGTGTACATGTGTGTGCATGTATGTGCATGTGTGTGTGCATGTGTGTGTGCATGTGTGTGTGCATGTGTGTGTGCATGTGTGTGCATGTGTGTGCATGTGAGAGCATGTGTGTGCATGTGTGTGCATGTGTGTGCATGTGTGTGCATGTGTGTGCATGTGTGTGCATGTGTGTGCATGTGTGTGTGCATATGTGTGCATGTGTGTGTGCATGTGTGTGTGCATGTGTGTGCATGTGTGTGTGCATGTGTGTGCATGTGTGTGCATGTGTGTGCGCATGTGTGTGCATGTGTGTTAATGTGTGTGCATGTGTGTGCATGTGTGTGCGTATGTGTGTGTGCATGTGTGTGTGCATGTGTGTGCATGTGTTTGTTTGCATGTGTGTGTGCATGTGTTTGTTTGCATGTGTGTGTGCATGTGTGTGCATGTGTGTGCATGTGTGTGCATGTGTGTGCATGTGTGTGTGCATGTTTGTGCATGTGTGTGCATGTGTGTGCATGTGTGTGTGCATGTGTGTGCATGTGTGTGCATGTGTGTGTGCATGGGTGTGCATGTGTGTGCATATGTGTGCATGTGTGTGCATGTGTGTGCATGTGTGTGCATGTGTGTGCAAGTGTGTGTGCAAGTGTGTGCATGTGTGTGCATGTGTGTGCATGTGTTGCATGTGTGTGCATGTGTGTGTGTGCATGTGTGTGCATGTGTGTGCATGTGTGTGTGCATGTGTGTACATGTGTGTGCATGTGTGTGCATGTGTGTGTGCATGTGTGTGTGCATGTGTGTGCATGTGTGTGCATGTGTGTGCATGTGTGTGCATGTGTGTGCATGTGTGTGCATGTGTGTGCATGTGTGTGCATGTGTGCGCGTATGTGTGTGTACATGTGTGTGTGCATGTGTGTATGTGTGTGTGCATGTGTGTGCATGTGTGTGCATGTGTGTGCATGTGTGGGCATGTGTGTTTGCATGTGTGTGCATGTGTGTGTGCATTGGCGTGTATGTGTGAGCATGTGTGAGCATGTGTGTGCAAGTGTGTGCATGTGTGTGCATGTGTGTGTGCATGTTTGTGCATGTGTGTGCATGTGTGTGCATGTGTGTTTGCATGTGTGTGCATGTGTGTGTGCATGGGTGTGTATGTGTGTGCATGTGTGTGCATGTGTGTGCATGTGTGTGCATGTGTGTGCATCTGTGTGTGTGCATGTGTGTGCATGTGTGTGCATGTGTGTGTGCATGTGTGTGCATGTGTGTGTGCATGTGTGTGTGCATGTATGTGTGTGCATGTGTGTGTGCATGTGTGTGTGCATGTGTGTGTGCATGTGTGTGCATGTGTGTGCATGTGTGTGCATGTGTGTGCATGTGTGTGCATGTGTGTGCATGTGTGTGCATGTGTGTGCAAGTGTGTGCATGTGTGTGTGCAGGTGTGTGCATGTGTGTGTGCATGTGTGTGCATGTGTGTGCATGTGTGTGTGCATGTTTGTGCATGTGTGTGCATGTGTGTGCATGTGTGTTTGCATGTGTGTGCATGTGTGTGTGCATGGGTGTGTATGTGTGTGCATGTGTGTGCATGTGTGTGCATGTGTGTGCATGTGTGTGCATGTGTGCATCTGTGTGTGTGCATGTGTGTGCATGTGTGTGCATGTGTGTGTGCGTGTGTGCATGTGTGTGCATGTATGTGTGTGCATGTGTGTGTGCATGTGTGTGTGCATGTGTGTGTGCATGTGTGTGTGCATGTGTGTGCATGTGTGTGCATGTGTGTGCATGTGTGAGCATGTGTGTGCATGTGTGTGCATGTGTGTGCATGTGTGTGCATGTGTGTGCATGTGTGTGCATGTGCGTGCATGTGTGCATGTGTGTGTGTGTGCATGAGTGTGCATGTGTGTGCATGTGTGTGCATGTGTGTACATGTGTGTGTGCATGTGTGTGTGCATATGTGTGTTTGCATGTGTGTGCATGTGTGTGTGCATATGTGTGTACATGTGTGTGTGTGCATGTGTGTGTGCATGTTTGTGTGCATGGGTGTGCATGTGTGTGCATGTGTGAGTGCATGTGTGTGCATGTGTGTGTGCATGTGTGTGTGCATGTGTGTGCATGTGTGTGCATGCATGTGTGCATGTGTGTGTGCATGTGTGTGCATGTATGTGCATGTGTGTGCGCATGAGTGTGTGCATGTGTGTGCATGTGTGTGCATGTGTGTGCATGTGTGTGTGCATGTGTGTGCATGTGTATGCATGTGTGTGCATGTGTGTGCATGTGTGTGTGCATGTGTGTGCATGTGTTGCATGTGTGTGCACGTGTGTGTGTGTGTATTTGTGTGCAGGTGTGTGCAAGTGTGTGCATGTGTGTGCATGTGTGTGCATGTGTGAAGGTATGTGTGTGCATGTTTGTCCATGTGTGTGCATGTGTGTGTTCATGTGTGTGTGCATGTGTGCATGTGTGTGCATGTGTGTGCATGTGTGTGCATGTGTGTGCATGTGTGTGCATGTGTGTGCATGTGTGTGCATGTGTGTGCATGTGTGCATGTGTGTGCATATGTGCATGTGTGTGCATGTGTATGTGCATGTGTGTGTGCATGTGTGTGTGCATGTGTGTGCATGTGTGTGCATGTGTGTGTGCATGTGTGTGCATGTATGTGCATGTGTGTGCATGTGTGTGCATGTGTGTGCATGTGTGTTCCTGTGTGTGCATGTGTGTGCATGTGTGTGTATGTGTGTGTGCATGTGTGTGCATGTGTGTGCATATGTGTGCATGTGTGTACATGTGTATGTGCATGTGTGTGTGCATGTGTGTGTGCATGTGTGTGCATGTGTATGTGCATGTGTGTGCATGTATGTGCATGTGTGTGCATGTGTGTGCATGTGTGTGCATGTGTGTGCATGTGTGTGCATGTGTGTGCATGTGTGTGCATGTGTGTGCATGTGTGTGTGCATGTGTGTGCATGTGTGTGTGCATGTGTGTGTGCATGTGTGTGTGCATGTGTGTGTTGATGTGTGTGTTCATGTGTGTGTTCATGTGTTTGTGAATGTGTCTGCATGTGTGTGCATGTGTGTGCATGAGTGTGCATGTGTGTGCATGTGTGTGCATGTGTGTGCATGTGTGTGCATGTGTGTGCATGTGTGTGCATGTGTGCGCATGTGTATGCATGTGTGTGCATGTGTGTGCATGTGTGTGTGCATGTGTGTGCATGTGTTGCATGTGTGTGCACGTGTGTGTGTATTTGTGTGCAGGTGTGTGCATGTGTGTGCATGTGTGGGCATGTGTGTGCATGTGTGTGCATGTGTGTGCATGTGTGAGTGCATGTGTGTGCATGTGTGTCCATGTGTGTGCATGTGTGTGTTTATGTGTGTGTGCATGTGCGCATGTGCGTGCATGTGTGTGCATGTGTGTGCATGTGTGTGCATGTGTGTGCATGTGTGTGCATGTGTGCATGTGTGTGCATGTGTGTCCATGTGTGTGCATGTGTGTGTTCATGTGTGTGTGCATGTGCGCATGTGTGTGCATGTGTGTGCATGTGTGTGCATGTGTGTGCATGTGTGTGCATGTGTGAGCATGTGTTGCATGTGTGTGCATGTGTGTGTTCATGTGTGTGTGCATGTGTGCATGTGTGCATGTGTGCATGTGTGTGCATGTGTGTGCATGTGTGTGTGTGCATGTATGTGCATGTGTGTGCATGTGTGTGCATGTGTGTGCAAGTGTGTGTGCAAGTGTGTGTGCAAGTGTGTGCATGTGTGTGCATGTGTGTGCATGTGTTGCATGTGTGTGCATGTGTGTGTGTGCATGTGTGTGCATGTGTGTGTATGTGTGTGTGCATGTGTGTGCATGTGTGTGCATGTGTGTGCATGTGTGTGCATGTGTGTGCATGTGTGTGCATGTGTGTGTGCATGTGTGTGCATGTGTGTGCATGTGTGTGCATGTGTGTGCATGTGTGAGCATGTGTGTGCATGTGTGTGCATGTGTGTGCATATGTGTGCATGTGTGCGCGTATGTGTGTGTGCATGTTTGTGCATGTGTATGTGCATGTGTGTGTGTGCATGTGTGTGTGCATGTTTGTGTGCATGCGTGTGCATGTGTGTGTGCATGTGTGTGTGCATGTGTGTGCATGTGTGTGTGCATGTGTGTGTGCATGTGTGTATATGTGTGTACATGTGTGTGCATGCGTGTGTGCATGTGTGTGTGCATGTGTGTGCATGTATGTGCATGTGTGTGCGCATGAGTGTGTGCATGTGTGTGCATGTGTGTGCATGTGTGTGCATGTGTGTGTGCATGTGTGTGCATGTGTATGCATGTGTGTGCATGTGTGTGCATGTGTGTGTGCATGTGTGTGCATGTATTGCATGTGTGTGCACGTGTGTGTGTGTATTTGTGTGCAGGTGTGTGCATGTGTGTGCATGTGTGTGCATGTGTGTTCATATGTGCATCTGTGTGTGTGCATGTGTGTGCATGTGTGTGCATGTGTGTGCATGTGTGTGTGCGTGTGTGCATGTGTGTGCATGTATGTGTGTGCATGTGTGTGTGCATGTGTGTGTGCATGTGTGTGTGCATGTGTGTGCATGTGTGTGCATGTGTGTGCATGTGTGAGCATGTGTGTGCATGTGTGTGCATGTGTGTGCATGTGTGTGCATGTGCGTGCATGTGTGCATGTGTGTGTGTGCATGTGTGTGCATGTGTGTGCATGTGTGTGCATGTGTGTACATGTGTGTGTGCATGTGTGTGTGCATATGTGTGTTTGCATGTGTGTGCATGTGTGTGTGCATGTGTGTGTACACGTGTGTGTGTGCATGTGTGTGTGCATGTTTGTGTGCATGTGTGTGCATGTGTGAGTGCATGTGTGTGCATGTGTGTGTGCATGTGTGTGTGCATGTGTGTGCATGTGTGTGCATGCATGTGTGCATGTGTGTGCATGTGTGTGCATGTATGTGCATGTGTGTGCGCATGAGTGTGTGCATGTGTGTGCATGTGTGTGCATGTGTGTGTGTATGTGTGTGCATGTGTATGCATGTGTGTGCATGTGTGTGCATGTGTGTGAGCATGTGTGTGCATGTGTTGCATGTGTGTGCACGTGTGTGTGTATTTGTGTGCAGGTGTGTGCATGTGTGTGCATGTGTGTGCATGTGTGTGCATGTGTGTGCATGTGTGAAGGCATGTGTGTGCATGTTTGTCCATGTGTGTGCATGTGTGTGTTCATGTGTGTGTGCATGTGTGCATGTGTGTGCATGTGTGTGCATGTGTGTGCATGTGCGTGCATGTGTGTGCATGTGTGCATGTGTGTGCATGTGTGTGCATATGTGCATGTGTGTGCATGTGTGTGTGTGCATGTGTGTTCATGTGTGTGCATGTGTGTGCATGTGTGTGTATGTGTGTGTGCATGTGTGTGCATGTGTGTGCATATGTGTGCATGTGTGTGCATGTGTGTGTGCATGTGTGTGCATGTGTGTGTGCATGTGTATGTGCATGTGTGTGTGCATGTGTGTGTTCATGTGTGTGTTCATGTGTGTGTTCATGTGTTTGTGAATGTGTCTGCATGTGTGTGCATATGTGTGCATGTGTGTGCATGTGTGTGTGCATGTGTGTGCATGTGTGTGTGTGTGCATGTGTGTTCATGTGTGTGCATGTGTGTGCATGTGTGTGTATGTGTGTGTGCATGTGTGTGCATGTGTGTGCATATGTGTGCATGCGTGTGCATGTGTGTGTGCATGTGTGTGCATGTGTGTGTGCATGTGTATGTGCATGTGTGTGTGCATGTGTGTGTTCATGTGTGTGTTCATGTGTGTGTTCATGTGTTTGTGAATGTGTCTGCATGTGTGTGCATATGTGTGCATGTGTGTGCATGTGTGTGTGCATGTGTGTGCATGTGTGTGTGCATGTGTGTGTGCATGTGTGTGTGCATGTGTGTGTTCATGTGTGTTTATGTGTGTGTTCATGTGTTTGTGAATGTGTCTGCATGTGTGTGCATGTGTGTGCATGTGTGCGCATGTGTATGCATGTGTGTGCATGTGTGTGCATGTGTGTGTGCATGTGTGTGCATGTGTTGCATGTGTGTGCACGTGTGTGTGTATTTATGTGCAGGTGTGTGCATGTGTGTGCATGTGTGAGTGCATGTGTGTGCATGTGTGTGCATGTGTGTGCATGTGTGCATGTGTGTGCATGTGTGTGCATATGTGCATGTGTGTGCATGTGTGTGTGTGTGCATGTGTGTTCATGTGTGTGCATGTGTGTGCATGTGTGTGTATGTGTGTGTGCATGTGTGTGCATGTGTGTGCATATGTGTGCATGTGTGTGCATGTGTGTGTGCATGTGTGTGCATGTGTGTGTGCATGTGTATGTGCATGTGTGTGTGCATGTGTGTGTTCATGTGTGTGTTCATGTTTGTGTTCATGTGTTTGTGAATGTGTCTGCATGTGTGTGCATATGTGTGCATGTGTGTGCATGTGTGTGTGCATGTGTGTGCATGTGTGTGTGCATGTGTGTGTGTTCATGTGTGTTTATGTGTGTGTTAATGTGTTTGTGAATGTGTCTGCATGTGTGTGCATGTGTGTGCATGTGTGCGCATGTGTATGCATGTGTGTGCATGTGTGTGCATGTGTGTGTGCATGTGTGTGCATGTGTTGCATGTGTGTGCACGTGTGTGTGTATTTATGTGCAGGTGTGTGCATGTGTGTGCATGTGTGTGCATGTGTGTGCATGTGTGTGCATGTGTGAGTGCATGTGTGTCCATGTGTGTGCATGTGTGTGTTCATGTGTGTGTGCATGTGCGCATGTGCGTGCATGTGTGTGCATGTGTGTGCATGTGTGTGCATGTGTGTGCATGTGTGTGCATGTGTGCATGTGTGTGCATGTGTGTCCATGTGTGTGCATGTGTGTGTTCATGTGTGTGTGCATGTGCGCATGTGTGTGCATGTGTGAAGGTATGTGTGTGCATGTTTGTCCATGTGTGTGCATGTGTGTGTTCATGTGTGTGTGCATGTGTGCATGTGTGTGCATGTGTGTGCATGTGTGTGCATGTGTGTGCATGTGTGTGCATGTGTGTGCATGTGTGTGCATGTGTGCATGTGTGTGCATATGTGCATGTGTGTGCATGTGTATGTGCATGTGTGTGTGCATGTGTGTGTGCATGTGTGTGCATGTGTGTGCATGTGTGTGTGCATGTGTGTGCATGTATGTGCATGTGTGTGCATGTGTGTGCATGTGTGTGCATGTGTGTTCCTGTGTGTGCATGTGTGTGCATGTGTGTGTATGTGTGTGTGCATGTGTGTGCATGTGTGTGCATATGTGTGCATGTGTGTACATGTGTATGTGCATGTGTGTGTGCATGTGTGTGTGCATGTGCGTGCATGTGTATGTGCATGTGTGTGCATGTATGTGCATGTGTGTGCATGTGTGTGCATGTGTGTGCATGTGTGTGCATGTGTGTGCATGTGTGTGCATGTGTGTGCATGTGTGTGCATGTGTGTGTGCATGTGTGTGCATGTGTGTGTGCATGTGTGTGTGCATGTGTGTGTGCATGTGTGTGTTGATGTGTGTGTTCATGTGTGTGTTCATGTGTTTGTGAATGTGTCTGCATGTGTGTGCATGTGTGTGCATGAGTGTGCATGTGTGTGCATGTGTGTGCATGTGTGTGCATGTGTGTGCATGTGTGTGCATGTGTGTGCATGTGTGCGCATGTGTATGCATGTGTGTGCATGTGTGTGCATGTGTGTGTGCATGTGTGTGCATGTGTTGCATGTGTGTGCACGTGTGTGTGTATTTGTGTGCAGGTGTGTGCATGTGTGTGCATGTGTGGGCATGTGTGTGCATGTGTGTGCATGTGTGTGCATGTGTGAGTGCATGTGTGTGCATGTGTGTCCATGTGTGTGCATGTGTGTGTTTATGTGTGTGTGCATGTGCGCATGTGCGTGCATGTGTGTGCATGTGTGTGCATGTGTGTGCATGTGTGTGCATGTGTGTGCATGTGTGCATGTGTGTGCATGTGTGTCCATGTGTGTGCATGTGTGTGTTCATGTGTGTGTGCATGTGCGCATGTGTGTGCATGTGTGTGCATGTGTGTGCATGTGTGTGCATGTGTGTGCATGTGTGTGCATGTGTGAGCATGTGTTGCATGTGTGTGCATGTGTGTGTTCATGTGTGTGTGCATGTGTGCATGTGTGCATGTGTGCATGTGTGTGCATGTGTGTGCATGTGTGTGTGTGCATGTATGTGCATGTGTGTGCATGTGTGTGCATGTGTGTGCAAGTGTGTGTGCAAGTGTGTGTGCAAGTGTGTGCATGTGTGTGCATGTGTGTGCATGTGTTGCATGTGTGTGCATGTGTGTGTGTGCATGTGTGTGCATGTGTGTGCATGTGTGTGTGCATGTGTGTGCATGTGTGTGCATGTGTGTGCATGTGTGTGCATGTGTGTGCATGTGTGTGCATGTGTGTGTGCATGTGTGTGCATGTGTGTGCATGTGTGTGCATGTGTGTGCATGTGTGAGCATGTGTGTGCATGTGTGTGCATGTGTGTGCATATGTGTGCATGTGTGCGCGTATGTGTGTGTGCATGTTTGTGCATGTGTATGTGCATGTGTGTGTGTGCATGTGTGTGTGCATGTTTGTGTGCATGCGTGTGCATGTGTGTGTGCATGTGTGTGTGCATGTGTGTGCATGTGTGTGTGCATGTGTGTGTGCATGTGTGTGCATGTGTGTACATGTGTGTGCATGCGTGTGTGCATGTGTGTGTGCATGTGTGTGCATGTATGTGCATGTGTGTGCGCATGAGTGTGTGCATGTGTGTGCATGTGTGTGCATGTGTGTGCATGTGTGTGTGCATGTGTGTGCATGTGTATGCATGTGTGTGCATGTGTGTGCATGTGTGTGTGCATGTGTGTGCATGTATTGCATGTGTGTGCACGTGTGTGTGTGTATTTGTGTGCAGGTGTGTGCATGTGTGTGCATGTGTGTGCATGTGTGTTCATATGTGCATCTGTGTGTGTGCATGTGTGTGCATGTGTGTGCATGTGTGTGCATGTGTGCATCTGTGTGTGTGCATGTGTGTGCATGTGTGTGTGCGTGTGTGCATGTGTGTGCATGTATGTGTGTGCATGTGTGTGTGCATGTGTGTGTGCATGTGTGTGTGCATGTGTGTGCATGTGTGTGCATGTGTGTGCATGTGTGAGCATGTGTGTGCATGTGTGTGCATGTGTGTGCATGTGTGTGCATGTGCGTGCATGTGTGCATGTGTGTGTGTGCATGTGTGTGCATGTGTGTGCATGTGTGTGCATGTGTGTACATGTGTGTGTGCATGTGTGTGTGCATATGTGTGTTTGCATGTGTGTGCATGTGTGTGTGCATGTGTGTGTACACGTGTGTGTGTGCATGTGTGTGTGCATGTTTGTGTGCATGTGTGTGCATGTGTGAGTGCATGTGTGTGCATGTGTGTGTGCATGTGTGTGTGCATGTGTGTGCATGTGTGTGCATGCATGTGTGCATGTGTGTGCATGTGTGTGCATGTATGTGCATGTGTGTGCGCATGAGTGTGTGCATGTGTGTGCATGTGTGTGCATGTGTGTGCATGTGTGTGTGTATGTGTGTGCATGTGTATGCATGTGTGTGCATGTGTGTGCATGTGTGTGAGCATGTGTGTGCATGTGTTGCATGTGTGTGCACGTGTGTGTGTATTTGTGTGCAGGTGTGTGCATGTGTGTGCATGTGTGTGCATGTGTGTGCATGTGTGTGCATGTGTGAAGGCATGTGTGTGCATGTTTGTCCATGTGTGTGCATGTGTGTGTTCATGTGTGTGTGCATGTGTGCATGTGTGTGCATGTGTGTGCATGTGTGTGCATGTGTGTGCATGTGTGTGCATGTGTGCATGTGTGTGCATGTGTGTGCATATGTGCATGTGTGTGCATGTGTGTGTGCATGTGTGTTCATGTGTGTGCATGTGTGTGCATGTGTGTGTATGTGTGTGTGCATGTGTGTGCATGTGTGTGCATATGTGTGCATGTGTGTGCATGTGTGTGTGCATGTGTGTGCATGTGTGTGTGCATGTGTATGTGCATGTGTGTGTGCATGTGTGTGTTCATGTGTGTGTTCATGTGTGTGTTCATGTGTTTGTGAATGTGTCTGCATGTGTGTGCATATGTGTGCATGTGTGTGCATGTGTGTGTGCATGTGTGTGCATGTGTGTGTGTGTGCATGTGTGTTCATGTGTGTGCATGTGTGTGCATGTGTGTGTATGTGTGTGTGCATGTGTGTGCATGTGTGTGCATATGTGTGCATGCGTGTGCATGTGTGTGTGCATGTGTGTGCATGTGTGTGTGCATGTGTATGTGCATGTGTGTGTGCATGTGTGTGTTCATGTGTGTGTTCATGTGTGTGTTCATGTGTTTGTGAATGTGTCTGCATGTGTGTGCATATGTGTGCATGTGTGTGCATGTGTGTGTGCATGTGTGTGCATGTGTGTGTGCATGTGTGTGTGCATGTGTGTGTGCATGTGTGTGTTCATGTGTGTTTATGTGTGTGTTCATGTGTTTGTGAATGTGTCTGCATGTGTGTGCATGTGTGTGCATGTGTGCGCATGTGTATGCATGTGTGTGCATGTGTGTGCATGTGTGTGTGCATGTGTGTGCATGTGTTGCATGTGTGTGCACGTGTGTGTGTATTTATGTGCAAGTGTGTGCATGTGTGTGCATGTGTGAGTGCATGTGTGTGCATGTGTGTGCATGTGTGTGCATGTGTGTGCATGTGTGCATGTGTGTGCATGTGTGTGCATATGTGCATGTGTGTGCATGTGTGTGTGTGTGCATGTGTGTTCATGTGTGTGCATGTGTGTGCATGTGTGTGTATGTGTGTGTGCATGTGTGTGCATGTGTGTGCATATGTGTGCATGTGTGTGCATGTGTGTGTGCATGTGTGTGCATGTGTGTGTGCATGTGTATGTGCATGTGTGTGTGCATGTGTGTGTTCATGTGTGTGTTCATGTTTGTGTTCATGTGTTTGTGAATGTGTCTGCATGTGTGTGCATATGTGTGCATGTGTGTGCATGTGTGTGTGCATGTGTGTGCATGTGTGTGCATGTGTGTGTGTTCATGTGTGTTTATGTGTGTGTTCATGTGTTTGTGAATGTGTCTGCATGTGTGTGCATGTGTGTGCATGTGTGCGCATGTGTATGCATGTGTGTGCATGTGTGTGCATGTGTGTGTGCATGTGTGTGCATGTGTTGCATGTGTGTGCACGTGTGTGTGTATTTATGTGCAGGTGTGTGCATGTGTGTGCATGTGTGTGCATGTGTGTGCATGTGTGAGTGCATGTGTGTCCATGTGTGTGCATGTGTGTGTTCATGTGTGTGTGCATGTGCGCATGTGCGTGCATGTGTGTGCATGTGTGTGCATGTGTGTGCATGTGTGTGCATGTGTGTGCATGTGTGTGCATGTGTGCATGTGTGTGCATGTGTGTCCATGTGTGTGCATGTGTGTGTTCATGTGTGTGTGCATGTGCGCATGTGTGTGCATGTGTGTGCATGTGTGTGCATGTGTGTGCATGTGTGAGCATGTGTTGCATGTGTGTGCATGTGTGTGTTCATGTGTGTGTGCATGTGCTCATGTGTGCATGTGTGCATGTGTGTGCATGTGTGTGCATGTGTGTGTGTGCATGTGTGTGCATGTGTGTGCATGTGTTGCATGTGTGTGCATGTGTGTGTGTGCATGTGTGTGCATGTGTGTGCATGTGTGTGTGCATGTGTGTGCATGTGTGTGCATGTGTGTGCATGTGTGTGCATGTGTGTGTGCATGTGTGTGCATGTGTGTGCATGTGTGTGCATGTGTGAGCATGTGTGTGCATGTGTGTGCATGTGTGTGCATGTGTGTGCATGTGTGCGCGTATGTGTGTGTGCATGTGTGTGCATGTGTATGTGCATGTGTGTGTGCATGTGTGTGTGCATGTTTGTGTGCATGCGTGTGCATGTGTGTGTGCATGTGTGTGTGCATGTGTGTGCATGTGTGTGTGCATGTGTGTGTGCATGTGTGTGCATGTGTGTGCATGTGTGTGCATGCGTGTGTGCATGTGTGTGTGCATGTGTGTGCATGTATGTGCATGTGTGTGCGCATGAGTGTGTGCATGTGTGTGCATGTGTGTGCATGTGTGTGCATGTGTGTGTGCATGTGTGTGCATGTGTATGCATGTGTGTGCATGTGTGTGCATGTGTGTGTGCATGTGTGTGCATGTGTTGCATGTGTGTGCACGTGTGTGTGTGTATTTGTGTGCAGGTGTGTGCATGTGTGTGCATGTGTGTGCATGTGTGTGCATGTGTGAAGGCATGTGTGTGCATGTTTGTCCATGTGTGTGCCTGTGTGTGTTCATGTGTGTGTGCAAGTGTGTGCATGTGTGTGCATGTGTGTGCATGTGTTGCATGTGTGTGCATGTGTGTGTGTGCATGTGTGTGCATGTGTGTGTGTGCATGTGTGTGCATGTGCGTGCATGTGTGTGTGCATGTGTGTGCATGTGTGTGCAAGTGTGTGTGCAAGTGTGTGTGCAAGTGTGTGCATGTGTGTGCATGTGTGTGCATGTGTTGCATGTGTGTGCATGTGTGTGTGTGCATGTGTGTGCATGTGTGTGCATGTGTGTGTGCATGTGTGTGCATGTGTGTGCATGTGTGTGCATGTGTGTGCATGTGTGTGCATGTGTGTGTGCATGTGTGTGCATGTGTGTGCATGTGTGTGCATGTGTGAGCATGTGTGTGCATGTGTGTGCATGTGTGTGCATGTGTGTGCATGTGTGCGCGTATGTGTGTGTGCATGTGTGTGCATGTGTATGTGCATGTGTGTGTGCATGTGTGTGTGCATGTTTGTGTGCATGCGTGTGCATGTGTGTGTGCATGTGTGTGTGCATGTGTGTGCATGTGTGTGTGCATGTGTGTGTGCATGTGTGTGCATGTGTGTGCATGTGTGTGCATGCGTGTGTGCATGTGTGTGTGCATGTGTGTGCATGTATGTGCATGTGTGTGCGCATGAGTGTGTGCATGTGTGTGCATGTGTGTGCATGTGTGTGCATGTGTGTGTGCATGTGTGTGCATGTGTATGCATGTGTGTGCATGTGTGTGCATGTGTGTGTGCATGTGTGTGCATGTGTTGCATGTGTGTGCACGTGTGTGTGTGTATTTGTGTGCAGGTGTGTGCATGTGTGTGCATGTGTGTGCATGTGTGTGCATGTGTGAAGGCATGTGTGTGCATGTTTGTCCATGTGTGTGCATGTGTGTGTTCATGTGTGTGTGCAAGTGTGCATGTGTGTGCATGTGTGTGCATGTGTGTGCATGTGTGTGCATGTGTGTGCATGTGTGTGCATGTGTGTGCATGTGTGTGCATGTGTGCATGTGTGTGCATGTGTGCATGTGTGTGCATGTGTGTGTGTGCATGTGTGTTCATGTGTGTGCATGTGTGTGCATGTGTGTGTATGTGTGTGTGCATGTGTGTGAATATGTGTGCATGTGTGTGCATGTGTATGTGCATGTGTGCGTGCATGTGTGTGTGCATGTGTGTGTGCATGTGTGTGCATGTGTGTGCATGTGTGCATGTGTGTGCATGTGTATGTGCATGTGTGCGTGCATGTGTGTGTGCATGTGTGTGTGCATGTGTGTGCATGTGTGTGCATGTGTGTGTGCATGTGTGTGCATGTATGTGCATGTGTGTGCATGTGTGTGCATGTGTGTGCATGTGTGTGCATGTGTGTGCATGTGTGTGCATGTGTGTGCATGTGTGTGCATGTGTATGCATGTGTGTGTGCATGTGTGTGCATGTGTGTGTGTGCATGTGTGTGTGCATGTGTGTGTTCATGTGTGTGTTCATGTGTGTGTTCATGTGTTTGTGAATGTGTCTGCATGTGTGTGCATGTGTGTGCATGTGTGTGCATGTGTGTGCATGTGTGTGCGCATGAGTGTGTGCATGTGTGTGCATGTGTGTGCATGTGTGTGCATGTGTATGCATGTGTGTGCATGTGTGTGCATGTGTGTGTGCATGTGTGTGCATGTGTTGCATGTGTGTGCACGTGTGTGTGTGTATATTTGTGTGCAGGTGTGTGCATGTGTGTGCATGTGTGTGCATGTGTGAGTGCATGTGTGTGCATGTGTGTCCATGTGTGTGCATGTGTGTGTTCATGTGTGTGTGCATGTGCGCATGTGTGTGCATGTGTGTGCATGTGTGTGCATGTGTGTGCATGTGTGTGCATGAGTGCATGTGTGTGCATGTGTGTGCATGTGTGCATGTGTGTGCATGTGTGTGTGTGCATGTGTGTTTATGTGTGTGCATGTGTGTGCATGTGTGTGTATGTGTGTGTGCATGTGTGTGCATATGTGTGCATGTGTGTGCATGTGTATGTGCATGTGTGCGTGCATGTGTGTGCATGTGTGTGTGCATGTGTGTGCATGTTTGTGCATGTGTGTGTGCATGTGTGTGCATGTATGTGCATGTGTGTGTGCATGTGTGTGTGCATATGTGTGTTTGCATGTGTGTGCATGTGTGTGTGCATGTGTGTGAACATGTGTGTGTGCATGTGTGTGCGCACGTTTGTGTGCA
>CAUJCB010000692.1:1400000-1402500 GCA_963082715.1 Harpalus rubripes
TGTGCATGTGTGTGCATGTGTGTGCAAGTGCGTGCGTGTGTGTGTGCATCTGTGTGCATGTGTGTGCATGTGTGTGCATGTGTGTGCATGTGTGTGAATGTGTGTGCATTTGTGTGCATGTGTGTGTGCATGTGTGTGTGCATGTGTGTGCATGTGTGTGCATGTGTGTGCAAGTGCGTGCGTGTGTGTGTGCATCTGTGTGCATGTGTGTGCATGTGTGTGCATGTGTGTGCATGTGTGTGAATGTGTGTGCATTTGTGTGCATGTGTGTGTGCATGTGTGTGTGCATGTGTGTGCATGTGTGTGCATGTGTGTGCATGTGTGTGCATGTGTGTGCATGTGTGTGTGCATGTGTGTGCATGTGTGTGTGCATGCGTGTGCATGGGTGTGTGCATGTGTGCGCTTGTGTGTGCATGTGTGTGATCATGTGTGTGTGCATGTGTGCATGTATGTGCATGTGTGTGTGTGCATGTGTGTGCATGTATGTGCATGTGTGTGTGTGTATGTGTGTGTGCATGTGTGTGCATGTGTGTGCATGTGTGTGTGCATGTGTGTGCATGTGTGTGCATGTGTGTGCATGTGTGTGCATGTGTGTGATCATGTGTGTGTGCATGTGTGCATGTGTGTGCATGTGTGTGTGTGCATGTGTGTGCATGTATGTGCATGTGTGTGTGTATGTGTGTGTGCATGTGTGTGCATTTGTGTGCATGTGTGTGTGCATGTGTGTGCATGTGTGTGCATGTGTGTGCATGTGTGTGCATGTGTGTGCATGTGTGTGTGCATGTGTGTGTGCATGTGTGTGTGCATGTGTGTGCATGTGTGTGTGCATCTGTGTGCATGTGCGTGCATGTGTGTGCATGTGTGTGTGCATGTGTGTGCATGTGTGTGTGCATGTGTGTGCATGTGTGTGCATGTGTGTAATCATGTGTGTGCATGTGTGCATGTGTGTGCATGTGTGTGCATGTGTGTGCATGTGTGTGCATGTATGTGCATGTATGTGCATGTGTGTGTGCATGTGTGTGTGCATGTGTGTGTGCATGTGTGTGTGCATGTGTGTGTGCATGTGTGTGCATGTGTGTGCATGTGTGTGCATGTGTGTGCATGTGTGTGTGCATCTGTGTGCATGTGCGCGCATGTGTGTGCATGTGAGTGCATGTGTGTGTGCATGTGTGTGCATGTGTGTGTGCATGTGTGTGTGTATGTGTGTGCATGTGTGTGCATGTGTGTGCATGTGTGTTAATGTGTGTGCAAGTGTGTGCATGTGTGTGCATGTGTGTGCATGTGTGTTAATGTGTGTGCATGTGTGTGCATGTGTGTGCATGTGTGTGCATGTGTGTGCGTATGCGTGTGTGCATGTGTGTGTGCATGTGTGTGTGCATGTGTTTGTTTGCATGTGTGTGTGCATGTGTGTGCATGTGTGTGTATGTGTGTGTGCATGTGTGTGCATGTGTGTGCATGTGTGTGTGTATGTGTGTGTGCATGTGTGTGTGCATGTGTGTGCATGTGTGTGTGCATGTATGTGCATGTGTGTGTGCATGTGTGTGCATGTGTGTGCATGTGTGTGCATGTGTGTGCATGTGTGTGTGCATGTGTGTGTGCATGTGTGTGCATGTGTGTGTGTGCATGTGTGTGTTCATGTGTGTGTTCATGTGTGTGTTCATGTGTGTGTGAATGTGTGTGCATGTGTGTGCATGTGTGTGCATATGTGTGCATGTGTGTGCATGTGTGTGCATGTGTGTGCATGCGTGTGTGCATGTGTGTGCATATGTGTGCATGTGTGTGCATGTGTGTGCATGTGTGTGCATGTGTGTGCATGTGTGTGCATGTGTGTGTGCATGTGTGTGCATGTGTATGCATGTGTGTGCATGTGTGTGCATGTGTGTGCATGTGTGTGCATGTGTGTGCATGTGTTGCATGTGTGTGCACGTGTGTGTGTGTATTTGTGTGCAGGTGTGTGCATGTGTGTGCATGTGTATGCATGTGTGTGCATGTGTGTGCATGTGTGTGTGCATGTGTGTGTGCATGTGTGTGCATGTGTGTGCATGTGTGTGCATGTGTGTGCATGTGTGTGATCATGTGTGTGTGCATGTGTGCATGTGTGTGTGCATGTGTGTGCATGTATGTGCATGTGTGTGTGTATGTGTGTGTGCATGTGTGTGCATGTGTGTGCATGTGTGTGCATGTGTGTGCATGTGTGTGTGCATGTGCGTGCATGTGTGTGCATGTGTGTGCATGTGTGTGCATGTGTGTGCATGTGTGTGTGCATGTGTGTGCATGTGTGTGTGCACGTTTGTGCATGTTTGTGCATGTGTGTGCATCTGTGTGCATGTGTGTGCATGTGTGTGTGCATGTGTGTGAATGTGTGTGCATGTGTGTGCATGTGTGTGTGCATGTTTGTGTGCATGTGTGTGCATGTGTTTGCATGTGTGTGCATGTGTGTGCATGTGTGTGCATGTGTGTGCATGTGTGTGCATGTGTGTGCATTTGTGCATGTGTGTGC
>CAUJCB010000692.1:1450000-1490000 GCA_963082715.1 Harpalus rubripes
TGTGCATGTGTGTGCACGCGTGTGTGCAGGTGTGTGCATGTGTGTGCATGTGTGTGCATGTGTGCGCATGTGTGTGCATGTGTGTGCATGTGTGTGTGCATGTGTGTGCATGTGTGTGCATGTGTTGCATGTGTGTGCATGTGTGTGTGCATGTGTGTGTGCATATGTGTGTGTGCATATGTGTGTGTGCATATGTGTGTATGTGTGTGCATGTGTGTGCATGTGTGTGCATGTGTGTGTATGTGTGTGCATGTGTGTGTGCATGTGCGTGCATGTGTGTGCATGTGTGTGCATTTGTGTGCATGTGTGTGTGCATGTTTGTGCATGTGTGTGCATGTGTGTGCGTATGCGTGTGTGCATGTGTGTGTGCATGTGTGTGTGCATGTGTTTGTTTGCATGTGTGTGTGCATGTGTGTGCATGTGTGTGTATGTGTGTGTGCATGTGTGTGCATGTGTGTGCATGTGTGTGCATGTGTGTGCATGTGTGTGCATGTGTGTGCATGTGTGTGCATGTGTGTGTGCATGTGTGTGTGCATGTGTGTGCATGTGTGTGCATATGTGTGCATGTGTGTGCATGTGTGTGCATGTGTGTGCATGTGTGTGCATGTGTGTGCATATGTGTGCATGTGTGTGCATGTGTGTGCATGTGTGTGCATGCGTGTGTGCATGTGTGTGCATGTGTGTGCATGTGTGTGCATGTGTGTGCATGTGTGTGCATGTGTGTGCATGTGTGTGTGCATGTGTTTGCATGTGTATGCATGTGTGTGCATGTGTGTGCTTGTGTGTGTATGTGTGTGCATGTGTGTGCATGTGTGTGCATGTGTGTGCATGTGTGTGCATGTGTGTGTGCATGTGTGTGCATGTGTGTGCATGTGTGTGCATGTGTGTGCATGTGTGTGCATGTGTGTGTGCATGTGTGTGCATGTGTGTGTATGTGTGTGCATGTGTGTGTGCACGTTTGTGCATGTGTGTGCATGTGTGTGCATCTGTGTGCATGTGTGTGTGCATGTGTGTGTGCATGTGTGTGCATGTGTGTGCATGTGTGTGCATGTGTGTGTGTGCATGTGTGTGCATGTATGTGCATGTGTGTGTGCATGTGTGTGTGCATGTGTGTGTGCATGTGTGTGCATGTATGTGCATGTGTGTGCATGTGTGTGCATGTGTGTGCATGTGTGTGCATGTGTGTGTGAATATGTGTGCATGTGTGTGTGCATGTGTGTGCATGTGTGTGTGCATGTGTGTGCATGTGTGTGTGCATGTTTGTGCATGTGTGTGCATGTGTGTGTGCATGTGTGTGCATGTGTGTGCATGTGTGTGCATGTGTGTGCATGTGTGTGCATGTGTGTGCATGTGTGTGCATGTGTGTGTATGTGTGTGCATGTGTGTGTGCACGTTTGTGCATGTGTGTGCATGTGTGTGCATGTGTGTGCATGTGTGTGCATGTGTGTGCATGTGTGTGTGTGCATGTGTGTGCATGTATGTGCATGTGTGTGTGTGTGCATGTGTGTGCATGTGTGTGCATGTGTGTGCATGTGTGTGTGCATGTGTGTGCGTGTGTGTGCATGTGTGTGCATGTGTGTGCATGTGTGTGCATGTGTGTGCATGTGTGTGTGCATGTGTGTGCATGTGTGTGCATGTGTGTGCATGTGTGTGCATGTGTGTGCATGTGTGTGCATGTGTGTGATCATGTGTGTGTGCATGTGTGCATGTGTGTGCATGTGTGTGTGCATGTGTGTGTGTATGTGTGTGTGCATGTGTGTGCATTTGTGTGCATGTGTGTGTGCATGTGTGTGCATGTGTGTGCATGTTTGTGCATGTGTGTGCATGTGTGTGCATGTGTGTGATCATGTGTGTGCATGTGTGCATGTGTGTGCATGTGTGTGCATGTGTGTGCATGTGTGTGCATGTGTGTGCATGTATGTGCATGTGTGTGTGCATGTGTGTGTGCATGTGTGTGTGCATGTGTGTGCATGTGTGTACATGTATGTGCATGTGTGTGCATGTGTGTGCATGTGTGTGCATGTGTGTGTGCATCTGTGTGCATGTGCGCGCATGTGTGTGCATGTGTGTGTGCATGTGTGTGCATGTGTGTGCATGTGTGTGCATGTGTGTGCATGTGTGTGCATGTGTGTGCAAGTGTGTGTGCATGTGTGTGTGCATGTGTGTGCATGTGTGTGTGCATGTGTGTGTGCATGTGTGTGTTCATGTGTGTGTTCATGTGTGTGTTCATGTGTTTGTGAATGTGTCTGCATGTGTGTGCATGTGTGTGCATGTGTGTGCATGTGTGTGCATGTGTGTGCATGTGTGTGCATGTGTGTGCATGTGTGTGCATGTGTGTGCATGTGTGTGCATGTGTGTGCATATGTGTGCATGTGTGTGCATGTGTATGTGCATGTGTGCGTGCATGTGTGTGCATGTGTGTGTGCATGTGTGTGCATGTTTGTGCATGTGTGTGTGCATGTGTGTGCATGTATGTGCATGTGTGTGTGCATGTGTGTGTGCATATGTGTGTTTGCATGTGTGTGCATGTATGTGTGTGCATGTGTGTGTACATGTGTGTGTGCATGTGTGTGTGCATGTTTGTGTGCATGCGTGTGCATGTGTGTGTGCATGTGTGTGTGCATGTGTGTGCATGTGTGTGTGCATGTGTGTGTGCATGTGTGTGCATGTGTGTGCACGCGTGTGTGCAGGTGTGTGCATGTGTGTGCATGTGTGCGTGCATGTTTGTGTGCATGTGTGTGCATGTGTTTGCATGTGTGTGCATGTGTGTGCATGTGTGTGTGCATGTGTGTGCATGTGTGTGCATGTGTGTGCATGTGTGTGCATGTGTGTGCATGTGTGTGCATGTGTGTGCATGTGTGTGCATGTGTGTGCATGTGTGTGTATGTGTGTGCATGTGTGTGTGCACGTTTGTGCATGTGTGTGCATGTGTGTGCATCTGTGTGCATGTGTGTGTGCATGTGTGTGAATGTGTGTGCATGTGTGTGCATGTGTGTGTGCATGTTTGTGTGCATGTGTGTGCATGTGTTTGCATGTGTGTGCATGTGTGTGCATGTGTGTGTGCATGTGTGTGCATGTGTGCATGTGTGCATGTGTGTGCATGTGTGTGCATGTGTGCATGTGTGTGCATGTGTATGTGCATGTGCATGTGTGCGTGCATGTGTGTGTGCATGTGTGTGTGCATGTGTGTGCATGTGTGTGCATGCATGTATGTGCATGTGTGTGTGCATGTGTGTGTGCATATGTGTGTTTGCATGTGTGTGCATGTGTGTGTGCATGTGTGTGTACATGTGTGTGTGCATGTGTGTGCATGTTTGTGTGCATGCGTGTGCATGTGTGTGTGCATGTGTGTGTGCATGTGTGTGCATGTGTGTGCATGTGTGTGTGCATGTGTGCATGTGTGCATGTGTGCATGTGTGTGCATGTGTGTGTGTGCATGTGTGTGCATGTGTGTGCATGTGTGTGCATGTGTGTGTATGTATGTGCAAGTGTGTGTGCAAGTGTGTGTGCAAGTGTGTGCATGTGTGTGCATGTGTATGTGCATGTGTGTGTGCATGTGTGTGTGCATGTGTGTGCATGTGTGTGCATGTGTGTGTGCATGTGTGTGTGCATGTGTGTGCATGTGTGTGCATGTGTGTGCATGTGTGTGCATGTGTGTGCATGTGTGTGCATGTGTGTGCATGTGTGTGCAAGTGTGTGTGCATGTGTGTGTGCATGTGTGTGCATGTGTGTGTGCATGTGTGTGTGCATGTGTGTGTTCATGTGTGTGTTCATGTGTGTGTTCATGTGTTTGTGAATGTGTCTGCATGTGTGTGCATGTGTGTGCATGTGTGTGCATGTGTGTGCATGTGTGTGCATGTGTGTGCATGTGTGTGCATGTGTGTGCATATGTGTGCATGTGTGTGCATGTGTATGTGCATGTGTGCGTGCATGTGTGTGCATGTGTGTGTGCATGTGTGTGCATGTTTGTGCATGTGTGTGTGCATGTGTGTGCATGTATGTGCATGTGTGTGTGCATGTGTGTGTGCATATGTGTGTTTGCATGTGTGTGCATGTATGTGTGTGCATGTGTGTGTACATGTGTGTGTGCATGTGTGTGTGCATGTTTGTGTGCATGCGTGTGCATGTGTGTGTGCATGTGTGTGTGCATGTGTGTGCATGTGTGTGTGCATGTGTGTGTGCATGTGTGTGCATGTGTGTGCACGCGTGTGTGCAGGTGTGTGCATGTGTGTGCATGTGTGTGCATGTGTGCGCATGTGTGTGCATGTGTGTGCATGTGTGTGTGCATGTGTGTGCATGTGTGTGCATGTGTTGCATGTGTGTGCATGTGTGTGTGCATGTGTGTGTGCATATGTGTGTGTGCATATGTGTGTGTGCATATGTGTGTATGTGTGTGCATGTGTGTGCATGTGTGTGCATGTGTGTGTATGTGTGTGCATGTATGTGTGCATGTGCGTGCATGTGTGTGCATGTGTGTGCATTTGTGTGCATGTGTGTGTGCATGTGCGTGCATGTGTGTGCATGTGTGTGCATGTGTGTGCATGTGTGTGCATGTGTGTGCATGTGTGTGCATGTGTGTGTGCACGTTTGTGCATGTTTGTGCATGTGTGTGCATCTGTGTGCATGTGTGTGCATGTGTGTGTGCATGTGTGTGAATGTGTGTGCATGTGTGTGCATGTGTGTGTGCATGTTTGTGTGCATGTGTGTGCATGTGTTTGCATGTGTGTGCATGTGTGTGCATGTGTGTGCATGTGTGTGCATTAGTGTGCATGTGTGTGTGCATGTGTGTGTGCATGTTTGTGCATGTGTTAGCATGTGTGCGCATGTGTGTGCATGTGTGTGCATTAGTGTGCATGTGTGTGTGCATGTTTGTGCATGTGTGAGCATGTGTGTGCATGTGTGTGCATGTGTGTGCATGTGTGTGCATGTGTGTGCAAGTGCGTGCGTGTGTGTGTGCATCTGTGTGCATGTGTGTGCATGTGTGTGCATGTGTGTGCATGTGTGTGTGCATGTGTGTGTGCATGTGTGTGCATGTGTGTGCATGTGTGTGCATGTGTGTGCATGTGTGTGCATGTGTGTGCATGTGTGTGCATGTGTGTGATCGTGTGTGTGTGCATGTGTGCATGTGTGTGCATGTGTGTGTGCATGTGTGTGCATGTATGTGCATGTGTGTGTGTATGTGTGTGCATGTGTGTGCATGTGTGTGCATGTGTGTGTGCATATGTGTGCGTGTGTGTGCATGTGTGTGCATGTGTGTGCATGTGTGTGCATGTGTGTGCATGTGTGTGTGCATGTGTGTGCATGTGTGTGCATGTGTGTGCATGTGTGTGCATGTGTGTGCATGTGTGTGATCAAGTGTGTGCATGTGTGCATGTGTGTGCATGTGTGTGTGCATGTGTGTGTGTATGTGTGTGTGCATGTGTGTGCATTTGTGTGCATGTGTGTGTGCATGTGTGTGCATGTGTGTGCATGTTTGTGCATGTGTGTGCATGTGTGTGCATGTGTGTGATCATGTGTGTGCATGTGTGCATGTGTGTGCATGTGTGTGCATGTGTGTGCATGTGTGTGCATGTGTGTGCATGTATGTGCATGTGTGTGTGCATGTGTGTGTGCATGTGTGTGCATGTGTGTGCATGTGTGTGTGCATCTGTGTGCATGTGCGCGCATGTGTGTGCATGTGTGTGTGCATGTGTGTGCATGTGTGTGCATGTGTGTGCATGTGTGTGCATGTGTGTGCATGTGTGTGCAAGTGTGTGTGCATGTGCGTGTGCATGTGTGTGCATGTGTGTGTGCATGTGTGTGTGCATGTGTGTGTTCATGTGTGTGTTCATGTGTGTGTTCATGTGTTTGTGAATGTGTCTGCATGTGTGTGCATGTGTGTGCATGTGTGTGCATGTGTGTGCATGTGTGTGCATGTGTGTGCATGTGTGTGCATGTGTGTGCATGTGTGTGCATGTGTGTGCATGTGTGTGCATATGTGTGCATGTGTGTGCATGTGTATGTGCATGTGTGCGTGCATGTGTGTGCATGTGTGTGTGCATGTGTGTGCATGTTTGTGCATGTGTGTGTGCATGTGTGTGCATGTATGTGCATGTGTGTGTGCATGTGTGTGTGCATATGTGTGTTTGCATGTGTGTGCATGTATGTGTGTGCATGTGTGTGTACATGTGTGTGTGCATGTGTGTGTGCATGTTTGTGTGCATGCGTGTGCATGTGTGTGTGCATGTGTGTGTGCATGTGTGTGCATGTGTGTGTGCATGTGTGTGTGCATGTGTGTGCATGTGTGTGCACGCGTGTGTGCAGGTGTGTGCATGTGTGTGCATGTGTGCGTGCATGTTTGTGTGCATGTGTGTGCATGTGTTTGCATGTGTGTGCATGTGTGTGCATGTGTGTGTGCATGTGTGTGCATGTGTGTGCATGTGTGTGCATGTGTGTGCATGTGTGTGCATGTGTGTGCATGTGTGTGCATGTGTGTGCATGTGTGTGCATGTGTGTGTATGTGTGTGCATGTGTGTGTGCACGTTTGTGCATGTGTGTGCATGTGTGTGCATCTGTGTGCATGTGTGTGTGCATGTGTGTGAATGTGTGTGCATGTGTGTGCATGTGTGTGTGCATGTTTGTGTGCATGTGTGTGCATGTGTTTGCATGTGTGTGCATGTGTGTGCATGTGTGTGTGCATGTGTGTGCATGTGTGCATGTGTGCATGTGTGTGCATGTGTGTGCATGTGTGCATGTGTGTGCATGTGTATGTGCATGTGCATGTGTGCGTGCATGTGTGTGTGCATGTGTGTGTGCATGTGTGTGCATGTGTGTGCATGCATGTATGTGCATGTGTGTGTGCATGTGTGTGTGCATATGTGTGTTTGCATGTGTGTGCATGTGTGTGTGCATGTGTGTGAACATGTGTGTGTGCATGTGTGTGCATGTTTGTGTGCATGCGTGTGCATGTGTGTGTGCATGTGTGTGTGCATGTGTGTGCATGTGTGTGCATGTGTGTGTGCATGTGTGCATGTGTGCATGTGTGCATGTGTGTGCATGTGTGTGTGTGCATGTGTGTGCATGTGTGTGCATGTGTGTGCATGTGTGTGTATGTATGTGCAAGTGTGTGTGCAAGTGTGTGTGCAAGTGTGTGCATGTGTGTGCATGTGTATGTGCATGTGTGTGTGCATGTGTGTGTGCATGTGTGTGCATGTGTGTGCATGTGTGTGTGCATGTGTGTGTGCATGTGTGTGCATGTGTGTGCATGTGTGTGCATGTGTGTGCATGTGTGTGCATGTGTGTGCATGTGTGTGCATGTGTGTGCAAGTGTGTGTGCATGTGTGTGTGCATGTGTGTGCATGTGTGTGTGCATGTGTGTGTGCATGTGTGTGTTCATGTGTGTGTTCATGTGTGTGTTCATGTGTTTGTGAATGTGTCTGCATGTGTGTGCATGTGTGTGCATGTGTGTGCATGTGTGTGCATGTGTGTGCATGTGTGTGCATGTGTGTGCATGTGTGTGCATATGTGTGCATGTGTGTGCATGTGTATGTGCATGTGTGCGTGCATGTGTGTGCATGTGTGTGTGCATGTGTGTGCATGTTTGTGCATGTGTGTGTGCATGTGTGTGCATGTATGTGCATGTGTGTGTGCATGTGTGTGTGCATATGTGTGTTTGCATGTGTGTGCATGTATGTGTGTGCATGTGTGTGTACATGTGTGTGTGCATGTGTGTGTGCATGTTTGTGTGCATGCGTGTGCATGTGTGTGTGCATGTGTGTGTGCATGTGTGTGCATGTGTGTGTGCATGTGTGTGTGCATGTGTGTGCATGTGTGTGCACGCGTGTGTGCAGGTGTGTGCATGTGTGTGCATGTGTGTGCATGTGTGCGCATGTGTGTGCATGTGTGTGCATGTGTGTGTGCATGTGTGTGCATGTGTGTGCATGTGTTGCATGTGTGTGCATGTGTGTGTGCATGTGTGTGTGCATATGTGTGTGTGCATATGTGTGTGTGCATATGTGTGTATGTGTGTGCATGTGTGTGCATGTGTGTGCATGTGTGTGTATGTGTGTGCATGTATGTGTGCATGTGCGTGCATGTGTGTGCATGTGTGTGCATTTGTGTGCATGTGTGTGTGCATGTGCGTGCATGTGTGTGCATGTGTGTGCATGTGTGTGCATGTGTGTGCATGTGTGTGCATGTGTGTGCATGTGTGTGTGCACGTTTGTGCATGTTTGTGCATGTGTGTGCATCTGTGTGCATGTGTGTGCATGTGTGTGTGCATGTGTGTGAATGTGTGTGCATGTGTGTGCATGTGTGTGTGCATGTTTGTGTGCATGTGTGTGCATGTGTTTGCATGTGTGTGCATGTGTGTGCATGTGTGTGCATGTGTGTGCATTAGTGTGCATGTGTGTGTGCATGTGTGTGTGCATGTTTGTGCATGTGTTAGCATGTGTGCGCATGTGTGTGCATGTGTGTGCATTAGTGTGCATGTGTGTGTGCATGTTTGTGCATGTGTGAGCATGTGTGTGCATGTGTGTGCATGTGTGTGCATGTGTGTGCATGTGTGTGCAAGTGCGTGCGTGTGTGTGTGCATCTGTGTGCATGTGTGTGCATGTGTGTGCATGTGTGTGCATGTGTGTGTGCATGTGTGTGTGCATGTGTGTGCATGTGTGTGCATGTGTGTGCATGTGTGTGCATGTGTGTGCATGTGTGTGCATGTGTGTGCATGTGTGTGATCGTGTGTGTGTGCATGTGTGCATGTGTGTGCATGTGTGTGTGCATGTGTGTGCATGTATGTGCATGTGTGTGTGTATGTGTGTGCATGTGTGTGCATGTGTGTGCATGTGTGTGTGCATATGTGTGCGTGTGTGTGCATGTGTGTGCATGTGTGTGCATGTGTGTGCATGTGTGTGCATGTGTGTGTGCATGTGTGTGCATGTGTGTGCATGTGTGTGCATGTGTGTGCATGTGTGTGCATGTGTGTGATCAAGTGTGTGCATGTGTGCATGTGTGTGCATGTGTGTGTGCATGTGTGTGTGTATGTGTGTGTGCATGTGTGTGCATTTGTGTGCATGTGTGTGTGCATGTGTGTGCATGTGTGTGCATGTTTGTGCATGTGTGTGCATGTGTGTGCATGTGTGTGATCATGTGTGTGCATGTGTGCATGTGTGTGCATGTGTGTGCATGTGTGTGCATGTGTGTGCATGTGTGTGCATGTATGTGCATGTGTGTGTGCATGTGTGTGTGCATGTGTGTGTGCATGTGTGTGCATGTGTGTGCATGTATGTGCATGTGTGTGCATGTGTGTGCATGTGTGTGTGCATCTGTGTGCATGTACGCGCATGTGTGTGCATGTGTGTGTGCATGTGTGTGCATGTGTGTGTGCATGTGTGTGTGCATGTGTGTGCATGTGTGTGCATGTGTGTGCATGTGTGTGCATGTGTGTGCATGTGTGTGTGCATGTGTGTGCATGTGTGTGCATGTGTGTGCATGTGTGTGCGTATGCGTGTGTGCATGTGTGTGTGCATGTGTGTGTGCATGTGTTTGTTTGCATGTGTGTGTGCATGTGTGTGCATGTGTGTGTATGTGTGTGTGCATCTGTGTGCATGTGCGTAAATGTGTGTGCATGTGTGTGCATGTGTGTGTGCATGTGTGTGCATGTGTGTGTGCATATGTGTGCATGTGTGTGCATGTGTGTGCATGTGTGTGCATGTGTGTGCATGTGTGTGTGCATGTGTGTGCATGTGTGTTAATGTGTGTGCAAGTGTGTGCATGTGTGTGCATGTGTGTGCATGTTTGTGCATGTGTGTGCATGTGTGTGCGTATGCGTGTGTGCATGTGTGTGTGCATGTGTGTGTGCATGTGTTTGTTTGCATGTGTGTGTGCATGTGTGTGCATGTGTGTGTATGTGTGTGTGCATGTGTGTGCATGTGTGCGTGCATGTGTGTGTGCATGTGTGTGTGCATGTGTGTGCATGTATGTGCATGTGTGTGTGCATGTGTGTGCATGTGTGTGCATGTGTGTGTGCATGTGTGTGTGCATGTGTGTGCATGTGTGTGTGTGCATGTGTGTGTTCATGTGTGTGTTCATGTGTGTGTTCATGTGTGTGTGAATGTGTGTGCATGTGTGTGCATGTGTGTGCATGTGTGTGCATGTGTGTGCATATGTGTGCATGTGTGTGCATGTGTGTGCATGTGTGTGCATGCGTGTGTGCATGTGTGTGCATGTGTGTGCATGTGTGTGCATGTGTGTGCATGTGTGTGCATGTGTGTGCATGTGTGTGCATGTGTGTGTGCATGTGTTTGCATGTGTATGCATGTGTGTGCATGTGTGTGCATGTGTGTGTATGTGTGTGCATGTGTGTGCATGTGTGCGCATGTGTGTGCATGTGTGTGCATGTGTGTGTGCATGTGTGTGCATGTGTGTGCATGTGTGTGCATGTGTGTGCATGTGTGTGCATGTGTGTGTGCATGTGTGTGCATGTGTGTGTATGTGTGTGCATGTGTGTGTGCACGTTTGTGCATGTGTGTGCATGTGTGTGCATCTGTGTGCATGTGTGTGTGCATGTGTGTGTGCATGTGTGTGCATGTGTGTGCATGTGTGTGCATGTGTGTGTGTGCATGTGTGTGCATGTATGTGCATGTGTGAGTGCATGTGTGTGTGCATGTGTGTGTGCATGTGTGTGCATGTATGTGCATGTGTGTGCATGTGTGTGCATGTGTGTGCATGTGTGTGCATGTGTGTGCATGTGTGTGTGCATATGTGTGCATGTGTGTGTGCATGTGTGTGTGTATGTGTGTGCATGTGTGTGTGCATGTGTGTGCATGTGTGTGTGCATGTGTGTGTGCATGTGTTTGTTTGCATGTGTGTGTGCATGTGTGTGCATGTGTGTGTATGTGTGTGTGCATGTGTGTGCATGTGTGCGTGCATGTGTGTGTGCATGTGTGTGTGCATGTGTGTGCATGTGTGTGTGCATGTATGTGCATGTGTGTGTGCATGTGTGTGCATGTGTGTGCATGTGTGTGCATGTGTGTGTGCATGTGTGTGTGCATGTGTGTGCATGTGTGTGTGTGCATGTGTGTGTTCATGTGTGTGTTCATGTGTGTGTTCATGTGTGTGTGAATGTGTGTGCATGTGTGTGCATGTGTGTGCATGTGTGTGCATGTGTGTGCATATGTGTGCATGTGTGTGCATGTGTGTGCATGTGTGTGCATGCGTGTGTGCATGTGTGTGCATGTGTGTGCATGTGTGTGCATGTGTGTGCATGTGTGTGCATGTGTGTGCATGTGTGTGCATGTGTGTGTGCATGTGTTTGCATGTGTATGCATGTGTGTGCATGTGTGTGCATGTGTGTGTATGTGTGTGCATGTGTGTGCATGTGTGTGCATGTGTGTGCATGTGTGTGCATGTGTGTGTGCATGTGTGTGCATGTGTGTGCATGTGTGTGCATGTGTGTGCATGTGTGTGCATGTGTGTGTGCATGTGTGTGCATGTGTGTGCATGTGTGTGTATGTGTGTGCATGTGTGTGTGCACGTTTGTGCATGTGTGTGCATGTGTGTGCATCTGTGTGCATGTGTGTGTGCATGTGTGTGTGCATGTGTGTGCATGTGTGTGCATGTGTGTGCATGTGTGTGTGTGCATGTGTGTGCATGTATGTGCATGTGTGTGTGCATGTGTGTGTGCATGTGTGTGTGCATGTGTGTGCATGTATGTGCATGTGTGTGCATGTGTGTGCATGTGTGTGCATGTGTGTGCATGTGTGTGCATGTGTGTGTGCATATGTGTGCATGTGTGTGTGCATGTGTGTGCATGTGTGTGTGCATGTGTGTGCATGTGTGTGTGCATGTTTGTGCATGTGTGTGCATGTGTGTGTGCATGTGTGTGCATGTGTGTGCATGTGTGTGCATGTGTGTGCATGTGTGTGCATCTGTGTGCATGTGTGTGCATGTGTGTGTATGTGTGTGCATGTGTGTGTGCACGTTTGTGCATGTGTGTGCATGTGTGTGCATGTGTGTGCATGTGTGTGCATGTGTGTGCATGTGTGTGCATGTGTGTGTGTGCATGTGTGTGCATGTATGTGCATGTGTGTGTGTGTGCATGTGTGTGCATGTGTGTGCATGTGTGTGTGCATGTGTGTGCGTGTGTGTGCATGTGTGTGCATGTGTGTGCATGTGTGTGCTTGTGTGTGCATGTGTGTGTGCATGTGTGTGCATGTGTGTGCATGTGTGTGCATGTGTGTGCATGTGTGTGCATGTGTGTGCATGTGTGTGATCATGTGTGTGTGCATGTGTGCATGTGTGTGCATGTGTGTGTGCATGTGTGTGTGTATGTGTGTGTGCATACGTGTGCATTTGTGTGCATGTGTGTGTGCATGTGTGTGCATGTGTGTGCATGTTTGTGCATGTATGTGCATGTGTGTGCATGTGTGTGATCATGTGTGTGCATGTGTGCATGTGTGTGCATGTGTGTGCATGTGTGTGCATGTGTGTGCATGTGTGTGCATGTATGTGCATGTGTGTGTGCATGTGTGTGTGCATGTGTGTGTGCATGTGTGTGCATGTGTGTGCATGTATGTGCATGTGTGTGCTTGTGTGTGCATGTGTGTGCATGTGTGTGTGCATCTGTGTGCATGTGCGCGCATGTGTGTGCATGTGTGTGTGCATGTGTGTGCATGTGTGTGCATGTGTGTGCATGTGTGTGCATGTGTGTGCATGTGTGTGCATGTGTGTGCAAGTGTGTGTGCATGTGTGTGTGCATGTGTGTGCATGTGTGTGTGCATGTGTGTGTGCATGTGTGTTCATGTGTGTGTTCATGTGTGTGTTCATGTGTTTGTGAATGTGTCTGCATGTGTGTGCATGTGTGTGCATGTGTGTGCATGTGTGTGCATGTGTGTGCATGTGTGTGCATGTGTGTGCATATGTGTGCATGTGTGCATGTGTATGTGCATGTGTGCGTGCATGTGTGTGCATGTGTGTGTGCATGTGTGTGCATGTTTGTGCATGTGTGTGTGCATGTGTGTGCATGTATGTGCATGTGTGTGTGCATGTGTGTGTGCATATGTGTGTTTGCATGTGTGTGCATGTATGTGTGTGCATGTGTGTGTACATGTGTGTGTGCATGTGTGTGTGCATGTTTGTGTGCATGCGTGTGCATGTGTGTGTGCATGTGTGTGTGCATGTGTGTGCATGTGTGTGTGCATGTGTGTGTGCATGTGTGTGCATGTGTGTGCACGCGTATGTGCAGGTGTGTGCATGTGTGTGCATGTGTGTGCATGTGTGCGCATGTGTGTGCATGTGTGTGCATGTGTGTGTGCATGTGTGTGCATGTGTGTGCATGTGTTGCATGTGTGTGCATGTGTGTGTGCATGTGTGTGTGCATATGTGTGTGTGCATATGTGTGTGTGCATATGTGTGTATGTGTGTGCATGTGTGTGCATGTGTGTGCATGTGTGTGTATGTGTGTGCATGTGTGTGTGCATGTGCGTGCATGTGTGTGCATGTGTGTGCATTTGTGTGCATGTGTGTGTGCATGTGCGTGCATGTGTGTGCATGTGTGTGCATGTGTGTGCATGTGTGTGCATGTGTGTGCATGTGTGTGCATGTGTGTGCATGTGTGTGCATGTGTGTGTGCACGTTTGTGCATGTTTGTGCATGTGTGTGCATCTGTGTGCATGTGTGTGCATGTGTGTGTGCATGTGTGTGAATGTGTGTGCATGTGTGTGTGCATGTTTGTGTGCATGTGTGTGCATGTGTTTGCATGTGTGTGCATGTGTGTGCATGTGTGTGCATGTGTGTGCATTAGTGTGCATGTGTGTGTGCATGTGTGTGTGCATGTTTGTGCATGTGTTAGCATGTGTGCGCATGTGTGTGCATGTGTGTGCATTAGTGTGCATGTGTGTGTGCATGTTTGTGCATGTGTGAGCATGTGTGTGCATGTGTGTGCATGTGTGTGCATGTGTGTGCATGTGTGTGCAAGTGCGTGCGTGTGTGCGTGCATCTGTGTGCATGTGTGTGCATGTGTGTGCATGTGTGTGCATGTGTGTGCATGTGTGTGTGCATGTGTGTGTGCATGTGTGTGCATGTGTGTGCATGTGTGTGCATGTGTGTGCATGTGTGTGCATGTGTGTGCATGTGTGTGATCGTGTGTGTGTGCATGTGTGCATGTGTGTGCATGTGTGTGTGTGCATGTGTGTGCATGTATGTGCATGTGTGTGTGTATGTGTGTGTGCATGTGTGTGCATGTGTGTGCATGTGTGTGTGCATGTGTGTGCGTGTGTGTGCATGTGTGTGCATGTGTGGGCATGTGTGTGCATGTGTGTGCATGTGTGTGTGCATGTGTGTGCATGTGTGTGCATGTGTGTGCATGTGTGTGCATGTGTGTGCATGTGTGTGCATGTGTGTGCATGTGTGTGCATGTGTGTGATCAAGTGCGTGCATGTGTGCATGTGTGTGCATGTGTGTGTGCATGTGTGTGTGTATGTGTGTGTGCATGTGTGTGCATTTGTGTGCATGTGTGTGTGCATGTGTGTGCATGTGTGTGCATGTTTGTGCATGTGTGTGCATGTGTGTGCATGTGTGTGATCATGTGTGTGCATGTGTGCATGTGTGTGCATGTGTGTGCATGTGTGTGCATGTGTGTGCATGTGTGTGCATGTATGTGCATGTGTGTGTGCATGTGTGTGTGCATGTGTGTGTGCATGTGTGTGCATGTGTGTGCATGTATGTGCATGTGTGTGCATGTGTGTGCATGTGTGTGCATGTGTGTGTGCATCTGTGTGCATGTGCGCGCATGTGTGTGCATGTGTGTGTATGTGTGTGCATGTGTGTGTGCATGTGTGTGTGCATGTGTGTGTTCATGTGTGTGTTCATGTGTGTGTTCATGTGTTTGTGAATGTGTCTGCATGTGTGTGCATGTGTGTGCATGTGTGTGCATGTGTGTGCATGTGTGTGCATGTGTGTGCATGTGTGTGCATGTGTGTGTATGTGTGTGCATGTGTGTGCATGTGTGTGCATGTGTGTGCATGTGTGTGTGCATGTGTGCGCATGTGTGTGCATGTGTGTGCATGTGTGTGCATGTGTGTGCATGTGTGTGTGCATGTGTGTGCATGTGTGTGTATGTGTGTGCATGTGTGTGTGCATGTGTGTGTGCATGTGTGTGTTCATTTGTGTGTTCATGTGTGTGTTCATGTGTTTGTGAATGTGTCTGCATGTGTGTGCATGTGTGTGCATGTGTGTGCATGTGTGTGCATGTGTGTGCATGTGTGTGCATGTGTGTGCATGTGTGTGCATGTGTGTGCATATGTGTGCATGTGTGTGCATGTGTATGTGCATGTGTGTGTGTGCATGTGTGTGCATGTATGTGCATGTGTGTGTGTGTGTGCATGTGTGTGCATGTGTGTGCATGTGTGTGCATGTGTGTGTGCATGTGTGTGCGTGTGTGTGCATGTGTGTGCATGTGTGTGCATGTGTGTGCAAGTGTGTGCATGTGTGTGTGCATGTGTGTGCATGTTTGTGCATGTGTGTGCATGTGTGTGCATGTGTGTGCATGTGTGTGCATGTGTGTGATCATGTGTGTGTGCATGTGTGCATGTGTGTGCATGTGTGTGTGCATGTGTGTGTGTATGTGTGTGTGCATGTGTGTGCATTTGTGTGCATGTGTGTGTGCATGTGTGTGCATGTGTGTGCATGTTTGTGCATGTGTGTGCATGTGTGTGCATGTGTGTGATCATGTGTGTGCATGTGTGCATGTGTGTGCATGTGTGTGCATGTGTGTGCATGTGTGTGCATGTGTGTGCATGTATGTGCATGTGTGTGTGCATGTGTGTGTGCATGTGTGTGTGCATGTGTGTGCATGTGTGTGCATGTATGTGCATGTGTGTGCATGTGTGTGTATGTGTGTGTGCATCTGTGTGCATCTGTGTGCATGTGCGTGCATGTGTGTGCATGTGTGTGCATGTGTGTGTGCATGTGTGTGCATGTGTGTGTGCATGTGTGTGCATGTGTGTGCATGTGTGTGCATGTGTGTGTGCATGTGTGTGTGCATGTGTGTGCATGTGTGTGCATGTGTGTGCATGTGTGTGCGTATGCGTGTGTGCATGTGTGTGTGCATGTGTGTGTGCATGTGTTTGTTTGCATGTGTGTGTGCATGTGTGTGCATGTGTGTGTATGTGTGTGTGCATCTGTGTGCATCTGTGTGCATGTGCGTGCATGTGTGTGCATGTGTGTGCATGTGTGTGTGCATGTGTGTGCATGTGTGTGTGCATGTGTGTGCATGTGTGTGCATGTGTGTGCATGTGTGTGCATGTGTGTGCATGTGTGTGTGCATGTGTGTGCATGTGTGTTAATGTGTGTGCAAGTGTGTGCATGTGTGTGCATGTGTGTGCATGTTTGTGCATGTGTGTGCATGTGTGTGCGTATGCGTGTGTGCATGTGTGTGTGCATGTGTGTGTGCATGTGTTTGTTTGCATGTGTGTGTGCATGTGTGTGCATGTGTGTTTATGTGTGTGTGCATGTGTGTGCATGTGTGTGCATGTGTGTGTGCATGTGTGTGTGCATGTGTGTGTGCATGTGTGTGCATGTGTGTGTGCATGTATGTGCATGTGTGTGTGCATGTGTGTGCATGTGTGTGCATGTGTGTGCATGTGTGTGCATATGTGTGCATGTGTGTGCATGTGTGTGCATGTGTGTGCATGCGTGTGTGCATGTGTGTGCATGTGTGTGCATGTGTGTGCATGTGTGTGCATGTGTGTGCATGTGTGTGTGCATGTGTTTGCATGTGTATGCATGTGTGTGCATGTGTGTGCATGTGTGTGCATGTGTGTGCATGTGTGTGCATGTGTGTGCATGTGTGTGCATGTGTGTGCATGTGTGTGTGCATGTGTGTGCATGTGTGTGCATGTGTGTGCATGTGTGTGCATGTGTGTGTGCATGTGTGTGCATGTGTGTGTATGTGTGTGCATGTGTGTGTGCACGTTTGTGCATGTGTGTGCATGTGTGTGCATCTGTGTGCATGTGTGTGTGCATGTGTGTGTGCATGTGTGTGCATGTGTGTGCATGTGTGTGCATGTGTGTGTGTGCATGTGTGTGCATGTATGTGCATGTGTGTGTGCATGTGTGTGTGCATGTGTGTGTGCATGTGTGTGCATGTATGTGCATGTGTGTGCATGTGTGTGCATGTGTGTGCATGTGTGTGCATGTGTGTGCATGTGTGTGTGCATATGTGTGCATGTGTGTGTGCATGTGTGTGTGCATGTGCGTGTGCATGTGTGTGCATGTGTGTGCATGTGTGTGTGTGCATGTGTGTGCATGTATGTGCATGTGTGTGTGCATGTGTGTGCATGTGTGTGCATGTGTGTGCATGTGTGTGCATGTGTGTGTGCATCTGTGTGCATGTGCGTGCATGTGTGTGCATGTGTGTGCATGTATGTGCATGTGAGTGTGCATGTGTGTGCATGTGTGTGTGCATGTGTGTTTGCATGTGTGTGCATGTGTGTGCATGGGTGTGCATGTGTGTGTGCATGTGTGTGCATGTGTGTGCATGTGTGTGCAAGTGTGTGCATGTGTTGCATGTGTGTGCATGTGTGTGTGTGCATGTGTGTGCATGTGTGTGCATGTGTGTGTGCATGTTTGTGCATGTGTGTGCATGTGTGGGCATGTGTGTTTGCATGTGTGTGCATGTGTGTGTGCATGGGTGTGTATGTGTTTGCATGTGTGTGCATGTGTGTGCATGTGTGTGCATGTGTGTGCATGTGTGTGCATGTGTGTGCATGTGTGTGTGCATGTTTGTGCATGTGTGTGCATGTGTGTGCATGTGTGTGAATCTGTGTGTGTGCATGTGTGTGCATGTGTGTGCATGTGTGTGCATGTGTGTGTGCATGTGTGTGTGCATGTGTGTGCATGTGTGTGTGCATGTATGTGTGTGCATGTGTGTGTGCATGTGTGTGTGCATGTGTGTGTGCATGTGTGTGCATGTGTGTGCTTGTGTGTGCATGTGTGTGCATGTGTGTGCATGTGTGTGCATGTGTGTGCATGTGTGTGCATGTGTGTGCATGTTTGTGCATGTGTGTGTGTGCATGTGTGTGCATGTGTGTGCATGTGTGTGCATGTGTGTGCATGTGTGCGCATGTGTGTGCATGTGTGTGCATGTGTGTGCAAGTGCGTGCGTGTGTGTGTGCATCTGTGTGCATGTGTGTGCATGTGTGTGCAAGTGCGTGCGTGTGTGTGTGCATCTGTGTGCATGTGTGTGCATGTGTGTGTTCATGTGTGTGTTCATGTGTGTGTTCATGTGTGTGTGAATGTGTGTGCATGTTTGTGCATGTGTGTGTGCATGTGTGTGCAGGTGTGTGCATGTGTGTGCATGGTTTTGCATGTGTGTGCATGTGTGTGCATGTGTGTGTGTGCATGTGTGTGCATTAGTGTGCATGTGTGTGTGCATGTTTGTGCATGTGTGAGCATGTGTGTGCATGTGTTTGTGCATGTTTGTGCATGTGTGAGCATGTGTGTGCATGTGTGCGCATGTGTGTGCATGTGTGTGCATGTGTGTGCAAGTGCGTGCGTGTGTGTGCATCTGTGTGCATGTGTGTGCATGTGTCTGCATGTGTGTGCATGTGTGTGTGCATGTGTGTGCATGTGTGTGTGCATGTGTGTGTGCATGTATGTGCATGTGTGTGTATGTGTGTGCATGTGTGTGCATGTGTGTGATCATGTATGTGTGCATGTGTGCATGTGTGTGCATGTGTGTGTGTGCATGTGTGTGCATGTATGTGCATGTGTGTATGTGTGTGTGCATGTGTGTGTGCATGTGTGTGCATGTGTGTGCATGTGTGTGCATGTGTGTGCATGTGTGTGCATGTGTGTGCATGTGTGTGCATGTGTGTGTGCATGTGTGTGTGCATGTGTGTGCATGTATGTGCATGTGTGTGCATGTGTGTGCATGTGTGTGCATGTGTGTGCATGTGTGTGCATGTGTGTGTGCATATGTGTACATGTGTGTGTGCATGTGTGTGTGCATGTGTGTGTGCATGTGTGTGCATGTGTGTGCATGTGTATGCGCATGTGTGTGCATGTGTGTTAATGTGTGAGCATGTGTGTGCATGTGTGTGTGCATGTGTGTGTGCATGTGTGTGCATGTGTGCATGTGTGTGCATGTGCGTGCATGTGTGTGCATGTGTGTGCATGTGTGTGCATGTGTGTGTGCATGTGTGTGCATGTGCGTGTGCATGTGTGTGTGCATGTGTGTGCATGTGTGTGCATGTGTGTGCATGTGTGTGATCATGTGAGTGTGCATGTGTACATGTGTGTGCATGTGTGTGCATGTGTGTGTGTGCATGTGTGTGCATGTATGTGCATGTGTGTGTGCATGTGTGTGCATGTGTGTGCATGTGTGTGCATGTGTGTGCATGTGTGTGTGCATCTGTGTGCATGTGCGTGCATGTGTGTGCATGTGTGTGCATGTATGTGCATGTGAGTGTGCATGTGTGTGCATGTGTGTGTGCATGTGTGTTTGCATGTGTGTGCATGTGTGTGCATGGGTGTGCATGTGTGTGTGCATGTGTGTGCATGTGTGTGCATGTGTGTGCAAGTGTGTGCATGTGTTGCATGTGTGTGCATGTGTGTGTGTGCATGTGTGTGCATGTGTGTGCATGTGTGTGTGCATGTTTGTGCATGTGTGTGCATGTGTGGGCATGTGTGTTTGCATGTGTGTGCATGTGTGTGTGCATGGGTGTGTATGTGTTTGCATGTGTGTGCATGTGTGTGCATGTGTGTGCATGTGTGTGCATGTGTGTGCATGTGTGTGTGCATGTTTGTGCATGTGTGTGCATGTGTGTGCATGTGTGTGAATCTGTGTGTGTGCATGTGTGTGCATGTGTGTGCATGTGTGTGCATGTGTGTGTGCATGTGTGTGTGCATGTGTGTGCATGTGTGTGTGCATGTATGTGTGTGCATGTGTGTGTGCATGTGTGTGTGCATGTGTGTGTGCATGTGTGTGCATGTGTGTGCTTGTGTGTGCATGTGTGTGCATGTGTGTGCATGTGTGTGCATGTGTGTGCATGTGTGTGCATGTGTGTGCATGTGTGTGCATGTTTGTGCATGTGTGTGTGTGCATGTGTGTGCATGTGTGTGCATGTGTGTGCATGTGTGTGCATGTGTGTGCATGTGCGTGCATGTGTGTGTGCATGTTTGTGCATGTGTGAGCATGTGTGCATATGTGTGTGCATGTGTGTGCATGTGTGTGCAAGTGCGTGCGTGTGTGTGTGCATCTGTGTGCATGTGTGTGCATGTGTGTGTTCATGTGTGTGTTCATGTGTGTGTTCATGTGTGTGTGAATGTGTGTGCATGTTTGTGCATGTGTGTGTGCATGTGTGTGCAGGTGTGTGCATGTGTGTGCATGGTTTTGCATGTGTGTGCATGTGTGTGCATGTGTGTGTGTGCATGTGTGTGCATGTGTGTGCATTAGTGTGCATGTGTGTGTGCATGTTTGTGCATGTGTGAGCATGTGTGTGCATGTGTTTGTGCATGTTTGTGCATGTGTGAGCATGTGTGTGCATGTGTGCGCATGTGTGTGCATGTGTGTGCATGTGTGTGCAAGTGCGTGCGTGTGTGTGCATCTGTGTGCATGTGTGTGCATGTGTGTGCATGTGTGTGCATGTGTGTGTGCATGTGTGTGCATGTGTGTGTGCATGTGTGTGTGCATGTGTGTGCATGTGTGTGTATGTGTGTGCATGTGTGTGCATGTGTGTGATCATGTATGTGTGCATGTGTGCATGTGTGTGCATGTGTGTGTGTGCATGTGTGTGCATGTATGTGCATGTGTGTATGTGTGTGTGCATGTGTGTGTGCATGTGTGTGCATGTGTGTGCATGTGTGTGCATGTGTGTGCATGTGTGTGCATGTGTGTGCATGTGTGTGCATGTGTGTGTGCATGTGTGTGTGCATGTGTGTGCATGTATGTGCATGTGTGTGCATGTGTGTGCATGTGTATGCGCATGTGTGTGCATGTGTGTTAATGTGTGAGCATGTGTGTGCATGTGTGTGTGCATGTGTGTGTGCATGTGTGTGCATGTGTGTGCATGTGTGTGTGCATATGTGTGCATGTGTGTGTGCATGTGTGTGTGCATGTGTGTGTGCATGTGTGTGCATGTGTGTGCATGTGTATGCGCATGTGTGTGCATGTGTGTTAATGTGTGAGCATGTGTGTGCATGTGTGTGTGCATGTGTGTGTGCATGTGTGTGCATGTGTGCATGTGTGTGCATGTGTGTGCATGTGTGTGCATGTGTGTGCATGTGTGTGCATGTATGTGCATGTGTGTGTGCATGTGTGTGTGCATGTGTGTGTGCATGTCTGTGCATGTGTGTGTGCATCTGTGTGCATGTGCGCGCATGTGTGTGCATGTGTGTGTGCATGTGTGTGCATGTGTGTGTGCATGTGTGTGTGCATGTGTGTGCATGTGTGTGCATGTGTGTGCATGTGTGTGCATGTGTGTGCATGTGTGTGTGCATGTGTGTGCATGTGTGTGCATGTGTGTGCATGTGTGTGCATGTGTGTGCGTATGCGTGTGTGCATGTGTGTGTGCATGTGTTTGTTTGCATGTGTGTGTGCATGCGTGTGCATGTGTGTGTATGTGTGTGTGCATCTGTGTGCATGTGCGTGCATGTGTGTGCATGTGTGTGCATGTGTGTGTGCATGTGTGTGCATGTGTGTGTGCATATGTGTGCATGTGTGTGCATGTGTGTACATGTGTGTGCATGTGTGTGCATGTGTGTGTGCATGTGTGTGCATGTGTGTTAATGTGTGTGCAAGTGTGTGCATGTGTGTGCATGTGTGTGCATGTTTGTGCATGTGTGTGCATGTGTGTGCGTATGCGTGTGTGCATGTGTGTGTGCAAGTGTGTGTGCATGTGTTTGTTTGCATGTGTGTGTGCATGTGTGTGCATGTGTGTGTATGTGTGTGTGCATGTGTGTGCATGTGTGTGCATGTGTGTGTGCATGTGTGTGTGCATGTGTGTGTGCATGTGTGTGCATGTGTGTGTGCATGTATGTGCATGTGTGTGTGCATGTGTGTGCATGTGTGTGCATGTGTGTGTGCATGTGTGTGTGCATGTGTGTGCATGTGTGTGTGTGCATGTGTGTGTTCATGTGTGTGTTCATGTGTGTGTTCATGTGTGTGTGAATGTGTGTGCATGTGTGTGCATGTGTGTGCATGTGTGTGCATGTGTGTGCATGTGTGCATGTGTGTGCATGTGTGTGTGCATGTGTGTGTGTATGTGTGTGTGCATGTGTGTGCATTTGTGTGCATGTGTGTGTGCATGTGTGTGCATGTGTGTGCATGTTTGTGCATGTGTGTGCATGTGTGTGCATGTGTGTGATCATGTGTGTGCATGTGTGCATGTGTGTGCATGTGTGTGCATGTGTGTGCATGTGTGTGCATGTATGTGCATGTGTGTGTGCATGTGTGTGTGCATGTGTGTGTGCATGTGTGTGCATGTGTGTGCATGTATGTGCATGTGTGTGCATGTGTGTGCATGTGTGTGCATGTGTGTGTGCATCTGTGTGCATGTGCGCGCATGTGTGTGCATGTGTGTGTGCATGTGTGTGCATGTGTGTGTGCATGTGTGTGTGCATGTGTGTGCATGTGTGTGCATGTGTGTGCATGTGTGTGCATGTGTGTGCATGTGTGTGTGCATGTGTGTGTGCATGTGTGTGCATGTGTGTGCATGTGTGTGCATGTGTGTGCATGTGTGTGCGTATGCGTGTGTGCATGTGTGTGTGCATGTGTGTGTGCATGTGTTTGTTTGCATGTGTGTGTGCATGTGTGTGCATGTGTGTGTATGTGTGTGTGCATCTGTGTGCATCTGTGTGCATGTGCGTGCATGTGTGTGCTTGTGTGTGCATGTGTGTGTGCATGTGTGTGCATGTGTGTGTGCATGTGTGTGCATGTGTGTGCATGTGTGTGCATGTGTGTGCATGTGTGTGCATGTGTGTGTGCATGTGTGTGCATGTGTGTTAATGTGTGTGCAAGTGTGTGCATGTGTGTGCATGTGTGTGCATGTTTGTGCATGTGTGTGCATGTGTGTTCGTATGCGTGTGTGCATGTGTGTGTGCATGTGTTTGTTTGCATGTGTGTGTGCATGTGTGTGCATGTGTGTTTATGTGTGTGTGCATGTGTGTGCATGTGTGTGCATGTGTGTGTGCATGTGTGTGTGCATGTGTGTGTGCATGTGTGTGCATGTGTGTGTGCATGTATGTGCATGTGTGTGTGCATGTGTGTGCATGTGTGTGCATGTGTGTGCATGTGTGTGTACATGTGTGTGTGCATGTGTGTGCATGTGTGTGTGTGTGCATGTGTGTGTTCATGTGTGTGTTCATGTGTGTGTTCATGTGTGTGTGAATGTGTGTGCATGTGTGTGCATGTGTGTGCATGTGTGTGCATATGTGTGCATGTGTGTGCATGTGTATGCATGTGTGTGCATGCGTGTGTGCATGTGTGTGCATGTGTGTGCATGTGTGTGCATGTGTGTGCATGTGTGTGCATGTGTGTGTGCATGTGTTTGCATGTGTATGCATGTGTGTGCATGTGTGTGCATGTGTGTGCATGTGTGTGCATGTGTGTGCATGTGTGTGCATGTGTGTGCATGTGTGTGCATGTGTGTGCATGTGTGTGCATGTGTGTGATCGTGTGTGTGTGCATGTGTGCATGTGTGTGCATGTGTGTGTGCATGTGTGTGCATGTATGTGCATGTGTGTGTGTATGTGTGTGTGCATGTGTGTGCATGTGTGTGCATGTGTGTGTGCATGTGTGTGCGTGTGTGTGCATGTGTGTGCATGTGTGTGCATGTGTGTGCATGTGTGTGTGCATGTGTGTGTGCATGTGTGTGCATGTGTGTGCATGTGTGTGCATGTGTGTGCATGTGTGTGCATGTGTGTGTGCATGTGTGTGCATGTGTGTGCATGTGTGTGCATGTGTGTGCGTATGCGTGTGTGCATGTGTGTGTGCATGTGTGTGTGCATGTGTTTGTTTGCATGTGTGTGTGCATGCGTGTGCATGTGTGTGTATGTGTGTGTGCATCTGTGTGCATGTGCGTGCATGTGTGTGCATGTGTGTGCATGTGTGTGTGCATGTGTGTGCATGTGTGTGTGCATATGTGTGCATGTGTGTGCATGTGTGTGCATGTGTGTGCATGTGTGTGCATGTGTGTGTGCATGTGTGTGCATGTGTGTTAATGTGTGTGCAAGTGTGTGCATGTGTGTGCATGTGTGTGCATGTTTGTGCATGTGTGTGCATGTGTGTGCGTATGCGTGTGTGCATGTGTGTGTGCATGTGTGTGTGCATGTGTTTGTTTGCATGTGTGTGTGCATGTGTGTGCATGTGTGTGTATGTGTGTGTGCATGTGTGTGCATGTGTGTGCATGTGTGTGTGCATGTGTGTGTGCATGTGTGTGTGCATGTGTGTGCATGTGTGTGTGCATGTATGTGCATGTGTGTGTGCATGTGTGTGCATGTGTGTGCATGTGTGTGCATGTGTGTGTGCATGTGTGTGTGCATGTGTGTGTGCATGTGTGTGTTCATGTGTGTGTTCATGTGTGTGTTCATGTGTGTGTGAATGTGTGTGCATGTGTGTGCATGTGTGTGCATGTGTGTGCATATGTGTGCATGTGTGTGCATGTGTGTGCATGTGTGTGCATGCGTGTGTGCATGTGTGTGCATGTGTGTGCATGTGTGTGCATGTGTGTGCATGTGTGTGCATGTGTGTGTGCATGTGTTTGCATGTGTATGCATGTGTGTGCATGTGTGTGCATGTGTGTGTATGTGTGTGCATGTGTGTGCATGTGTGTGCATGTGTGTGCATGTGTGTGCATGTGTGTGTGCATGTGTGTGCATGTGTGTGCATGTGTTTGCATGTGTGTGCATGTGTGTGCATGTGTGTGTGCATGTGTGTGCATGTGTGTGTATGTGTGTGCATGTGTGTGTGCATGTGTGTGTGCATGTGTGTGTTCATGTGTGTGTTCATGTGTGTGTTCATGTGTTTGTGAATGTGTCTGCATGTGTGTGCATGTGTGTGCATGTGTGTGCATGTGTGTGCATGTGTGTGCATGTGTGTGCATGTGTGTGTATGTGTGTGCATGTGTGTGCATGTGTGTGCATGTGTGTGCATGTGTGTGTGCATGTGTGTGCATGTGTGTGCATGTGTGTGCATGTGTGTGCATGTGTGTGTGCATGTGTGTGCATGTGTGTGTATGTGTGTGCATGTGTGTGTGCATGTGTGTGTGCATGTGTGTGTTCATTTGTGTGTTCATGTGTGTGTTCATGTGTTTGTGAATGTGTCTGCATGTGTGTGCATGTGTGTGCATGTGTGTGCATGTGTGTGCATGTGTGTGCATGTGTGTGCATGTGTGTGCATGTGTGTGCATGTGTGTGCATGTGTGTGCATATGTGTGCATGTGTGTGCATGTGTATGTGCATGTGTGTGTGTGCATGTGTGTGCATGTATGTGCATGTGTGTGTGTGTGCATGTGTGTGCATGTGTGTGCATGTGTGTGCATGTGTGTGTGCATGTGTGTGCGTGTGTGTGCATGTGTGTGCATGTGTGTGCATGTGTGTGCATGTGTGTGCATGTGTGTGTGCATGTGTGTGCATGTGTGTGCATGTGTGTGCATGTGTGTGCATGTGTGTGCATGTGTGTGCATGTGTGTGATCATGTGTGTGTGCATGTGTGCATGTGTGTGCATGTGTGTGTGCATGTGTGTGTGTATGTGTGTGCATGTGTGTGCATTTGTGTGCATGTGTGTGTGCATGTGTGTGCATGTGTGTGCATGTTTGTGCATGTGTGTGCATGTGTGTGCATGTGTGTGATCATGTGTGTGCATGTGTGCATGTGTGTGCATGTGTGTGCATGTGTGTGCATGTGTGTGCATGTATGTGCATGTGTGTGTGCATGTGTGTGTGCATGTGTGTGTGCATGTGTGTGCATGTGTGTGCATGTATGTGCATGTGTGTGCATGTGTGTGCATGTGTGTGCATGTGTGTGTGCATCTGTGTGCATGTGCGCGCATGTGTGTGCATGTGTGTGTGCATGTGTGTGCATGTGTGTGTGCATGTGTGTGTGCATGTGTGTGCATGTGTGTGCATGTGTGTGCATGTGTGTGCATGTGTGTGCATGTGTGTGTGCATGTGTGTGTGCATGTGTGTGCATGTGTGTGCATGTGTGTGCATGTGTGTGCGTATGCGTGTGTGCATGTGTGTGTGCATGTGTGTGTGCATGTGTTTGTTTGCATGTGTGTGTGCATGTGTGTGCATGTGTGTGTATGTGTGTGTGCATCTGTGTGCATGTGCGTGCATGTGTGTGCATGTGTGTGCATGTGTGTGTGCATGTGTGTGCATGTGTGTGCATGTGTGTGCATGTGTGTGCATGTGTGTGCATGTGTGTGCATGTGTGTGTGCATGTGTGTGCATGTGTGTTAATGTGTGTGCAAGTGTGTGCATGTGTGTGCATGTGTGTGCATGTTTGTGCATGTGTGTGCATGTGTGTGCGTATGCGTGTGTGCATGTGTGTGTGCATGTGTGTGTGCATGTGTTTGTTTGCATGTGTGTGTGCATGTGTGTGCATGTGTGTTTATGTGTGTGTGCATGTGTGTGCATGTGTGTGCATGTGTGTGTGCATGTGTGTGTGCATGTGTGTGTGCATGTGTGTGCATGTGTGTGTGCATGTATGTGCATGTGTGTGTGCATGTGTGTGCATGTGTGTGCATGTGTGTGCATGTGTGTGTGCATGTGTGTGTGCATGTGTGTGCATGTGTGTGTGTGCATGTGTGTGTTCATGTGTGTGTTCATGTGTGTGTTCATGTGTGTGTGAATGTGTGTGCATGTGTGTGTGTGCATGTGTGTGCATGTGTGTGCATGTGTGTGCATATGTGTGCATGTGTGTGCATGTGTGTGCATGTGTGTGCATGCGTGTGTGCATGTGTGTGCATGTGTGTGCATGTGTGTGCATGTGTGTGCATGTGTGTGCATGTGTGTGTGCATGTGTTTGCATGTGTATGCATGTGTGTGCATGTGTGTGCATGTGTGTGCATGTGTGTGCATGTGTGTGCATGTGTGTGCATGTGTGTGCATGTGTGAGCATGTGTGTGCATGTCTGTGTGCATGTGTGTGCATGTGTGTGCATGTGTGTGCATGTGTGTGCATGTGTGTGTGCATGTGTGTGCATGTGTGTGTATGTGTGTGCATGTGTGTGTGCACGTTTGTGCATGTGTGTGCATGTGTGTGCATCTGTGTGCATGTGTGTGTGCATGTGTGTGTGCATGTGTGTGCATGTGTGTGCATGTGTGTGCATGTGTGTGTGTGCATGTGTGTGCATGTATGTGCATGTGTGTGTGCATGTGTGTGTGCATGTGTGTGTGCATGTGTGTGCATGTATGTGCATGTGTGTGCATGTGTGTGCATGTGTGTGCATGTGTGTGCATGTGTGTGCATGTGTGTGTGCATATGTGTGCATGTGTGTGTGCATGTGTGTGTGCATGTGTGTGTGCATGTGTGTGCATGTGTGTGCATGTGTATGCGCATGTGTGTGCATGTGTGTTAATGTGTGAGCATGTGTGTGCATCTGTGTGCATGTGTGTGTGCATGTGTGTGTGCATGTGTTTGTTTGCATGTGTGTGTGCATGTGTGAGCATGTGTGTGTGCATGTGTGTGCATGTGTGTGCACGTGTGTGTGCATCTGTGTGCATGTGCGTGCATGTGTGTGCATGTGTGTGCATGTGTGTGCATGTGTGTGTGCATGTGTGTGCATGTGCGTGTGCATGTGTGTGTGCATGTGTGTGCATGTGTGTGCATGTGTGTGCATGTGTGTGATCATGTGAGTGTGCATGTGTACATGTGTGTGCATGTGTGTGCATGTGTGTGTGTGCATGTGTGTGCATGTATGTGCATGTGTGTGTGCATGTGTGTGCATGTGTGTGCATGTGTGTGCATGTGTGTGCATGTGTGTGTGCATCTGTGTGCATGTGCGTGCATGTGTGTGCATGTGTGTGCATGTATGTGCATGTGAGTGTGCATGTGTGTGCATGTGTGTGTGCATGTGTGTTTGCATGTGTGTGCATGTGTGTGCATGGGTGTGCATGTGTGTGTGCATGTGTGTGCATGTGTGTGCATGTGTGTGCAAGTGTGTGCATGTGTTGCATGTGTGTGCATGTGTGTGTGTGCATGTGTGTGCATGTGTGTGCATGTGTGTGTGCATGTTTGTGCATGTGTGTGCATGTGTGGGCATGTGTGTTTGCATGTGTGTGCATGTGTGTGTGCATGGGTGTGTATGTGTTTGCATGTGTGTGCATGTGTGTGCATGTGTGTGCATGTGTGTGCATGTGTGTGCATGTGTGTGCATGTGTGTGTGCATGTTTGTGCATGTGTGTGCATGTGTGTGCATGTGTGTGAATCTGTGTGTGTGCATGTGTGTGCATGTGTGTGCATGTGTGTGCATGTGTGTGTGCATGTGTGTGTGCATGTGTGTGCATGTGTGTGTGCATGTATGTGTGTGCATGTGTTTGCATGTGTGTTCATGTGTGTGCATGTGTGTGCATGTGTGTGTGCATGTGTGTGTGTGCATGTGTGTGCATGAGTGTGTGCATGTGTGTGCATGTGTGTGCATGTGTGTGTGCATGTGTGTGCATGAGTGTGCATGAGTGTGTGCAAGTGAATGTGCATGTGTGTGTGCATGTGTTTGCATGTGTGTTCATGTGTGTGCATGTGTGTGCATGTGTGTGCATGTGTGTGTGCATATGTGTGCATGTGTGTGTGCATGTGTGTGCATGTGTGTGCATGTGTGTGTACATGTGTGTGTGTATGTGTGTGTATGTGTGTGTGCATGTGTCTGCATGTTGTGTGCATGTGTGTGCATGTGTGTGCATAATGTGTGCATATGAGTGTGCATGTGTGTGTATGTGTGCACATGTGTGTGCATGTGTGTGCATGTGTGTGTGCATGTGTGTTCATGTGTGTGTGCATGTATGTGCATGTGTGTGCATGTGTGTGCATGTGTGTGTGCATGTGTGCATGTGTGTGTGCATGTGTGTGTGCATGTATGTGTACATGTGTGTGTGCATGTGTGTGCATGTGTGTGCATGTGTGTGCATGTGTGTGTGCATGTGTGTGTGCATGTGTGTGCATGTGTGTACATGTGTGTGCATGTGTGTGCATGTATGTGTTCATGTGTGTGTGCATGTGTGTGTGCATATGTGTGCATGAGTGTGTTCATGTGTGTGCATGCGTGTGTGCATGTGCGTGTGCATGTGTGTGCATATGTGTGTGCATGTGTGTGCAGGTGTGTGTGCATGTGTGTGTGCATGTGTGTGCATGCGTGTGTGCATGTGTGTGTGCATGTGTGTGCATGTGTGTGTGCAGGTGTGTGTGTATGTGTGTGTGCATGTGTGTGTGCATGTGTGTGTGCATGTGTGTGTGCATGTGTGTGTGCATGTGTGTGCATGTGTGTGTGCGTGTGTGCATGTGTGTGTGCATGTGTGTGTGCATGTGTGTGTGCATGTGTGTGTGCGTGCGTGTGCATGTGTGTACATGTGTGTGCATGTGTGTGCATGTGTGTGTGCATGTGTGTGTGCATGTGTGTGTGCATGTGTGTGTGTGCATGTGTGTGCGCATGTGTGTGTGCATGTGTGCGTGCATGTGTGTGTGCATGTGTGTGTGCATGTGTGTGTGCAAGTGTGTGCATGTGTGTGTGCGTGTGTGCATGTGTGTGTGCATGTGTGTGTGCATGTGTGTGCATGTGTGTGTGCGTGTGTGTGCATGTGTGTACATGTGTGTGCATGTGTGTGCATGTGTGTGTGCATGTGTGTGTGCATGTGTGTGTGTGCATGTGTGTGTGCATGTGTGTGTGTGCATGTGTGTGCATGCGTGTGTGCATGTGCGTGTGCATGTGTGCATGTGTGTGTGCATGTGTGTGTGCTTGTGTGTGGATGTGTTTGCATGTGTGTACATGTGTGTGCATGTGTGTGTGCATGTGTCTGCATGTGTGTGTGCATGTGTCTGCATGTGTGTGTGCATGTGTGTGTGCATGTGTGTGTGCATGTGTCTGCATGTGTGTGTGCATGTGTCTGCATGTGTGTGTGCATGTGTGTGTGCATGTGTGTGCATGTGTGTGCATGTGTGTGTGCATGTGTGTGTGCATGTGTGTGCATGTGTGTACATGTGTGTGCATGTGTGTGCATGTGTGTGGGCATGTGTGTGTGCATGTGTGTGTGCATATGTGTGCATGAGTGTGTTCATGTGTGTGCATGTGTGTGTACATGTGTGTGCATGTGTGTGCATGTGTGTGCATGTGTGTGCATGTGTGTGTGTGCATGTGTGTGCATGTGTGTGCATGTGTGTGCATGTGTGTGTGCATGTGTGTGCATGTGTGTGCATGTGTGTGTGCACCTGTGTACATGTGTGTGCATGTGTGTGCATGAGTGTGCATGTGTGTGTGCGTGTGTGCATGTGTGTGTGCATGTGTGTGTGCATGTGTGTGTGCATGTGTGTGTGCGTGCGTGTGCAAGTGTGTACATGTGTGTGCATGTGTGTGCATGTGTGTGTGCATGTGTGTGTGCATGTGTGTGTGCATGTGTGTGTGTGCATGTGTGTGTGCATGTGTGCGTGCATGTGTGTGTGCATGTGTGTGTGCATGTGTGTGTGCATGTGTGTGCATGTGTGTGCATGTGTGTGCATGTGTGTGTGCATGTGTGTGTTCATGTGTGTGTGCATGTATGTGCGCATGTGGGCGCATGTGTGTGCATGTGTGTGTGCATGTGTGTGTGCATGTGTGTGCATGTGTGTGTGCATGTGTGTCTGCATGTGAGTGCATGTGTGTGTGCATGTGTGTGCATGTGTGTGTGCATGTGTGTGTGCATGTGTGTGTGCATGTGTGTGTGCATGTGTGTGCATGTGTGTGTGCAGGTGTTTGTGCATGTGTGTGCATGTGTGTGTGCATGTGTGTGCATGTGTGTGTGCATGTGTGTGTGCATGTGTGTGTGTATATGTGTGCATGTGTGTGCTTGTGTGTGCATGTGTGTGTACATGTGTGTGTGTATGTGTGTGTATGTGTGTGTGCATGTGTCTGCATGTGTGTGTGCATGTGTGTGCAAGTGTGTGCATGTGTGTGCATGTGTGTGTGCATGTATGTGCATGTGTGTGCGTGTGTGTGTTAATGTGTGTGCATGTGTGTGCATGTGTGTGTGCATGTGTGTGTGCATGTGTGTGTGTGCATGTGTGTGCATGCGTGTGTGCATGTGTGTGTGCATGTGTGTGCATGTGTGTGTGCAGGTGTGTGTGTATGTGTGTGTGCATGTGTGTGTGCATGTGTGTGTGCATGTGTGTGTGCATGTGTGTGCATGTGTGTGCATGTGTGTGTGCGTGTGTGCATGTGTGTGTGCATGTGTGTGTGCATGTGTGTGTGCATGTGTGTGTGCGTGCGTGTGCAAGTGTGTACATGTGTGTGCATGTGTGTGCATGTGTGTGTGCATGTGTGTGTGCATGTGTGTGTGCATGTGTGTGTGTGCATGTGTGTGCGCATGTGTGTGTGCATGCGTGCGTGCATGTGTGTGTGCATGTGTGTGTGCATGTGTGTGTGCAAGTGTGTGCATGTGTGTGTGCGTGTGTGCATGTGTGTGTGCATGTGTGTGTGCATGTGTGTGCATGTGTGTGTGCGTGTGTGTGCATGTGTGTACATGTGTGTGCATGTGTGTGCATGTGTGTGTGCATGTGTGTGTGCATGTGTGTGTGTGCATGTGTGTGTGCATGTGTGTGTGTGCATGTGTGTGCATGCGTGTGTGCATGCGCGTGTGCATGTGTGTGCATATGTGTGTGCATGTGTGTGCAGGTGTGTGTGCATGTGTGTGTGCATGTGTGTGCATGTGTGTGCGTGTGTGTGCATGTGTGTGCATGTGTGTGCATGTGTGTGCATGTGTGTGCATGTGTGTGTGCATGTGTGTGTGTATGTGTGTGTGCATTTGTTGTGCATGTGTGTGTGCATGTGTGTGCATGTGTGTGTGCATGTGTGTGCATGTGTGTGCATGTGTGTGCATGTGTGTGCATATGTGTGTGCATGTGTGTAGATATGTGTGTTCATGTGTGTGCATGTGTGTGTGCATGTGTGTGTGCATGTGTGTGCATGAGTGTGTGCATGTGTGTGCATGTGTGTGTGCATGTGAGTGTGCATGTGTGTGCATGTGTGTGCATGTGTGTGCATGTGTGTGCATGTGTGTGTACATGTGTGTGTGTGTATGTGTGTGTATGTGTGTGTGCATGTGTCTGCATGTGTGTGTGCATGTGTGTGCAAGTGTGTGCATGTGTGTGCATGTGTGTGTGCATGTGTGTGCATGTGTGTGCATGTGTGTACATGTGTGTGCATGTGTGTGCATGTGTGTGTGCATGTGTGTGTGCATGTGTGTGTGCATGTGTGTGTGCATGTGTGTGCATGAGTGTGTGCATGTGTGTGCATGTGTGTGTGCATGTGTGTGTGCATGTGTGTGCATGTGTGTGTGCATGTGAGTGTGCATGTGTGTGTGCATGTGTGTGCATGTGTGTGCATATGTGTGTTCATGTGTGTGCATGTGTGTACATGTGTGTGTGCATGTGTTTGCATGTGTGTTCATGTGTGTGCATGTGTGTGCATGTGTGTGTGCGTGCGTGTGCATGTGTGTACATGTGTGTGCATGTGAGTGCATGTGTGTGCATGTGTGTGTGCATGTGTGTGTGCATGTGTGTGTGCATGTGTGTGTGCATGTGTGTGCATGAGTGTGTGCATGAGTGTGTGCATGTGTGTGCATGTGTGTGTGCATGTGTGTGTGCATGTGTGTGCATGTGTGTGTGCATGTGAATGTGCATGTGTGTGTGCATGTGTGTGCATGTGTGTGCATATGTGTGTTCATGTGTGTGCATGTGTGTACATGTGTGTGTGCATGTGTTTGCATGTGTGTTCATGTGTGTGCATGTGTGTGCATGTGTGTGTGCATGTGTGTGTGTGCATGTGTGTGCATGAGTGTGTGCATGTGTGTGCATGTGTGTGCATGTGTGTGTGCATGTGTGTGCATGAGTGTGCATGAGTGTGTGCAAGTGAATGTGCATGTGTGTGTGCATGTGTTTGCATGTGTGTTCATGTGTGTGCATGTGTGTGCATGTGTGTGCATGTGTGTGTGCATATGTGTGCATGTGTGTGTGCATGTGTGTGCATGTGTGTGCATGTGTGTGTACATGTGTGTGTGTATGTGTGTGTATGTGTGTGTGCATGTGTCTGCATGTTGTGTGCATGTGTGTGCATGTGTGTGCATAATGTGTGCATATGAGTGTGCATGTGTGTGTATGTGTGCACATGTGTGTGCATGTGTGTGCATGTGTGTGTGCATGTGTGTTCATGTGTGTGTGCATGTATGTGCATGTGTGTGCATGTGTGTGCATGTGTGTGCATGTGTGTGTGCATGTGTGCATGTGTGTGTGCATGTGTGTGTGCATGTATGTGTACATGTGTGTGTGCATGTGTGTGCATGTGTGTGCATGTGTGTGCATGTGTGTGTGCATGTGTGTGTGCATGTGTGTGCATGTGTGTACATGTGTGTGCATGTGTGTGCATGTGTGTGTGCATGTGTGTGTGCATGTGTGTGTGCATATGTGTGCATGAGTGTGTTCATGTGTGTGCATGCGTGTGTGCATGTGCGTGTGCATGTGTGTGCATATGTGTGTGCATGTGTGTGCAGGTGTGTGTGCATGTGTGTGTGCATGTGTGTGCATGCGTGTGTGCATGTGTGTGTGCATGTGTGTGCATGTGTGTGTGCAGGTGTGTGTGTATGTGTGTGTGCATGTGTGTGTGCATGTGTGTGTGCATGTGTGTGCATGTGTGTGTGCGTGTGTGCATGTGTGTGTGCATGTGTGTGTGCATGTGTGTGTGCATGTGTGTGTGCGTGCGTGTGCATGTGTGTACATGTGTGTGCATGTGAGTGCATGTGTGTGCATGTGTGTGCATGTGTGTGCATGTGTGTGCATGTGTGTGTGCATGTGTGTGTGCATGTGTGTGTGCATGTGTGTGCATGAGTGTGTGCATGTGTGTGCATGTGTGTGTGCATGTGTGTGTGCATGTGTGTGCACGTGTGTGTGCATGTGAGTGTGCATGTGTGTGTGCATGTGTGTGCATGTGTGTGCATATGTGTGTTCATGTGTGTGCATGTGTGTACATGTGTGTGTGCATGTGTGTGTGCATGTGTGTGCATGAGTGTGTGCATGTGTGTGCATGTGTGTGCATGTGTGTGTGCATGTGTGTGCATGAGTGTGCATGAGTGTGTGCAAGTGAATGTGCATGTGTGTGTGCATGTGTTTGCATGTGTGTTCATGTGTGTGCATGTGTGTGCATGTGTGTGCATGTGTGTGTGCATATGTGTGCATGTGTGTGTGCATGTGTGTGCATGTGTATGCATGTGTGTGTACATGTGTGTGTGTATGTGTGTGTATGTGTGTGTGCATGTGTCTGCATGTTGTGTGCATGTGTGTGCATGTGTGTGCATAATGTGTGCATATGAGTGTGCATGTGTGTGTATGTGTGCACATGTGTGTGCATGTGTGTGCATGTGTGTGTGCATGTGTGTTCATGTGTGTGTGCATGTATGTGCATGTGTGTGCATGTGTGTGCATGTGTGTGTGCATGTGTGTGCATGTGTGTGTGCATGTGTGTGTGCATGTATGTGTACATGTGTGTGTGCATGTGTGTGCATGTGTGTGCATGTGTGTGTGCATGTGTGTGTGCATGTGTGTGCATGTGTGTACATGTGTGTGCATGTGTGTGCATGTGTGTGTGCATGTGTGTGTGCATGTGTGTGTGCATATGTGTGCATGAGTGTGTTCATGTGTGTGCATGCGTGTGTGCATGTGCGTGTGCATGTGTGTGCATATGTGTGTGCATGTGTGTGCAGGTGTGTGTGCATGTGTGTGTGCATGTGTGTGCATGCGTGTGTGCATGTGTGTGTGCATGTGTGTGCATGTGTGTGTGCAGGTGTGTGTGTATGTGTGTGTGCATGTGTGTGTGCATGTGTGTGTTCATGTGTGTGTGCATGTGTGTGCATGTGTGTGCATGTGTGTGTGCGTGTGTGCATGTGTGTGTGCATGTGTGTGTGCATGTGTGTGTGCATGTGTGTGTGCGTGCGTGTGCATGTGTGTACATGTGTGTGCATGTGTGTGCATGTGTGTGTGCATGTGTGTGTGCATGTGTGTGTGCATGTGTGTGTGTGCATGTGTGTGCGCATGTGTGTGTGCATGTGTGCGTGCATGTGTGTGTGCATGTGTGTGTGCATGTGTGTGTGCAAGTGTGTGCATGTGTGTGTGCGTGTGTGCATGTGTGTGTGCATGTGTGTGTGCATGTGTGTTCATGTGTGTGTGCGTGTGTGTGCATGTGTGTACATGTGTGTGCATGTGTGTGCATGTGTGTGCATGTGTGTGTGCATGTGTGTGTGCATGTGTGTGTGTGCATGTGTGTGTGCATGTGTGTGTGTGCATGTGTGTGCATGCGTGTGTGCATGTGCGTGTGCATGTGTGTGCATATGTGTGTGCATGTGTGTGCAGGTGTGTGTGCATGTGTGTGTGCATGTGTGTGCATGTGTGTGCATGTGTGTGCATGTGTGTGCATGTGTGTGCATGTGTGTGCATGTGTGTGCATGTGTGTGTATGTGTGTGTGCATTTGTTGTGCATGTGTGTGTGCATGTGTGTGCATGTGTGTGTGCATGTGTGTGCATGTGTGTGCATGTGTGTGCATGTGTGTGCATATGTGTGTGCATGTGTGTGCATATGTGTGTTCATGTGTGTGCATGTGTGTGTGCATGTGTGTGTGCATGTGTGTGCATGAGTGTGTGCATGTGTGTGCATGTGTGTGTGCATGTGAGTGTGCATGTGTGTGCATGTGTGTGCATGTGTGTGCATGTGTGTGCATGTGTGTACATGTGTGTGTATGTGTGTGTATGTGTGTGCATGTGTCTGCATGTGTGTGTGCATGTGTGTGCAAGTGTGTGCATGTGTGTGCATGTGTGTGTACATGTGTGTGCATGTGTGTGCATGTGTGTACATGTGTGTGCATGTGTGTGCATGTGTGTGTGCATGTGTGTGTGCATGTGTGTGTGCATGTGTGTGTGCATGTGTGTGCATGAGTGTGTGCATGTGTGTGCATGTGTGTGTGCATGTGTGTGTGCATGTGTGTGCATGTGTGTGCATGTGTGTGTGCATGTGAGTGTGCATGTGTGTGTGCATGTGTGTGCATGTGTGTGCATATGTGTGTTCATGTGTGTGCATGTGTGTACATGTGTGTGTGCATGTGTTTGCATGTGTGTTCATGTGTGTGCATGTGTGTGCATGTGTGTGCATGTGTGTGTGCATGTGTGTGTATGAGTGTGTGCATGTGTGTGTGCATGTGTGTGTGCATGTGTGTGCATGAGTGTGTGCATGTGTGTGCATGTGTGTGTGCATGTGTGTGTGCATGTGTGTGCATGTGTGTGTGCATGTGAGTGTGCATGTGTGTGTGCATGTGTGTGCATGTGCGTGCATATGTGTGTTCATGTGTGTGCATGTGTGTACATGTGTGTGTGCATGTGTTTGCATGTGTGTTCATGTGTGTGCATGTGTGTGCATGTGTGTGTGCATGTGTGTGTGCATGTGTGTGCATGAGTGTGTGCATGTGTGTGCATGTGTGTGCATGTGTGTGTGCATGTGTGTGCATGAGTGTGCATGAGTGTGTGCAAGTGAATGTGCATGTGTGTGTGCATGTGTTTGCATGTGTGTTCATGTGTGTGCATGTGTGTGCATGTGTGTGCATGTGTGTGTGCGTATGCGTGCATGTGTGTGTGCATGTGTGTGCATGTGTGTGCATGTGTGTGTACATGTGTGTGTGTATGTGTGTGTGCATGTGTCTGCATGTTGTGTGCATGTGTGTGCATGTGTGTGCATGTGTGTGTGCATGTGTGTGCATATGTGTGTGCATATGTGTGTGCATGTGTGTGCATGTGTGTGAGCATGCGTGTGTGCATGTGTGTGCATGTGTGTGCATAATGTGTGCATATGTGTGTGCATGTGTGAGTATGTGTGCACATGTGTGTGCATGTGTGTGCATGTGTGTGTGCATGTGTGTTCATGTGTGTGTGCATGTATGTGCATGTGTGTGCATGTGTGTGTGCGTGTGTGCATGTGTGTGTGCATGTGTGTGTGCATGTGTGTGTGCATGTGTGTGTGCGTGCGTGTGCATGTGTGTACATGTGTGTGCATGTGTGTGCATGTGTGTGTGCATGTGTGTGTGCATGTGTGTGTGCATGTGTGTGTGTGCATGTGTGTGCGCATGTGTGTGTGCATGTGTGCGTGCATGTGTGTGTGCATGTGTGTGTGCATGTGTGTGTGCAAGTGTGTGCATGTGTGTGTGCGTGTGTGCATGTGTGTGTGCATGTGTGTGTGCATGTGTGTTCATGTGTGTGTGCGTGTGTGTGCATGTGTGTACATGTGTGTGCATGTGTGTGCATGTGTGTGCATGTGTGTGTGCATGTGTGTGTGCATGTGTGTGTGTGCATGTGTGTGTGCATGTGTGTGTGTGCATGTGTGTGCATGCGTGTGTGCATGTGCGTGTGCATGTGTGTGCATATGTGTGTGCATGTGTGTGCAGGTGTGTGTGCATGTGTGTGTGCATGTGTGTGCATGTGTGTGCATGTGTGTGCATGTGTGTGCATGTGTGTGCATGTGTGTGCATGTGTGTGCATGTGTGTGTATGTGTGTGTGCATTTGTTGTGCATGTGTGTGTGCATGTGTGTGCATGTGTGTGTGCATGTGTGTGCATGTGTGTGCATGTGTGTGCATGTGTGTGCATATGTGTGTGCATGTGTGTGCATATGTGTGTTCATGTGTGTGCATGTGTGTGTGCATGTGTGTGTGCATGTGTGTGCATGAGTGTGTGCATGTGTGTGCATGTGTGTGTGCATGTGAGTGTGCATGTGTGTGCATGTGTGTGCATGTGTGTGCATGTGTGTGTACATGTGTGTGTGTATGTGTGTGTATGTGTGTGCATGTGTCTGCATGTGTGTGTGCATGTGTGTGCAAGTGTGTGCATGTGTGTGCATGTGTGTGTACATGTGTGTGCATGTGTGTGCATGTGTGTACATGTGTGTGCATGTGTGTGCATGTGTGTGTGCATGTGTGTGTGCATGTGTGTGTGCATGTGTGTGTGCATGTGTGTGCATGAGTGTGTGCATGTGTGTGCATGTGTGTGTGCATGTGTGTGTGCATGTGTGTGCATGTGTGTGCATGTGTGTGTGCATGTGAGTGTGCATGTGTGTGTGCATGTGTGTGCATGTGTGTGCATATGTGTGTTCATGTGTGTGCATGTGTGTACATGTGTGTGTGCATGTGTTTGCATGTGTGTTCATGTGTGTGCATGTGTGTGCATGTGTGTGCATGTGTGTGTGCATGTGTGTGTATGAGTGTGTGCATGTGTGTGTGCATGTGTGTGTGCATGTGTGTGCATGAGTGTGTGCATGTGTGTGCATGTGTGTGTGCATGTGTGTGTGCATGTGTGTGCATGTGTGTGTGCATGTGAGTGTGCATGTGTGTGTGCATGTGTGTGCATGTGCGTGCATATGTGTGTTCATGTGTGTGCATGTGTGTACATGTGTGTGTGCATGTGTTTGCATGTGTGTTCATGTGTGTGCATGTGTGTGCATGTGTGTGTGCATGTGTGTGTGCATGTGTGTGCATGAGTGTGTGCATGTGTGTGCATGTGTGTGCATGTGTGTGTGCATGTGTGTGCATGAGTGTGCATGAGTGTGTGCAAGTGAATGTGCATGTGTGTGTGCATGTGTTTGCATGTGTGTTCATGTGTGTGCATGTGTGTGCATGTGTGTGCATGTGTGTGTGCGTATGCGTGCATGTGTGTGTGCATGTGTGTGCATGTGTGTGCATGTGTGTGTACATGTGTGTGTGTATGTGTGTGTGCATGTGTCTGCATGTTGTGTGCATGTGTGTGCATGTGTGTGCATGTGTGTGTGCATGTGTGTGCATATGTGTGTGCATATGTGTGTGCATGTGTGTGCATGTGTGTGAGCATGCGTGTGTGCATGTGTGTGCATGTGTGTGCATAATGTGTGCATATGTGTGTGCATGTGTGAGTATGTGTGCACATGTGTGTGCATGTGTGTGCATGTGTGTGTGCATGTGTGTTCATGTGTGTGTGCATGTATGTGCATGTGTGTGCATGTGTGTGCATGTGTGTGTGCATGTGTGTGCATGTGTGTGTGCATGTGTGTGTGCATTTATGTGTACATGTGTGTGTGCATGTGTGAGCATGTGTGTGTGCATGTGTGTGTGCATGTGTGTGTGCATGTGTGTGCATGTGTGTGTGCATGTGTGTGTGCATGTATGTGTGTATGTGTGTGCATGTGTTTGTGTGCATGTGTGTGCATGTGTGTTCATGTGTGTGCATGTGTGCATGTGTGTGCATGTGTGCATGTGTGTGTGCATGTGTGTGTGCATGTGTGTGCATGTGTGTGCATTTGTGTGCATGTGTGTGTGCATGTGTGTTCATGTGTGTGTGCATGTATGTGCATGTGTGTGCATGTGTGTGCATGTGTGTGTGCATGTGTGTGCATGTGTGTGTGCATGTGTGTGTGCATGTATGTGTACATGTGTGTGTGCATGTGTGTGCATGTGTGAGCATGTGTGTGCATGTGTGTGTGCATATGTGTGTGCATGTGTGTGCATGTGTGTGCATGTGTGTGCATGTGAGTGCATGTGTGTGCATATGTGTGTTCATGTGTGTGCATGTGTGTGTGCATGTGTGTGTGCATGTGTGTGTGCATGTGTGTGCATGTGTGTGCATGTGTGTGCATGTGCGTGCATGTGTGTGCATGTGTGTGCATGTGTGCATGTGTGTGTGCATGTGTGTGCATGTGTGTGCATGTGTGTGCATGTGTGTGCATATGTGTGTTCATGTGTGTGCATGTGTGTGTGCATGCGTGTGTGCATGTGTGTGCATGAGTG